>VZRH01006233.1:310517-424547 GCA_013397555.1 Urocynchramus pylzowi
AAAAAAAGAAAAGAAAAAAAATACAATTCCGTTCAAACTTACTTTGCCTATGAGATGTTACATAGAAACCAACTTAAGTTTTCCATAAAGGTCCCAGAGATATAAATTATTGGGAACTCCCATTAGACACTAACTAGATTTTGTGCATTATGGATCTCTGAAATCAACTGTTTCATAAACTGTGTATTATTTAATTACATTTAATGTTTAAAATTTTGTATCACGTTAGGTGTAAATGTAAAACATTCTGAAATCTAGAACATTCTCTGTTATGCTTCATCTTGATTGCTACCCTAGAAAATGTCAAATGTGCATTATATTACAAGGCTATTTTTTTTAAGTCAATGATACATTGATGCATTTTAACTTTTTGGATGAAAAAGTACTATAATAACTTCTAATGGATTAAGAGTTAACGTGTGTTTTCCAACAACTGTTTACAGTGCCATTGAATATATGTATACAAACACAACTGTATGAATACAGTGATTAATATGATAAATATATGAAACATTAGAATTGTTATATTTACTACATTTCATAACTATTACAACCGTTTAATGGCCATTTTCATGTTGTAGACTATTCTTATGTACAGTTTTGTAAGATTTAATGTGAAACACTTGCCTTTGGTTTTTGTAAAACATCTCTTTGATATTTGGTGTTCAGTGAGATTACTCAAAAGAAGAGCCCTGTGTCTCACTAACCAGCTTCAGGCATTTTATTGGCAGCTTTGGGTATAGAAGCCTGACTCAAAGAAGGTGCCATGGGCCAGGATTACTGCTGGGTGTCACCACACAGGAGGTGACCATAATACAGAACAAGCAGACAATAAGTGAACAAAGGCTCACTACACTTGCACATTTCCAGACAGTATCAGTGAACATGTCTAATTATGTTTGTAAAGGTGGGGCTTGAGTTTCATTTCCAGTTTTGGTTCTTAGATCATATTAATGACATAAAGGTATGATCAGAACCGTGGATGCACCCAGCTGCAAAAGCAGCATCTCTAAAGTGGCAGCAGCTAAATTTTTAAAAGATAATTCAATTTTAATGTTGAAACAATGAAATAAACTGGAGAAGATACTTATATTAACATCAAGTGTTTTACATTTTAACTCTGATTTTTCACAATGGTAAGGATATTAATATCCCTAAGGAGTGCTTCCCATTCCAATCAGTGAAAAACAGTTTTTCCACAAGGATTTAAATGGCTGTCCTGCGTTTTCCAGGGTTTGTGAGCTGCACCAATCTCACCAATCTCTGCACCAATCAATTATGGAACCATAATTAAAAATGCTGCTTCCTGTATTCATTTTCAGTGCCCTTTGGAAAAGTGCTGTTTTACCTGCGGAGGTGTGCAGGCCCCATCATTTGTGCAGTGGAAGGACTCTGTAATGCCTGTCACTCTTAGAGAATCCTGCACTGTGATGCCCGAGTCAGACAGGAGCTCTCTGTGCACAGAAATGTACCCTGGGTGCTCACACTCACCACCTGCCCCACCAAGCACTCTGCCTTCACTGGAGCAATTCCTGTCTGATGCTTGTCAGCCTGACTACTGCTTTAGTGTTCTCACGCTTACAGTGCTCAGTCATCATCCAGGCACTGAAAGTGTCCATCAGGATTCCTATGGATGAGGTTTCAGGGCTGGGCTCCAATCCTGCCAGATGTCAGCTGTGCAGTTAGGAGTTTTCAGATTGTTCTCACCTGCAGAGAGGGAACTCGGTCAGCCAGAGCCAGGTGTGTTTCTGAGGTCTGTTCTGGGAAAGATTTCAGCGGTGATCTCGCCAGCCGCATGTTCAGCTGCAGCAGAGGAAGCTGCAGAAACCCCACAGGAGGCAAGTATGCAATAATTCACCCAGGGAGCTATTTGTTGTTGCTAAATGTCATAATTTTGCTAAACAGAAACCTCTGAAAAATCAAGGGTTTGGATTTGGGGGTTGATTGGCAAATACTAGTATTCATCTCTCAAGCTAAACAAGACAACCCTTTAAAAGTTTCTGTAACAAAACACAAGTTCAAATCGTGGGGTGAGATAGAATCAGCTCATTTCATTGGACTCAACCAATGTTTTGATAGACACAGCTTGCTGCAGAATGAGGGAAGAGGGCTCTACATCAATTAATACATTTCATGCAAAAACACTTCTACGTGTTTTTCATAAAGAAAAAACATTATAAGAAGAGAAGTGGCCAAACCAGCGTGAAATATGTTCACAATGAGCATCAAAAATGGTGCCATTTTAAAGGGCAATGCAGTTTATTTTTACTGATGGTTTATGATATTTTTTTCCCTCAGGATCAGTTGCATTTACATATTTAAAAAAGAATGTTTTCCATCAAACAAACCATCTATACCAGCAAAGGTAAAACCAACTGGCTGTATCAGATAAAGGAAGCATTCATTTTCAGATGAATAATATACCTGCTTTGCAAAGTCTTAGTTTGTTACCCAGGACACTGTAATTATTATGTAATTACAAAGGTCTAAATTCAAAATACTTTTGAACTTGTCTATGTAATCTCAGTGTAAAATAAGGTACCAGTCTAAGAGCATTGCTGTAGCCTTGCCTAACAGTTATGAATTGTATTTAGCCACTGCTTTCTGATTGTTTATTATTTTGCTATGACTTTCTCTGAATATTTTGCTGTGCCCACATTTGTGAATGCCAGCATTGGAAAGTAACTGCTGTCATACATTTGTGAGTAAAATCAATGTACAATTTTCGTTTGGGAGTGATGCAGGCTTTTTACCAAATCAGACAAAGCTGCCAATGGGCACAGTGTCAATTCTTAGTGTTTCACTGCTCTTCAGGCTCTGTGTTCCTGTAAGAGGCTCAGGTCGGTGTGTCCCCAGTCCTCTTCCTGGCTGTGGAAGCGCCAGGGGAGGATGAGCAGGGGTGGGGAGAGGTGTGGGTGGCTGCAGGGTGCCAGGGCATGGCAGCCTCCAGCTGGCTGCTCTGAGCCCTGAGCCCAGTGTTCTCAGCTAATTTCAAGCAGTTTTTACACCTCTCCAAATCATCTCTTGGAGACTGGCCAGGCAAAGAGCAGCAGAGAGTCAAGAGACTGCACTTTTAGACAACTTCACAGCCACCTGCTAGGAATTGGACTTTTTTTTGCAGTTTAGAGGCTTTACACAGTCTGGCCTCTTGCACTTTTTTCTGGCTTGCACATTGCCAGTGCTGTGCCCTCTCTTCTAGTGCAACTTTGTTATTGCATAAGGAACTGTGATTCTGATCTCTCAGTAATGAACCTTTTGAGGTAAAAATGTCTGTCAGAGCTTGATAAGGGCACACAAATAATATTGTCCAGCTGCGTTGACTTCAGAGGCTCTGTGCGTGGGTATCTGGCTGTGAGATTCACATCTCTCTGATCTCCTAAATCAGATCTGTGTTTAAAATAGCCCTATTCCCTTTTGATACCAAGACTGCAACATACAGAGAAAATTAAAATTTGACTCTCTCATCCTGCATGAGTCTTCTTCATGTTGTCCTAATGGATGTTGCATACAGACTTGATTTTAATACTAGTCAAGCCTTTTTGCCCATATTTACTGAGATTTTCAGTATTGCACATTATTAGGTTTAAGCAAGCTCTATTCTAGTGAAAGGAGCTGAAACACACATTGAAGTGAGATACTGAGTAGGACAAAAAATCCAGAAAGTTCCTACATTCCTGAATAGAACTCTTCACAATAAACAGAGTTTGCAGTCAAAATTTCCTAGCTAGCATGCTGTCAGAGGGATTCCAGATTTTTATAGAAAATTGATAAGCAGTCTACCCATTTTAATGGAGAAATCAGTTGATATACATGCTTTCCTCATGTCTCCTCATGTGGTCAAGTTTAGCTCTGTAGGAGACATTCCCTATCTTGCACATTTTAAGTGCTTAATGTTACAACTTTAGGCCATAAGTACAAAGCAATTTTTTTCATTTATAGCATTCTGCTGCTCTAGGTGCTTCTTGTAATGACATATGGCATATGTGTCACTGAAAAGTGAAACCTCTTCCAGTCAATGACATTACTGCTCTGACGTGTGTTGGTCAAAAAGAACACAAGTTTATCTTCCTCCCATTGCCTCAGAAGTCTAGAATTATTCTCAATACTGAATTCTCTTCTGTGTTCCATTGTCACTCTCTAAATAACTACACTTGAATTGTATTAAATATTAAGCCACCAAAAAAATAAATACTGGGTGAAAGATTGTAATAAATAGAGACTAAATTCAGATAAAGTCCTGCATTAACATGGAGAATACTCCTAGGAAAGAAATCACCCATGGACTGGAATAATTTTTTGAGTCCCTCTCCCTTCTCCAGGTACATCACCATTGCACCTTCACACAGCACAGCAGGAAGCCTGCATGCAGGAAGCTGGTACTGAATTCAGCAAAGTGAATTAAAACTATTGCTTCACAGTGATATTTCCAATATCTTGCTTGCAGTGGCTGTCCTCTTGCCAGTTGCAAGGAATGCATTCCAACTGCATGTGCAGCTGCTTCAGTCCTTACTAAGGAAGCAGCTGCAGTTGCTGTAGCTTTGAGAAGAGGCTGCTGGACAGACCATGATGCAGTATTTTTGTGTCACTCCATGTCACTGTCCTTAAAACAGACTGGTTTAGACATTCTGGTCATTACCAACACCACAAGGATTCACCCCCATGGAAATTCTGTCATACCCTTCCAGGGGAAGGGCACATCAAAGAGAGGCCACTGGAGCTCTCACAATGTGCTTGAAGTGCTTCATTAAATACCCACTAACAACCACGTTGGTCTCTTTTTTCCATGCAGAAAGTGTTAATACCACCGTGCAAAATTATGCTGTTTGCACTTTATCATTTCAATTATCTTTAGTAAATTACCCAGTACTTCATAATTATAATATTTGCAGTTAATTTAGTGCCATCTTAAAAATAATTAGTTGCATAATATAAGCAATTAATATTTATTCAGGTTTTTTCTCTTGCAGGGGGATATATAAATTGTCCTCAGTGGCCTTTTGGTACACCTAATTAGCACCTGTTTGAATTATTCTACAGGCTATGGACATTTCATTTGAAAAATAAATGCATTGCTAGTTTTGTGAACTCCTTGCAAATACACAGTTGTAAAAATTACTTTTCAGGGGAATGCAAAAGCACGTTTTCATACATCTTCTGGGTTTATGAGCTAGGCTAGGCTTTTAGGCTATTGCACCTAAAATAGTTACTGACATTTTAAATGCAGTTAAGATGGAGGAAGTCTGATACCACTTTCCCATAATTAACTACAGTATTCCAGATTTGTAGCCTGTTTTATTCAGTAATGAAAAAAGAAAGCAGTAAGACTTCAAGAATATAGGTACTAGTGTAATTTTCACATTTCTGTATACGCATATACAGTTCAGAAGTTGAGAACACTGTGTTAAACTTGTGGAAATTAAGCAGATTGCTTCAGTCTTGCAAGGAAGCTCCTAGATAAATAGTAATTTTCTATTTAAATGCACAGAATACTGAGGAAAATAATTTGATCTTTTTAAAAAGAAGATCTGAAAAAAAATGTTTACAATCTCCACACATACGAAATTGACAAATCAAAAATAAAGTTACTTTTCTGGAGGCATGAAATGTGGGAAGAGACTTTAGGCTCCTATAGATCAGTGCAGTTTCCTTGATTTCAGTTTAACAATGTAAATTTACCCTGACATACGTATCTAGCCCAAGAATGGGAATTCCTGCCCATCTTTTTGCAGGTGCAGAAAATCAAGAGTAACTGCAGGAATTACAAAATATGCTTAACTTTTGCATTGCCCCAGCCCACTGATCAGACAGTGTCTCATGCCTGTAACACAAATCTGTAAGACACAGGATGCCCTAAGTCTTCTGGCATTTTCCCTTTCTAGGGCACAGCAGGGACTTCTTCCAGCAGCAGTCGGTTCTGCACCTTTGTAGCTGGGCTGCAAGGAGATATTTATTCTGTGAGTATCTCCTAGGGTAGAAATTCTTTCTCAGAGAAGGGTCGCTGATACTGATCAAGCTTTGAGGCAGATCAAGTCTGATTTTTCTGTTTCATGTTAAAACAGGATCCAGGTCTTGAACTGGTCTCAAAAATTGAGCGAGACTCATTGGAGAAGACTGATGGTAGCTTTGATGTCTTCAGGGAAGCTTACACAGCAGAGGGCAGGCAGCTGTGTTCTGCCTCAGCTGAAGCTCGTGTGTCTTTGCATTCAGTTTCAGGTAAAATTATCCAGGAGTTTCCAGATTAGCAAAATGACAAATTCCTGAGTTACTGCAGTCCTATAGTGAAGAAATTCAATTTCTTCTGAACAGAAACAAACATTATTCTATATTATGTCAAACATCTAAATTGGAAGGAAACCAAAGCAAGATGTTAGGCCTCACAAAGATCCCCATGAGTGGGGTTGGGTTTGGTGCAAGTGTCAGAGTTTATCTGGTTGTCATGGAAGAGCACATCTACCCTTATGTTCTGTTTTGGGCTGGAAAAAAGCTCAGGATTATGGCTCACAGGTGACAAACCACGTGTAGGAAAAGCTGTGGACAAGTCCACAAAGCAGTCAGGCAGTCATTGGGGGCTCATTGAAAAATGAGGAGATGCATTTAACTGACTTACTTGCATTTTTGCATTAGGGATGAGCAACAGTGTTGAAACCCCCTCCCAAAATACTGCAGCTACAGATAGGAGCAGGCTTTTGGAGCAGCAGTACTACAGAAAATGTTTATTATGTCCCACTTATTCTATGGAGCCTTATTGGAATAAAAATGGAAGCCAGTGCACCAAACCTTGCAATTTGTTGCATAATACAGCTACTTCCTGTTCTTTGGTATCAGAACTAACACAGCATGAATGTTTACACTACATTGGGATGGAAACTCTAGTAAAATATGTGCTTTGCCATTTAGCTTTTTAAGTAAGTAGTTTATGGCCTCCTAGTCTGTTTTAGTTCATTTTACTTTACAGGAATTAATAGGCTGCTCCATTTTTATCTTACATTAGTTGTATCTTGGGTATTTTAAGTTCCAAAATAGATTGGTTTTGCCCTAAGCTGTATTCAACCTCTAATATGTATTTCTATTTCCCAAGCACATGTTTTATTTGCAGTATATCTGCTTATATTTTTATTGCATAAATTTGTCAATTTTCTTCACTTTGTTTTCAGCATTGAATACGATACAGGCAATTTAAAGAAACAGTCTGAGAACAATGTCTTAAAAGAAGAACAAGGCTACTTTGAAAAGTTAAACAGCGTGCCTTGTAAAAGACAGTGAACTGCAGTTGGGAATAAAAATAAATAATCCACAGCAGGAAGTTGTCGTTGTCTATTAAAATTTCTGTTCTTTCCCTCTGAGTGTTTTTCATCATCAGTGATGTAAGTTACAAAGATTATAAAATCTTAAATATATTTTAATCTGTTCAGATGATGCTTTGGCTAAAGGATGCAGACCTTGAGAACTGCAGAGGAACTTGGTATTTTTGCCATAGTCTGGCAAAGAAAGGTCTGTTTCTTCAGCACATAACCATGTTATTGTTCTTCTTCCTTTCTTGAAATAAGCATAGTCAGGTGTAAAGGTGCCTACCTGCTCTCCTGGGAGCTCTCAGTACCCCAGAAGAGATGCAATATGTGCAGTGGTCTCCTGGGTAAAGGCCACTCACCTCCCACAACAGGTAGGAATTTTCAAAAAAAAATTCCATTCCTATATAAACAGTCAGAACTGAGTTCTCTACTGACAGAGTTCTTGCAATCACTGTGTGTCCTATTAAAAGCCTTTCCCATGGTTTTGATTAGGAGCACGTTGCTGCTCTGTCTTCATATAGGCCAGTGTATTAGAAAAAGGAACTCCTTTCTGTCAGCATTGTGTTCTCATCACTTTTCAGTTACAAACTTTGCGGTTTTCCTTCATTTGAGGGGGGTAAAACAAGTCCTGTATTTTTTTTTTTCAGATGTCTCTACCTAAAGTGACACAGCTGAGACCTTTGCTGTTACAAGTATTTCTTAAAGCTCATTTCCATGACCTTCTCTTCGCTGTTCTGTCAAAACAGATGGTTTTTTCTTGCTTAGAAGTTGATGGGAAAGGTTTTCTCTCTTTTACTTCCTGTTCTGGTACTATTGGTTGAAGACTGTAGACAGACCACTGAAGCACAACAGTATCATGAACAAAATGTACCTTGATTGTGTTACGTGACTGTGTGCCTCCTGTCTACCTACCCTTTTTTTTCTTAGTCAGTTTGGTTTTTGATTGCATGATGATTTGCATATTGCTTCCTAAAGCATCCATGACTCCAGCTGTCCCCGATTCTTTCAAAAGGGTTCCTATTTGAGGTCCAGGAATTCATACAGCTCATCCCACCATGTATGGAGAGTGCTTTTTGCTAATATATTTGGTTTTGACCCAGCTCCAAAGATAATAGCCAACAGCTCTTCTCCACCAATGCTAAAGGGATGCTTGTTCTCTGAAGTGCTGCCTCATAAAAGCCTTTTAAGGATTTCACATTCATCCTCTAATTAAGCAGGTGTCTAAATCTGCAAAGCTGCTTCATTCTGAAATCCAACCTGCCTCCACTTCAAAGGATGTTGTTTCTTTTCCCAAAGATGCTTTAAAAGTGCTTCTTTGACACTTCAAATTTGTAGGGTTATTTAAAGGCTTTGATTCTCACCTGATTCCATATGTATTTTCCAGAAATACTATGAATACATCACATCTGATGAGGTGCCTTGAGGACATTCTTTAATAGTGGTGCTGGAGTTCATATCTTGGACTGAAGATCTTTAATTGCAGTGAGTAACTGGCTCTTCTGCTTAGCCTAATGACACAGGATCCATTTCATGCTTCTCCTATCAGGAATCTAAATCTTTCCTCTTTAGTTTTTTGGTTTTTTTTTTTTACTTCTTGTTGCTTGGTTTTAGTTATGAGCAATATGTCAGTTTGGCTTTGAAACATCTGGAATTGGTCATACCCAAATTCCAGGTAAAAAAGAATGCATTTAGCCTACCTTGTCCCAGGGGTTCCAATATGGAACAGCTCCAAATACAACCACTGACTTACCAGAATGATGTTTTGCCTTATGATACTGAGAGAGGCACTGTGACTTCAGTGTAGGAAGTCTTCCTACACTTCAGTTTTACATCTGAAAATAAACAGTCTTTTTTTGGAAAGAACGCCTGTGAAGTCATGATTAACTCAGGAACTCAGCATAAACTACCACCATCCTAAAAGAGCAAACTGAAAATACTTCTGCTTGTATAAGAAAAAGACAGGTTTTATTTGCATTTATTATGTCCTCAAGGAGACTCCGAGTTAACTTTAGAAGAAATAAGGAATTCCAAAGGAAGAGAAACCCATGTCCTACACCTACGGGATTATGTCCTACAACCACAGAGTACTACTTTCCCATCTTGCATGTTTTCAAGAAAACAACATATGGATGAAAGGAATTTGCCAGAGCAAGCAGAAGGAGATTACACCAGATGTGAGCCCTGTTCACTCGCAGCGGTTACTCTGTATTTTTTTGTGGAGTTTTGGCTCTGCAGCACAGATTCAAGGTAACACCTAGAACTTGAAAAACCCCAGAGAGTCCTTATGGGCTTGGCTCCCCTGGTCCCACAGGCACTGTACTCTGATCCCAGGGGGGTGAGGACACAGGGTGTCTCTCACAGCAGGACCACATGTTTTGCCCCAGGGTTCTCCTAGGGTAGATCCCACATCATGCTGCCATTCCCTTTTTTAAGGTACATGCAATGTTAAGGATGCTCCACAGGTAGACCACAGGGCATGAAGAAAAGGAGAAGAGATTCTGCTGATTTTCCTCCACCCAGGAGCAGGAAGGAATGAATTATGCCTGAGACACTGCTTCAGTTTCAGAGCTATCCTTTAAAAACTAAAGGCCTTCCTTTTCGTATAACTCATTATTTGTTGATTCAGGCAAGTGCTGGGGCAGCAGGAGGCTGCTCCCTTATCCTATGGCACAAACTGTTACAGTGCCTGCCCTCTGTTTTCTCAGCCAGAAGTGGGTGGACTTTTCTAGCTGCAAAATCAATATTTTCCATTACAGAGTAACTTGGTCTGCAGAACTAGAAAGTATCTTGGTTCTACGGGGTCTAAAATGTGAACAACCTCAGATCTTTCAGGAATTAGAAACTTCTAAGAGTGGCAGTGGCTTTGCTTTTCCCTGGAAAGCATCCATGGTACGCACACACCTGGTATGCACTGCTGTGTTCCTCTGGTGAGGTCACAGTTTAGCACTTGTCTTTCTCAGTTCCACCTTAAATTAGATGTACAGTACTTGAGACACACTTGGTGCATCAATTTCCTCAGGGAATTTCTTTAATTTAAGGAAAGGTGCAGAGACTCCAATTAACCTTAGATGAAGAGCCCCATAGTTCGTTGTCTGTCTGGGAAAATGAACCTCAGGGAACAGCACTCTTACATTGCATGTCAGAACCACAATGAGAACTCATGTTTTTGGCTCCTACTCTGGCATGTAACCCATTAGAACAGTGTGAACAAACACATTCATTAACCTCCCAGAGCCTTTAAGTTTATTCCTATGCAAAGAAGAAATTATATTTGCCATAGGTGAAATCTGGGAAAAAAAAAAAATCAACACAAATTAAGAACATCAGCATGTGCTAACTCACTACACAGTGGTTACTTCCCTGACCTTTTCTTACAGGCAGAACAGGAATTCTTCAGGGTAAATGCACTGGTAAATACTGACTTTCTGATTTTACTCACAAGAAAATGTTCCTATCCACAGACAGGCAAGGAACTAAGAGTAGCTGCTTGTTTTGTCTGAACAGTCAAAAGCACAAGGCTGATACTTGTCCAGAGCAAAATGAGCTAATAGGAATATGATTCCTCCTGCTGGATGCTCCCTCCTAACTCCTGCTCACTCATCCTTGGGCAGATCAGAACCTACAAATTGGCTCCATCCTTACAGAAACACATGGCAGCACATGCAACAGCAGCAAGATTCAAACCTGTACTGGCTGAAAACCTATCTGTCAATGTCACCTGCTTTGCCCCAGTCAACAGCTACATTCCAAACTGAGGTCCTCCAAACTGCTACTAGAGTAAAAGTATATCCAAGATGATGCAGAGGACACCTATAGGGTCACTCTCCCTTTACCTTTTGCCTGTGCTGGCAGCCAGGAGCCATCTCCAGCCCTGCTATTGCTCACTACTCAACTCTGCCTCAGAAATTAGGTTTGTCTTGAAGGTGGACCAGCAGGAGTCTTGCACTATTATCAATTTCTCTTTCCATGTATAGCCAATGAGCTGTGCAGAAACATCTGTATATACCTGCAAGTTTCTTCAGGTCCTTTTGTGAGAAAAGCTCATTCATCTAACAGACTCCAGAGGGTTGGCTCACACAGCAATTTCAAAAGGAAAAATGCATTAAATATAAAAATAATAACACCCCTAAAACAAGTGGAATATTCCTCTCAGTGAACAAGTTAATTAGACACACCTGAGCCTCCCATGTCTTAGGCAGTCCCTCAGGGTTTGTTTCTGGGCACACCTCTTGCTCCTCAGGCAGCAGAGGGCTGTGGGACCTCAGAGAAGGTGAGAGAAGAGACAGTTCTGCTCACTGCTGTTTGTTTTGTTCTCCTGAAAAAGGACACAGAAATCACTGGAGGCCATGCTTTAAACAGCCAAAAGCACAAACCACCATGGAACATTTCATACTGGCCAGCTACAATGGGCACTCTTCTGTGGATATCTAGGCTTCTAGTCCTCAACATATCTGGGACTTATCCTAGGGAAAAATAAAGACAGAGTATTTCTGCTACCATTTCTGGGGAGCAGACTTGGGGCACAAGGCTCCAGAAAATGTAAAAGTGGCTGAATTACAGACTCTAGGTTAGATATAAAAAGGCTTAATTCATCTTTTACTGAGATCAAAACAAGGCAGTGATATAATAATTGATTTCAAGGTGCTTCACTTTAATGATGGTATGAGACAGTACTTTGTGTTGTCACATGAGCAAAGGTCAGTGAACTGTCAGTCCTCATTACTTGGGCAAATGTTCTTTTGTGAACTCCCAAATGATTTCATGGTACATGGTAATGAGTGCACGTCTGTAATGGTTATCCTCAAAAATCAATAAGCATAAAGTTTAGAAAGAAGGCAAATCAGTAAATGGAAGGAATCATAATTAAAAGGTTATAAAAAAAAAAAAAAAAAAAGGCTTAAAAAACCCCACCAAAAAAAGCACAACTCAGAGAGTCCCAGAGAGAAGACCTAAAGAGTTAAGCATTCCTGGGTGAACTGGTGGCCCATCTCTGTCTAAAATACCTTATCTCAGAAAAGAAAATAGAAAAGACAAAGGTACAAGTTCAAAAAACTTGCAAACTCATAAAGAATAACAGAATCAGTCATGCATGGTGTATATTTTATCTGCCTCCAAGATTTCACTTTATGCTCTGAATTTCCTGTAACAATGGATCCAGGGTTCCCAACATCCTTGTTCCACCCCATGCAGGGTACATTTTCCCAAACCATTGCAAAACCCTAACCTTGTTTTGATATCACTTTTGCTTTGTAAACATTTCCATTTCCATTTCCATTTAGCATGTTGAACTGCCTACCATCATGCTCCTAGATCCAATGTCTTCTGGAACATTTTTTTCTCATATTTGTTGTTAAAATGTCAACAGATATTTATTAACTTTTTGCATGCTATTTATCATTCTGCCTTTACAATATCCTCTTATTAAAATAATCAGTCTAGATCTCTTTTTTAGTTCCACCCCAAGAGGAGTTTTCCTTCTGCCTCTTATCAGTAGTTAGCACCTGCCTTTGAAGGGAGGTCTAGACATGAGCAAAATCATTCAGGAGGGAGAACACCACCAACTTTTGATAGCAGTCTTCAACCAGGCTCCTAAGCAGGGTCTGGAGTATGCCCAGCAAGTGTAAGGCAGGTGAAATATTCCCTCCCCTAAGCAACAAAAAAAAGAGGTGGTGTTTTCCCCCCCTCCCACTTTCAACCTCTCGCTTAAATTCATCACCACCAAATTCCATATATTGTTTGTCCCAGACTCACCTTCTCCATCTTGGAGGGAAGTAGGAGGAATAAAATGAGAAAGAGCAGCAGATCATAATAACAGAAAGAAGCAAACTGCACAAAGTTATCCTTAATTCATTTGTTTGTCCTGGATAGGGGAAAAAAACAGACTTGGTCTGAGCAAACTAAGTAGGAAGTTGTAAAATGTCATTTGTGGAGCAAAAGGAAGGTTATACTCTAACACCAGAGAATAGTCACAGGTCAAAAACATTCTGAGATTTTATTCCTGTTATTGACACCTTGTATTATTACATATGAAGGAAAATACACAATCTGTCAGGAAAATTAACAATACGCAGAAAAATATTAAATTCTGTGTGTTCTTGCAGGGTAAATATTTTCTCTTAACACTATATTGGGTTTGCTTCTCTGTTACACTTCAGCTTTTCTTTCTTACTGTCCTTTGCAGTGCAAATTATACAGAGGAACAAATTTATTATTCTACTCAAGAGGCAGTTATGAGTACATTTAACTCATCAGCTGAGGTGAAGGCTTAAGTTCATCCTTAACCCATGCTTTATTGTATAAAGAATATTTGATAACTACTGTGCTTTCACCAAAAAGAGACTATCCCTGGGAAATTGGGATGTGGTGCCTGCTGGACTTTATGGCCTTTGTGCATGATGACTAATTGATCAATGAAAAAAAAAGATTACACAGTTCTCCAGTTAAGGAGAAAGTGTTTTTTTTCCTGTCTGGGACCTAATGAGAGAAGGATCCCCAAGAGTCACCCACTAAGGAAGAAACAAGCAGTACATATAGTATAATGATGTGAATTCAATACCTACCCAATTTATTTTAAAATACATCTGTGCACATCCTTTGAAGATATTCTCTGGAAGAAATTCCTTTGTAATCTGTCCTGCTCCACTGGGGTTGGCAAACATCTGTGTGTGCAGCAGGGGAGAAGATGGGGGAATTTATTTTATCAGGTTTTCTCTAGCGAGGTTTAACCTTCCTTAGAGTCTTTCAGCTCCTCTTCCTCTCCTAATGGCTTCCCTCAGACATTTCCTTTTAAGCAGTCCTACTATGTGCAAGATCCACATTTGACTCAGATACTTAATTCAAGCAATTTATACCAAGGGTTATTCTAATGCCAGACTGCTGGACCAAGCCCACTTCCATATTAAGGCAGATGCATGTGCCCAAACCCCTTTGATCCTGCTTCTCATCTTCCTCCAGATGCACTAATCAACAGCCAGCAGCAAAGTGAAAACTAAATGATATTGGTTTATCTTTTGCTCCTTCAGCAATAAACCCCCTCATTTGCTACCAAAGGCAAAGATAAGCCCTGTAAAGAGGTCAGAAACCTCAGCATCTGTTGCACTGATTTATTCCCACATGGAATAAAATAATTTATTTGAAGTAGCTTATTTGACAGTTGCATCATGTGGCATTTTCCTTCTTCTAAAGGAAGATTGGAGATGATGAACACAGAGAGAGAAAGAAGAGATGCACTACAGTGAGCAGTGGCAAAAGCATCGGGCAAAGCAAAAAACAGGGGAAAGGAAGGTGAGCTGAAGAAACAGGAGTGAAAAATGATAGTGAAAAAATACTTAGTAAGCTCTGATTTCCAGGACTAGGCTTGCTGAACTCTTTTCACACAAAATTTCACAAAAACATCAATAAAGACTGGAATACTTAAAAGGTACTTAAATAGAGCAGGTGTGCAGACCCTATGGGAGCTTCAGAGCAACAGAGTTTGAGTCTGCTATATATAAAAAAAACCCATCTAGAGAGTTTGGCCTATTTGAGTGACTGTCAAGTGGAGAAGAAAGAGCTTGTTTTTAAAGATAGTTTGGGGCTCAAATATAGATTAGAAAATAGACTGGCTTTGTCCCACCCTTCAAAAAGGCTGTTCCTAAGGCACAGGTGCCTGATTAGGACCTTACGTGTGTTTTTTGTACACTTTCCTCAGGTTCAGGAGAGGACATCTCTCCCTCCTGGACCTAGCCCACATGTGGAAGGAAAGGCTGTGGTGAGTGTTGTCCCCAATGGTGGCCAACCCCGGGGGACAGGGGCAGGACATGGGGCCAGACAATGCCCAGGTACATGGCCCGAGGGCCCTGGGCACTGCAGCCCTCTGAGGAGGAGCTGGCCAGGTGGCCATGTCCCCCTCAGGGGAGCTTAGGAGCCCAGCACAGCTCCAGTCCCCAACACCACACCCTACACGAGGTACCCCTGTCCCTGACAGGAGAGCAGAGGAGACACAGTCCCGGCCACCCTCATCAAGGGAGGGAGAGACACTCAGGGCTGCCAGGCTCATGGAGCTCATCCCCTCACCTGAGAGCTGCTGCACACCTGGGCCTCCTTGGGTGCATTATCAACCCTACCACCAGCCGCTGGTGTAACAGGGTGGCGTTTGGTGCTCGTGGGGACAGGTGGGGCTGTGTGAGGGCCGTGCCGGCTCCAGCCACCTCCGCCTGAGGGGAAACGGGAGTGCCCAGAACAGACAGCGACGTGAGGGGGGCGGGGGGGGAGGTGTCGGTGAGGGGGTGAGGGCAGGGCAGGGCAGGGCAGGGCAGGGCAGGTGTCCGCTCGGCTCCTGGCGGCTGAGGGAAGGAGTGCCGGGGAGCTGCTCCTCCGGCCCGGCCCGGCCCCTCTGCCCATCACCGCGTTTGCTGTGGGCTGGTTTTTGGTTAGTTGGAGTTGTTTGCCCCATCCTTGCAGTCGCGTCAGCGAGAGCTCGGCCTGGCTGTGCTTCCCGCGCCGCCCTCGGGGTTTGTTTAGGGCCGGGACAGCTCCCTTCCCTGCGTCAAGGGAAATAAAGGTTGGATATTAGGAAAAATTTTTTTACAGAAAGGGTGATAAAGTACTTGATGGTCTGCCCGGGGAGGTGGTGGAGTCAACATCCCTGGATGTGTTTATAAAAAGCCTGGATGTGGCACTCGGTGCCATGCTTTAGTTGAGGTGTTAAGGCACGGGTTGGACTCGATGATCTTTAAGGTCTCTCCCAGCCCAGTCACTCGGTGAGTTTCCCTCCCGCTGCCCTCAGGGCCGGCCGGTTCCCCCGTGCCCTCAGCGGCTGTTTGCCGGCCCGGTTTGCCGCCCGTGGTGTGCGGTGGCGGCGCAGCCGGGCACGCCCGGGGCTGTGGCCGTGGGTGAGCAGGCTCAGGAGCGGCTGTGCCGGGGTCACGGCCCTTCGGGGTGCTCGCCCGGCGGGTTAAAAATCTCCTGCAGGGCTCTTCCTGCCCTGCTTCACCCTTCCGGCTGTACTGTTGTGCTCTTCTTCCCTCACTTTTCACCATAATCTCCTTATTGAACATGGGTAGAACGGAAAAGTAAACGTAAAACATTGCATCGTGCATAGATGAGCTGTAAAGCACTCTTGGGCATGCACTGTTCCAGATCTAAACCTAACATGAGAAAAGTTCTCATGTTGTCGTGGATCTAAAGAGGCAATGCAAAATCTCTCTTATACCACATCTGCTCTAATTTCTGAGATCTTTGTCATCGTTTGCTGTCAGTACTTACTGCTTTGAAATGAGAGATCACAGTGGTATGTGCTGTGCCTATTTGTAGACAGGCCCTTCCTAAAGATGATAAATTCCAAGTAAAAGTAGAGGGGAAGTAAAAGAAAGAGAAAACAGCTTGTGCAAGGTCATGCAGAGGTCACTGGGAAAAAAAATTAATTGGGAGGTTAGAAAAAAAAAGTGACAATTCCAATGTTTCCACCTTGATCCCCACATCACTGGCAGTGATGACACAGCAGCCTGTCCAGAATAGATGTCAGTGATGTAGTGTGATCATCTGTATCTAGAGTCACAGGCTTGAAGGTTTCTCTGACGTAACTCAAATGATTTTGCAGAAATAGAAATTTTAGGGAAGAGCTACTTGGACTGTGCATGTGCTGGCAATTGTGAAAAGAAAAGTGATGCTCATGGTTGTGTGTATCTCTGCATTTTTAATTTTATGGACAGAAAGTTGAAGAGAATTTAGAGAGTGATAACCAAAAGCAGTGTAGAAGCATGAAATTTATAAGGAAGCTTTCAGTCAAGGCAGATTTGTTTTAAGAACTCTTAATGAAAGCTAAAGCTGTATTATGGTAGTTCAGACAATAAATAAGAGAGAACAACTGAGTAATACTCCACAAATCCCAAATACTAAGCTTGTTTAGGGAAATTCACAGAATATGCACTTGGAGGTATCTCCACTTCTTGGTTGTTGATTTGAATCTGTGCAAAAAAAATAAGAATGAAAATAATTTTATCTCAGACACCCCACTAAAAATGCAGAATGCAGCATTCTTCAGTTTGTCTCTTGTTTACTGATTTCCCTCTTTTCATCTCCCATTTCTCTCCTCTGCATGCAGACATATGTAGAAAATAAAATTAATTAGAGAATTTGTATTAATCCTTAGCTGCAAAGTTGTCTTGACTTTTTGAGAATTAAAGGCAGATTTTACTCCTCCACAAATATCTAAATAATGTTCACTCTCTAGTCCCCTGTCTCTTCATTAAATTTTACTTTGTCAGTTCTTTTTAAAATTAGTCTTAGCAACTCGCCAATGCATTTTTCCACCATGGTGTGAATACGACTGCCTTGTAGTAGGAGTGGTGTCTGCTGAAAGGCTACAGAGGCAAGCCTAGAGTCACAACCAGGGTAAAATCCCAAGTAACCGGCTGCTCTGTTAATGCATAATCAGATTCTCTAGCTCCAGTGATTTTGTCAGTACACCATGCTCACTATGTAATGTTTCGAATCCATCCCCAAATGCTTCATTCACACTGTTCGACATTCCAAGTACCATTCCTCCCACCCATCTGTCTGGCACATGAATTGCCAAACACCTTTCCTCAGTTGGGTCTTTGTGAAGTTGATGCAAAAAGAGATGCAAGGTGGCTCTCACTGAAGTCCTGCACAGCCCCAGAACCCTGTGCTGGGGGAGTGAAATCCCCAGAGCTCACCTTGGATTCTAGCAGCAGCACTGGGTTTGGTTCACTGGAACCAGTGCTGCTGTCTCCCTGGCAGATCTGGGGATCTTCAGGCTACATGAAATTCTTTCACCACAAGGTAATGTGTGTCCTTTTCTAACTTTGAAACATGCATTTATGTAACCTTTTTTTTTTTATTGTGTATTGGATGTGTTTTATTCTCATACTTCTCAGCTTCCTTTTTTTTCTTTTGAAATTAAATTAAAAATAAAGTAGCATTACTCATCCAGCAGATAGTCAGTGGGCAACCAATACCAATTGCTTTTTTTAACAACCCTTGCTCAAGTAATGAGTGACCCAGTTACTCCTGGTCATAGGTCCAGTGGCTCAGCAATTGGTTCAAGTGAATCAAAAACAGCACATTGAGCCAGTCCTTAAATCGTCCATTGCTTTATTGCCAGCTTCTTATGGATTATAAAATGAAATAAGACAAAACTGATCTTATGCTCTTGGTTAAGTTCTGCCACTGAGCACTAAAGAGAAGGTTGATGGATCAGCTTTTAAAGATGCTGTGTGACTAGCCTGGAAATAGAGGCATTGTCTGGCAGAGGGAGGTTCTACATTTTTGACTTTGTATTGATTTTGATTGCCAGTGCAAGTACTATTTAAGCAAGAAACTATTCCTCTAGGGCCCTCAACTTAACACAGTTATTGTAGCCTCCTTATCCTGTTAAAATGAAGAGAATCGGATTGCTCTGGGTTGAACAGCTGCTTGAAGTCAATCTCTGTGTCCACTGTTAAGGGAAACAACGTTAGTGAAGGGAAGCAGAAGGCAGCAAATCAAAATTATATCCTCAAAGCATTTTCTGCAGATGTCTTGAGAGTTCATGGGCTATTATGAAGCATAGAAGACATCTGGTCACATTTTTATAATCTCATCAGTGTATATAGAAAAGTCTTCTCCTGTTTACCTTGTCAAGAGCCATGGAAAGGCTTATGTATTTCTTTATATGCTTATTTATCTTATTGCTAGGGGAACATACTGATTCCTAGCTATCCAAATCAGCTTGATGTGTCACTAAGTCACCAAGTTCTTTCACTGGAACATCTGATTCTCTCCTGCTTATTTATAGCTCTTCATTGAATCACTTTGTGAAGCAGGAGGCTTGGGGATATTTTTATACTGTGTTATGGGGCGTGTTGTCTTTCATCTGCAAGTGCTGTGAAATCACCCTTTCCTGCTCAAGAGTACTATTGTGCTTTTGTTCAGTGCTAACGACACCTCAGTGTGGTTTGTGGGAACACTTTACTTCTCCCCTGGAAGGAGCATACTAAATTGGCTGATTCTGCAGGCATTACTGCAGCTTCCAAAATCCAGGCATGTTGAATTTTTTCTGGTGCCCTGCTCCCACAGGTTAACATGGACTGCCCAGCCAGGTTTACTGAGTGCTGTGGAATCCCAATTAGACCAAAAACATATTGCAGAACCTAATTTTGATGAACCAACATAGCAGGCTTTATTTACTGTGATTTTTCATCTTGACCTAGTTTGATGTGGACATTTCTTTCCTAAAAATTAATTAAAGCAGAAAAATATTCTGGCTTTATTTTGCCCAGAGGACAGCATATTGTACATTTGACAGTATTTCTTAAACCAAGACTTTCTGTTGTGACATTTGACAGTATTTCTTAAACCAAGACTTTTTGTTTAAATTGCCAACATACTGGACAACTTATTCCATTTACATGATCATGTTTCTGAAGACCACATAAGCCATGCTGCTATCCATGAGGAGTGTTTTTGCTGTCTGCCTCTCATTACCTGTTTTGACAGAGGTCTTATGAAATGTCTCCATTTATCTGCATAACTAGTCAAGTCTATTTTCTTTTTTTCAGTCTTCCCTTCCACTTCTAGACCAGCCCTAGACCTGTATGTGATATCCATTCTCTGTCCTCTTCCATCTCTGCCAGGGATACAAGCAGTTCCTTTGGAGAATGACATGGGGCTGCCTGTCAGTGCTCAGTAACACTATTTACTGTAGTCTGAGTGGGTTTGTCTGAGCATGGGCCAATTTTCTGCTACCTAAATTCTGCATAAACAAAAGTGGTTACTTAATAGCTGTACCACAAGATTAAAATGTCAGACCTGCCTCATGCTATTCCAATTGTTGGGTCATACCCACAAAAGAAAATAAGCTGTGTCCTTTACAAAGCAAAATTGTTCTCCCTTCCCACCCTGAATTCTGAAGAGACAGGAGTTCTAATGTGCTGTATACTTGCTAAGGGAACAGAGGAATTGGATCCATTCATATGGAGGTCCCTCCTTTGGAGGTTACATCCAATACCTCCTTCACAAACACTGATAAAAGAGCCTAAGTTGTAATGCCCTGATTTCAGGGCTGGCCTGGGATGCTTCCAGGTGTTCTGTCACATTTTCTCTGGAGACAGCAAGCTATGCTCAAGTACTTGGTGCAGCAGGAGCTGCCAGGAACCTGCCACTGTTCAGTGAAAAGCATCAGCTGATGATGCCCCAATAAAGACATGAGACTGCATGCAGTAGCCAGGATCTGCAAGATCCTGCCAGATGACTCTCTGCCTTCTGTCTCCCTTCAGCAGGAGATAAACTTCTGGATCAGGCAGTTGCAGCCTTCCTGGCCTAGGACTCTGCACTACTTTCCTTGGAAACAGCCTGGAGAGGATAATGGATGATGCTGGCTACTTGGCTAAGGATGTTGGAGAACAGGCTTCTTCTGCAAGAGGTAGGTGGGAGTGGCTTGTTTGCTTGGGGTGTGAGGATAGACACTAACTGGAGTTGAAGGGTTGCTTGCAGAAGGAGGAGCATTTGGCCACAGCTCATGAAAAAGCGTGAGAAACCACTGAGGTGAATTGAGAAACTGGAGGGAGATAAGAAGACAAGCTTAAAGAATGTTACGTCCCAGTTGTTGTACTGGGATTTAGTCTCACAAGAGGCTACAGTTTAGTTATAAGCAGTTCAGCATGTTGAAAATTCAAAAATGTGGATCTGACTTTTTAGCCTTAATACTCCTGCCGTGCCTTGAGTATTGCAAGAATGATGGGGTTCTTCAGCCTGGAGAAAATGAGGCTTAGTGGGACCTTATTGCTCCCTACAACTACCTGAAAATAGGTCGTAGCAAGGTGGGGTTTGGTCTCTGCTCCTAAGTAACAGGACAAGAGGAAATGGCCTCAGGTCACTCCAAGGGAGGTTTAAATTGGATGCTGGGAAAAATTCCTTCACTGAGAGGGTGTTCAGGCATTGGAACAGATTGCCAGGGCAGTGGTGGAGTAACCATCCCTGGAGGGGTTTAAAGGACACGTAGCTGTGGTACTTGGGGACACAATTTAGGGGTGGGCTTGGCAGTGCTGGGTTAATGGTTGGGCTGGATGATCTTGGAGGTCTTTTCCAACCCAATGATTATATGACTCTATGAAGATCCAAAGTCAAGCTGAGTTTAGAGCATATTTCTTGCCATCGTCTCACACAAAGACTAAGTTAAAACAGCCAAATGACGCAGCTTTTCTCTCACAGTGAGCAAGGCATCTGGTGTTTTAATGAGAGCTGTGCTACCCCAGAAATGTCTCATCTCCTCCCCAGTGCATTGGCTCTATTGCCAGCCCTGCAGCACAGACATGTAATTGAAATGGTGTTGGAGATGAGGCTGGAGTGGGTGGTGTGTTCTGAGAAAGGGAAGTTCCCAACCATCCTGTGGGGATCAGTTCATGCTCTCCACAGTGAGAAGAATACTTTGCTCCCTTTCTCCACAGGTGATGGCTGCACCATCTCCAAAGTATTTTGTTATTCAGTGAAAAATAATTACCTGTTTTTTCACAGTGGGAAGTTGGGGTTTTTTTCCCTTCTTGTCACTATGTAAGTCTGTATGTCCATTGCAAAGGGATAGTGAGCTACTTTTGTGCCTGATGTGGTGCCCTGTGGGATCAGTGTCTGTTCCTGGAAGGAGGGGCACTGGGGCCAGTTGAAGCAGAGCTGTTGATATTAGGTGTGTATTGTGCATTTATTTCCTCTCCAGGGTTTTCATGTCAGTACTTGAAAACCGTGGTTTACTGGAGGGATGCCATCTGCAACTCCCAAAAGAGCAGCTAATGAATGTGCCAGTTCCTTCCTGAAGTGGTGCAAGAGAGCCTGTCCCACCTGGGTAAACAGAGCCTGTGCTCCTCCCGAGCCCAGGCCTCTGCTGGCTGCAGCTCTGCTGTGGAAAACGCTTGGACAGCAAAGGGACCTGGCACGGGTGACTTTTGGGGAACGTGTTGGTTTCCACGTTTTAGGTGCTTTATTTTTCCAAGGCTTACACACCCTCAAAACTCACACAAGTTACATATTTGTCAGTGTGAAAAAGCAATAAATTTCTCCTTCTAACTTACCTGCAGCAAGAATAGTAAAGCTTTGACATAAGGTGTGAAATCATAGTGGAATGCTTTTATTGACGCTCACCCTAGAGCTAAATTACATTTTTCCAGGACTTCAAATGGAGCAATTTTAATCTTGTTCTGATTTGATAGTGCAGTCTGTTTTCAGTTCCTTGAAATGGGTTTTTCCAGCCTTGTTCTTTGTTTTTCCAACCTGCTCTCTGCTTAGCCAACAGACTGAACTTAGCACTAGTAGGGAGCTTGTCCTGAAAAAGCAGAAGAGAGCAGGAAACGCAGTGCTTCACTGAAAATAGCAACTCGCTCATGTTTTAAGAAATCAGATAGTTGTATCCTTACAAGGGGTGACCTACAGGTGAATTTGCTTAGCTCAGGTTCCTGGTGGGAAAGAAACTACAAGGGAGAGCTCCATTATAAGCAGAGGATATTTACTCAAGAACTACTTAAATGTGTTTCTGGACATAATGTTGTTCTATTAAAAGATTCAAGCTTTTCTTAAAAACAAAGGGAAAAATCCATGTAGCCTTTAAATGCCAGCTTTCTTGTTGCTATGGTTGCTAAAGCATTCTTTGTATGGTTCCCCCAATACATCATATACTTTTTTTTTTTTAAAGCCTTGAAAAAATAGTTCAACATTACCTTGTTATGTCAACATGGGCAGTAATTTTTTTTTTTTTAATGCTAGTGTGTTCTAAAGGTTACCTCTTGTGTCAACCCCGTTGACAAAGAATCAGTTGCAGAAATGCCCACTCTCTCATTGTCTGTGTTCCAAAGCCTGCTGTCCATCCTGGCTCACACACTCTGAAGGATAGGAAGGTGCTGGATACTCTTGATTCCTTAATGGAATGCTTCCCATGGAGTCCTGATTAATTTCCTGCAAAGCACAAGCACGAGAGTTTCCCATCCCACTTCTATCTAAGAGTTTCACAGACGTCAGGCTGAGAATAGAGCTGTGCTTTGTACCCCCTGTGCTGCTCAGTCATCCCATGTGTTTTTCTGGTTGAAGTGTTTTTAAGAGCCATTGAGGGATCCTGTGGCCATGTTATGTAAAAGAGCTTTAAAGAGCAATCTGTTTCTCTCACTTGAAGTTCCCCCAACCCACACACACAGGTGCTGATTTTGTGGCTGTAGTGATTCTCCCTTCAGAAAGGGGGATAGGGAAGCTAAAACACAGGAAACATTTTAAAGCTGTTTGGGAGAGTTCTTAACCTCTATCAATCCCCCTTTCTCATTATCTCATGGATGTTCCTTTTGTTTCTCCTGCTAGAGCAGAGGTGTTACAGCATCTTTGGGGGTCAAGGTGAGAGTGGAGTCTCTAGGCACTGAGTGCTAGAGTCAGGTGCTGGTCTGATGGTGCCCTTAGCATGAGTGTGTGTATTGGCTCTATGCCTGGCCCTATTTTTGCTGTGCTTTGTGTGTTATGAGTGGTGCACCTGCAGTTTCAGTAGGATCCAGTGGTGGTCTCTTTCCAGCCCTGTGTGTTGTACAGGTTTACCACAGACTTTGAAGGTGCTGTCTTCCTGAATGAAATTCCCCAGGTGAGCCACTGAAATGCAGGTAAGAGGGATGCACCATCAGGTCAGAGTGGTCCTATGTGGAACTGGATGGTTAAGCACAAAAATGGCATCATTCAGTGGCCACAACTGGGGAGCTGTGATTTTTTATGTGCATGTGTGTGTAGGAAGAATGGGATGACATATCTAAGTCATCATTCCCAGGAAAATGTGTGGCTACAGGATGACTTTTCATTTCATTGGAGATGTAGGCAGGGAGGCAGCATATGTGCAAGTTACTTTTTTTTTTCCCCCCTCCTCATATTTCTGGCACACAAACAGGGAAAGTCAGTTTAAGAATGCCTGGGTGCCTGTAATTCCTGCTATCTGATTTGACTGCTTCTTTACTGCTGGTGAGGAAACACTTTCCTTTCCTGCTCTGTAAAATACCATCTAATGCATACATTTAAAGCAGTGACTAGGTGTTCTCTGCAGTCTCTCATTTGATGTGCCCTGTCAGTTTACTGGTCTTTCTTTCTGTCTCTGGTGTAGCCCAACACTAACTGCCTGGTTCATGGCAGTTTAAGTAGTAAAGTTTGATAAAATCCTTATTTTGATGATTTTGTTTGCCTCTGTTTCTAGCTTCTGAGAAATTACTTTGGGTCCAACTTTGGAATAAGGAGGACTTTTAATATGAATACAAAATTTGCAAACTTAAAGTTCCCATTCTGGAGGGAACGAAAGGCGATTGTTTGTATCCCAATGGAGAGTGAACATCTGCTGCCCTGAACATTTCTTGCTGCCTTGCTGGTGCTGGGGGACTCAAGGGCTCACAGCTGAAGTGCAGGTGCTGTGTGGGGGCTGTTGAGATGTTTGGGACATTCGGTCTACCAGAGAAGTCCCTGAGCAATGAGGTGCTTTGACCAGAGAGCTGGAGAAGGTGATCTGTTCTGTGGGATCCATTCTGGATCTGGAGGGGGATCCTGCTGAGGGAGGGAAGCTGGGCCTGTATCAGCTACTGTCAGATGGGAGATTAAAGAGCAGAGGCTAGAGGTCCATTTGTAAGACTGATCTGCTCCCCAAGGGTCCAGTTGAGCAGGGAGGGACATCTGTGGCAAAGAGCATAATTCTGATTGATTCTATGGTGAGAGCTACAGATATTGTACCTGCTGCTGGTGATTTCACTTTAATACCACTATCTCCTCTGCTCAAATGCTGGCAAACTCTACTATGCTGCTGACCTGTGGCAATTGCTGTTTCATGACCTTTCCTTCAGTGGTTATAATTTCTAGTTCCATCCTACATTTTCAGAAATTATTTTAGTATAACTAAGACAGTGATTCCACCTCCTGAAGATGGAGGGTTGACAAAGGGTTGTCCTAGCCATCGTCAGGTCTAAAGACACTGCTGCTAAATGGCAAGCTGCAATTCTGTGAGGAGATTGCACCTTCCTAGGGTGCAGGGATGTATAGAACTAGAAGAGAGCAAAGTTCATCACCATTTCAGTAATTCTGTTAGTGAACTTCTGCCTGCAAAGGTGTCTTCTGCTGTTATCATTGGGTCATTAACCTTAGCGGTGCTTCTTAGCATGCAGTCTGCCTGAGCAAAATATGTCAGAGCATCTCTAAACTCAGCAGAACTCCATAACCTGCTGACATTTAGTGAGGAGACATCGTATTCTGAAGAGCAGGTAGAAAGTGTGTAAAAGTGATTGTGGATTCAGGAGTACTGGGTCTCTTGTGGTGAGCATAATCCTTTTAATACTCACTCTACCGCAGCTCTGAGATTCATTCATTTAATCTGAAACATCTTGAGGGAAATGAATGCAGGCAAGTTCAGATCAATTATCACACCAAAAAAAAAAGAAAAAGCTTGCATTTCTCTGGGCAATCTGTGTGCACTGTAATGTCAAGCTGTGCATGAGAATGTTGCCACAAAGAAAGGTACTATGCTTTAATTAGCAGTCACAAAAATGAAATATCAAGGTGTTATTTCGATGACTAAGAGCCAGACATGTACAGATTGTGATACAGGAATGTTACGTAGTTACGCTACGCTCTGAGGTGCTTTTCCCCAGGAGGATGTAGCGTGCTATTAGACACTCAGCACATGCGTTTGTACTTCTTTTTTTGTAAGGTTCATATAAATCAAGCTTGAAATGGCTTTACATGCAGTGCTATTTCTGTAGGTGTATATCACAAGTACAGTTGGATGGGAACTTTCCAAGCATGGGGGGTTTTTACCCCCTAGAAGAGAGAGTCTGCTGGAAAATGTCACTTAAATGTTGAAACCAAAATGTTTGAGGAAACCTGGCTGTTTGACAACCTATTGCTGACACATTCGTGAGTTCCTAGTAGAGAGCTGTGTGGTTTCTTGCTGCCTAGTTGATGCTGGGGAGCTGAGGAACTCAGTTCAAGTGCAGGCTCCATGTGTGGTCTGAGAGCTTTGGGATCCTCAGGCCTTGTGGGTTCTCAGGTATGGGGTCTAGAAAGGAGAAGCTTTGGGCCCCCGGCTTCAGTGTGAGGTGGCTTACTGTAATCTCCTTGGCAGAGACCCTCAAAAGGTTCAAGGGTTTGTCCTTCGCTGTGTAGGATCCCACTGAAGACTTCAAGGACTTGTGAAGTCCCTCAGAGTAAGAAAACAGAAAATTCTCCAGAGCTGGGAGCAATCAACTGTTCTGTTTCATTCAGGGAAAAAAAAAAAAAAAAAAAAAACCACAAAAAAAAAAANTTTTGTTTCATAAAGGAAAAAAAAAAAAAAAAAAAACACACAAAAAAAAAAAAAAAATCAAAACCAAAACAAACAGTTTTCTTCATTAATTTTTTTTTTCTTCCACAATGTCCTTCATCCTGGATATTTCTAAATTTCTACTTGTTCTTCTTCTGTTGCTCTAATTCAGAACAAAGCTCTCACAAAATACCAGAATTTCCCATAGGAAAGAGATCCTGAGTTTTTTCAGTCTATGTACAATGTCTTTGTATTTGGTCCCTGTGGGGATGGTGCTTGCACAGGAGATAATAAGGCTTCAGCAGGCCACTAACTGGGCTTTGCTTTTTAAGAACCATTTCTGCACCCATTGTTGAGATGGATTGAAAACATGGATGTTCCTGCTTTTGCTTATTTCCCTCACAGCACCCTGAAGCAGTCATTAGAACCCCTGTTACCCCTTCACATGCACTTTGTGATGCATGTTAGCCTCATTTGACTTCATTATTCCAGCATAGGACTGTCTCATATTTTACTTGATTATTTTTTAATTAAACTATTTCTAGAATTAAAGTTCACATAGAAAAAAAAATTAAAATACAGAACACACAATAAATCCTTCCATTGCATTAGGCCCTGTCTAGCTGATTTCTCATTGCCTGTCAGGTCTAGAACTTAATGATTTTAGATGTTGTTCTGGGCTGAGCTGAGAGCAAACCTTTAGCTGAGGCTGCTACCTGTAAGGCATAGTATTTCTTCTGCAATGAAACTGAGCAGTTGTCACTTCTGTCTCTGCCAGATATTTGCTCTGTTTTGTCTGGTCTGCATGGATCTGGAGTATATTATTTACACTGGATTCTCACAGTATTCTTGTCACAGGAATGGCTGCTAAACAGAGCTGACATTTGGGAAGGAGGAGCAAAGAGGAAACTGCCCAGTCCATTTTATTACTTATTGCCTCATTAAATTTTAAAATTGGAAAATAAAACCGATTTTGTGACATTTAATTATCAAGTCCAGCAATATCAGTTCTTCAAACTACATATATTGTATGCAATGGAATATGAGGTGTCTGAAATAACCCATGAGTATAATTAATCCCCTTTGAAGTCTTATTTGATAAATTGTTTCAAGGGCAACTAATCCATGTAATCCAGAGGAAAGGCAGGACCACAGGGCCAAAATTCATTCATTGAATATTCATTTAGCCTCTAGCTGAAGTTCATAGTGCTGAAAAATTAGGTCTTCCTTATGTAAAGGTTTTTGAGTTGAAGACTGTGGAAGCATCTATCTGATTTAGGCGTCTGCAAAAATGAATGAAATTGTTCAGCCAAACCCCTGTTTAGGGACCACAACAAAACATGGGTCTGCACAGGGGCAATGTTAGTGTTGCATCTCATCAGCTGTGCTGGGTATCGCTGACAGTTTCTTTCTGGTGGACAAATTCTTGAAATGAGCAAGAAGAAAAAAACTCCCCTGGTTACTATTGGGTACAGTAAACTGCATAACTTGGACTAGGTTTGGTTGGTTTGATCTGTTACCTGAGGCAGGAGGAGATGGCACTGAAGAATGTCAGCTTTCAGATCAGCTGGTGCCACCTCTCGCATCAGAGCCAGCCAATGTTTTTGTCAACCTTTGAGAGGTTTGGAGCTGACGCACGTGTGAAAACCACTGAAGGATCCATGCTCAGCAAAGGAGCAAACACTGAAATAGATGTCAATAAGCTCCACTAACAGCCTTAAAGCATCAGTGTCAGATGTTCTTGGCTGAGTTTAATAGGCTTCAAAATACAAACCCTCTGGAAGACAGGTAGTAAGCACAGTTCATTGCTGACAGGCTTGCAAAATCCTTCTGCCCTGGAAAAAATGAGAAGGCTGCCAGCACATGAGTTTCCTAGGAGACTTCTGTTGCTGGCATCCACTTCTCCAGAGGCTAAACTTTCATGTAAATGGAAGAATAACTTTTCAGCCCATGCAAAAGAAACCCTTCTGAGCATGAATGTTGGCAACTGCTTGACAGTGTACAAATGGTTTCTAAATCTGCCTCAGTTCAGCAGTGAAATAAATAGTGAGATTTCAGTAGCCACTTCTGCAGGTTTTTATTTTGAAGTACTCTACAAGGCAACCATAGCATGGGCTATTCCAATTCCTTTTTCTCTTGGAAACACCCACAGGGTTTGTACTGCACCTTTAGCAGCAGCAGAACCTCAAAGGCGTGGTGTTGCCAGCCCAGGACATTTCCAGGCTTTTCCGAAAGACTTGAGCGGGAAGTATTTCTCCAGGAGCATGCCAAATGACCCTGTGGTTTTGCTGTGCTAAGTGAGAAGACTTAAGGGTGTGGAATATCTCCTTATTGAGTGCAGGGGAAAAATCACAGAAGGGATTTAGGGAAAAAAAAAAAACCAAAAAAACCTTGGGAGCACATTGCTCTTCAGATCAGGAATGCTTAGAGGCTGTGCAAGGGTGATTGCATGCCCCCTACTTCTCCCAGAGCAAACAGGGGAATAATTTCTAGTTCCTGTGAATAAATCTGCACTTCAAATTTTATAATGATTCATTAAGCACATGGAGCTGAGACAATACTCTGGCATTAGTAAAATGTCATACGTTGATGACACATGTCTATTGTGTGGCAGGAGCAGAAAGAAGTAAAATAACAAAAATACTGCAATTGTTATAACCAAATTGTTGTTCATGTGGTGTAATGCCTGATGGAACTATAACTTAGTGGCTGCTTTTCTCCCTTTATACTTTCCTCCTATTGCTTTGCAAATTTTGCTGATAAAGGGAACCATGCCCTCTCTCTAAGTCCTTCAAAGCACAGGCATTTCTTCCAGGTGGCATGTGGCTTTTTACTTCTTTCTTCACAGCATGACTATCAATCATGGCACATTTTCATCCATAACTATGTGTGTCCACAACTCTCCATCCCTTTTCTGTTCACAGTCGCTTGTTCTGCTGAAGTACCAACCTTTCATTTATACTCTTGCTAACCATTCTGCCCAGCAGTAGGAGGATTATAATAATTTATCATTTCTAATCCCAATAGGGGTGTGTTTGACTTTTAGTCATTCACAACATGCATCGGAGGGGGAGTGAAATGAAACATTAGCAGTGTGGTTTTTCTCTACTCTGTGAACCCTCTGAACCATTGGGAACAATGGGAATGAGCCCTTGCCAGGTGTGGATTGTTTAACTAGAACAATAGAATTATTTCACAAAACAGAAGGTCTTAATATAAAAGGCACCTAATTTCTCCCATCTCAAAAGCAGCAGGTGGGTGTTTGCCCTGTGGTTATTTCCTTTTGTCTTTTGTGTTTGTTGTGGGAGCTTAACAAATAATTCAGCACTGCATGTGAAAACAAGGGGCTTTAACAAGCACACTTCCTAAGGCCTTGTCCTTTGTTGGCATCTCAGGATTCAGCCTGATAGAGGGCTGTATTCCCTTGGTGCTGTCTGTGTGGCTGCTGCCCCTCCTCTAACCCATGCTGTGAAACCTGATGGAGGAGCACAATATTGTGAAACAATGGTTCTTAGCAGATTGCTTTTTGAAAGGTTTGGTAGAGCAATGGTAAAAAACAAGTGATAATTTACAAAAAACCTGAAAAATGTTAAATATTTTTCTGGGCTCAGGTGTTCAGCACTCTCTGTTCTAAGATGCACCCAAGTAGCACAGGTTGTTAGTAGTCTGCTGCTGCTGGGAGCGTGCAGAGTCATGATTTTCTCTTACTTCTGGTGTAGTGGAACCTGGAACTGGTGTTACAAGTCAGTGTGAGGAGCTTACTAGCAAGGATAGGCCTTCTTTTCTCCCTGCCTTGCCAGGAGGTTGCTCAGATATTCTTTGTAGGGGAAATGGACTGCTCTGGCAGTACCAACATAGCACTTCATTTTCTTCCTGTTAGCCTCTAGTACCAGTCTCTGGCTGTTCTAGAGACAGGAATGGCACACAACATTTCTTACACAGAGCAGGGAAAACAGCACAGCATTGAAAGGAAGACACAAGGAATCTTCCTTTCAAGAAATCCTCTGCTGTCATGATAATTGATATGCTATATTTCACTGATAGCAAGCTTACTGCATATGGTACCACACACTGTCTGATGGGGTGAGGAAACAGGCACAAGCCCTCCTCACTTCACGTGGTATTAGCACTTGCATTTGGTACTCAGAGACAGCTATGGCTAATGGACCCCACAAGTGTGTATTTTTTTAACTCTGGAAGTATGTGCAATTTAGCTTCACTTTCCTTCTTGCTGTGTGTTTGCTGCCTTGAATGCTTTCTGCTGCCTTCCAGGCTGTGGGAGCAACACTGCAGTCATATATGAGCAGTGTTTGTAACTGAGGCAAGGTCTGTATGGAGGGGAAATGCTTAGAAGCTCATAGCTCTGAACATTTCCATAGCACTAATACCCTTTTACAGGGCTGGATATGGATGGAAAGGAAGTCAAATTGGCATTGGAAGCCATGTCTCCCAATCCCCATTTATGTGCTTGCTTCCCCTGAGTCTTCATCTCTAGATGTGTGAGCAAAAGGAACTGACATAAATTCAGTTAAAGCTGGATATAAAGTGAGGTTTATCCTATAGTTAATTTCCAAAAACGAATGGTCTGATATTAGCATATTCAGATATTAATCCTCCAAGCACACATCAGTAATAATGACTGATTAGACTCCGAAAAGGAGCCTCTCCTTAATCCTGTTGTCTTTGACAGTCATTTTTCCTTCCTTGGATGCACACATGTATTTTGTGCCTCAGCAAGTGTGCAACCCATGTGGCCCTGCCAGATGGTAACTTCATAGTCAAGATGATGAAGATACGGACAAGGCAAGAATTAAGTGGGCTGAATGTGAGACAACAGTAGGTTGTGCTGAAGTGGGGAGTAAAGGTCAGAGTAGATTCACAGATGGATTGATCTTGCTTAATATATTTGTTAATGGCATGTTTAGGTGAGAGTACACTTTTAAAGCTGACCAAAAATTTAGCAGATCAAAACATACAGGAAAAGCAGGAAAATTCTAAGAACTGAACTTTAAAAAGTGAGCAGTAATTCCACAGTGTGCAGGGCAAGTCTGTGCTGCTAGGGACCAGTGATAAGTTTCTTATATGCTGTTGGAGCTCTACATTTGAAAAGGAAGAAAAAAGGAGAAGCAAGGCATAAACATATTCATTGATCAGAAGATGCCTGTCACTCTAAGCAAGATGAGTGTGAACCTAAAATATTATTCTGCTAGAGACTGTGCATAGCCATAGGTTCTCTGTTAACTTCATCTTAAACAGTGTGAATGATTTCAGGTGTTTGTGTTCAGAAGGGATTCATTCACAGGTACAAGAAAAAGCTACAATGACACTAGGGGGTGGAAAGTCTGTCCCTTAAGTGGAGACTAAGTAGACGTAGCTGGTTTACTTTAGCAAAATAATTGCTCTCCAGGTATGTGCTGTGGGGTAGTATCAGAGGCAGGGTGTAGAACTGGTTCCATAAAAACAAAAAAAGCAGGATCAGATGGCTGATGTCTAGAACTTAGAGGAAAAAGCTGAACCTAGTAGTAGTGTAGGCATAGCAATACTAAAAACTGTAAATGAATCAGGAAACTAATCACTTTCCTGATTAGTTTGTGGAAAAATGTGGTGATGAGTTCAGGTGCTGTAGCCTCATAATTCCAATCTTGATATTATTTAAGGTCAAGGGAGACTCACAGGATTTATTTTTAAGTGACTTGAAATCACTGGGTTGTCAGATAGTTCTATAAACTCTAAAGTTCCTGAGAAGTCTGTGAAATAAAGTTCTGTGCTTTGGAGTAAAGGCAGAGTGGCTTTTAATCAGATTGCTTGTGGCTGTCACCAAAGACCTGCATTCCCAGATTTAATGTGAAATTCCGTTGCACTGTGGTTAATAGTCGGATCATCTTCTAAAGTCAGTTGGTTTAATTCCTCTGGTTTCAGTGGAGTTACGCTGATTTCCAACAGCCCAGTAATTTAAAGTAATGGGATTTAATGAATTTTACATTAAGTCAAAGAAAATATTATAGCTAGGGCTCCCTGTGCTATCTGGAGGATTATAGTAAAGAGGTTTTTTTTAAAAAACTTCCTATCAAACTGTCATTGTAGAATTTTGTGATATATAGAGACCACTTGAAAACCCTTAGGAGTCTGGGATTTTAAGTTGTATTACTTGTTCTCTGAGCTTGTTGGCAAGAATCACAGCATCACAAAAGTCTAGAAAAGAAAGCAGTAAAAAAGGTTGGGGAGGGGACAGATCACATAGGTCACATCTAACTTCTTCCTTGCAATTAGGTGTACCTTGTCTTCATGGGCTGAAAAACTGGTTTGGAAAAAGATAATCTTCAGTTTCCTAGTCCACAATGCAGATCTTTCAAATCTAAGGTCTTCAGATTTGAAGATCATAAGAGATTTGAAAAGAGCTTTAAAATCCTCATACAGTCTTCTAGGAAAATAAATCTAGGAGAATCTAGTCTGCTAAAGTTTCCAGGTTAAACACAAAATCAGAATCACACAAAATCACAGAATCCTGGCGTTTGGAAGCAACCTCTATAAAGTAGATTGTTCAGAACAAGGTCTGCTTGGGTCTTCAGTGTTTTAGAAGATGGAGACTCCATAAACAACTTGTTTCAGGGTTTGACCATCCTCATAGTAAAAGACATGTTTGGAGGTTTTTCTTGTGTTTAATAGGGTTTCATCTATTCAGTTTGTTTCTATTGCTTCTTGTCCTTTCATTGGGTGCCCCTGAGAAGCATCTGGCTCATTTTCTTTATACTCTTTCACCAAGTATTTATACATGCAGGTAAAGTCCCACTGAGCCTTTCCTCCTCCAGGATGAGCAGTCCCAACTCTTTCAACCTCTCCACACCAGAAACACTTCAGTCCCTCAGTCATCTTTGTGACTCTTCCCTGGATTTGCTCCTTCCCAGGGATGAAGGTGAGGCTGACTGGCCTTAGATCCCTGGATCCTCTTCTTTAGAAGGAAGATAAAAGAAAGCTTTGCTTTTCCAATTCTGAGAAAAATCTCCTGATCACTATGACCTTTCAAAGATAATTGAGAGTGGCCTGGCAGTGACATTGGCAACCGCCTCAGTGTTTGGAGCACATTCCATCAGGGCTTGGATGTGGCCTGTTTGTTTATATGCTGCCTAGCCAGCTTCCCCACGACAGAGCATAAATCTCCTTTTCACCAGTACCAAACCCAAGGAAAGCACCAAACAAGCTGCTGTCCTTGCAGCCATTGACCTCAGAGCAGGATTTCCCCAGAACTGTGCTGAGTGCCTGCTGGGCTGTGCTGTACAGAAGTAGGTGGCAGGCCACAGCACTCTTGCACAAGGAAGTTTCCCAGCAGAAACCAGTCATATGTGGCTTAGTGTCTGTGCATGGGGCAGTGTTGTTCCATGGGTAACTCCACAGCAAGTCGTGAGCTGTGTTTGAAAACTTATAAAAGGAACTTATCAAGTGAGATAGAATGCGATGCATAAGGGAAAGGAACAAAGTGAAAGCAAAACTTTTATTATTTTCTCACATGCATTTTTATCAATTTAAATATCTATCTGCAGTCAACATGCTGACATAATCACCAACTAAATTTTCTTTCAGTCAACCATGTGTGTTTTCTTTTCAGTAGAGTCTTCCAATGCCACTTTATATTTTCTGATGTCTTTCCTTGTTTTAATCCCTGTTACATCTGGAAATGAAATCCGGTACTCTCACAGATTGCCTGTTGTAGGCGACCCTTTGAGAGTGCCAGCTGCAGACTCACAGCCCAACAGACTTTGACCTGACATGGCTTTTTTCCCTCTGAAACTTACTTCCAAATCATATTTTAGTGAGATCTCTGTTTTTTCTAGTGCTTGGTTCAGCTTATATTTTTTTGGTTCAATATTTGAATCCTATCAGACTGCTGAATTACATATCTCTCAACAGCAGTGGATGATCAGCAAGAGTCTCTGAAAAGGAAAATAAAGAAATTAACTTTTACAGGTTTGGGGAGTGATTCTTGGTATGACTCACACTTGTTCTAACCATGAAATCTGACTCACTGTATAGTGTAGCAGGGAGAAGTCATGATAGAAATAGCAAAAAAATCTGTAGTCAGTCATATCCAGCCAGTCTAATCCAGGCATACCTCAGGCCCTATATGGTGATTCCGGCATCTGGAGTTCACCCATCCCACAGTGAGACCGGCAGATGATTATTTTTGGAAGCTCCAGACTCCAGTACTACTCAAGTACTATTTGCTACTTGTTTTCTCCCCTGGGCTTCATGCACAGGGGTTTTAGTATGGCCAGGCTGCAAACTCTAGTGGGAACAAGAATTCTCTTGTGCTGCCTTTTGAGTGAACGTGGGGATGCCACTGCTGCAAGTGGGCAGGTCATTTTGGGACTACTGTATCATAGCCAGGCTTTCTGGTGTGCTTCTGCTGCACACCTTTGTCCTCTCAGGTCCCCAGTCAGGCTTTGTCCCATGGGCAAGCCAAAATAAACAGTGTAAGCCAGTTCACTAATAACAATCGTAATAAGGATAAAAGAAGGAAGAAAACATTCTACCTTCATTTTACATGTTAGTGCCCTTTTGCTAGGTATGAGAATGCACATGTGGTATAAATTATCTCAGAGAAAGTTATATAAATTTCATTGTGTCAATGTGTCTCAGCATCCTACAAAGTTAACGTACAATAAATTTATTTTATCATCACTGAGAGAAACCCCTTGCTGGCTGTCCAAACTACTTGACTGTAAGGCTTCACACCTTGATGTTTTAGGCTTGTCTAGATGCTGTTTAACCATTTCCCTTCTTCAGTATCTCATGTGTATAATCTCTGCATCTACTTTAATCTCGCAGTAACCTTTCTTTGTTGCCTGATTTCAGACGAGATGGGCAGCCAGCACTGTCCTTGATGCCTTTTTTGGGGCTTACTTGAAAACAGAGGCCAGACAAAATTAAGAGAATAAAAAGTGGATATATTTCATGAAGGGCCTTCAGGTACATTTAGAGGAGACAAAGCCCCCCAGAGGCTACACCCAAAAATGGACCACGGGTCACGGGTTTTCACACTTTTATAAGTGTGGTCCATTTGCATATTGGGGGTTAATCTTCCAATTCCAGCTTCAGGTAATGAAGTCATTTACCCCAAGTCTGCTCCCCCAGAGCAGACTTTTGTTTACATTTTGTTTACATTTCCTGGGGCCTGAGTCAGTGAGGTGTCCTTGATTGCCAGGCCTGGAGAGGAATTGTTGTGTCTGACCAAAATGGGAAAGCAGCAGCTCACACTGTATATGGAGTTTAGAGTTATATACTAAAGAACTGCAGGTTTACAAATATATGGAAAACATAAAATCTAAAACCCTAAGGCATGCCCCTGATTCTTTTGGGAGGAGTGGCTGCTCTGTCCCATTCCCATTGGCAGTGCTGTAGAGCTCAGCAGCCTTTGGATACTGCCAGACCTCTCCTAGGATCACCTCTGTCCTTCTGGATTTCTTCCTCTTGCCCCTGCTGGTCTGTAGTTGGCTGCTGTACCAGTATAACCAGCAGGATAACTTCAGGCTTCTGTTCCTCTGGTGAGAGTAAAGGGGTACAAACAGATTGGCACTGACAGTTTGCCCAGAATGTGAGCTCTCTGGTTTTACTGTGCAGGTTCATTGATTACTTTGGCTGCAGTATTGCACCAGGCTCTTAGTCCACATAATTCCAATAACTTTTGCTAACTAAACAATCCCAGTTTTTGAGGAGATGCTTCCAATACTTTAATAACCTGTTTGTCAGCTGTGTTCATTGTAATGTGACACTGCAAGCAAATAGTAAGCAGCTTGGTGGTTTGACCACAGCAACAATTAGCTCAGAAGTGTCTCCCTGCTACAGGCAGTCACTTCATTAAGTATTTATGAAACTGAAATGTTTCTGTTAATAAAACACAACTGGAGCTTCTTAGAGAAAGATTGATATAAGTGCTTTGCTTTGTATATCATTTAATGTGTTCACTGACTGGTAATGAAGATGGGATGAATAATAAAACAAGATCAAAATAAGAAATGGAAGCAGCAGCTTTGAGCTCAGTGATACCTCTTAGGAGAAGAGCAAGCAATAATTGCCACTCTACAGTTTCAACCTCTGTCCAGTGCCATGGGATCCCCTGAGCTCACAGCTCCTGCTGTGTTGGCAGCCAGAGTCATACAGGTTCTGTGAACTCAGCTGCAGCCTGGGCTTGTGTTCTTGTGTGAGCAGGGCCATGCAGCAGCCACCAGGCAGCATCCTGTCCTCATGAAACCTCTCACACATCTCCCAGCACAGCTGGTCCTGGGAGCCTCAGACAACACTTAATGGGCAAGGCACAGAATTCCCATTAAATGTCCGATAGTTTTATCTACTGCTGACAGAGAGAAAAGAATGCATGTAACAAATCAGATCACCTTTGGGTTAATACTGAGATGTTGGGGACACTTCCTGTCTAGTTTTTAGTGTTTAACAAGTGTTCTTTCCTGTGAACACAAGCGATAGAAGGAACCTAAAGACTCGGGCTATCCACAGCTCCCGCGTTAGGATGGGGTGTGGCTGTTGAGGGGGTGAGAGCAGCCAAGGGCACAAGGCAGAGCTCAGGGCTTTAAATAGAGAGCAGCAGAGAAAGAGAAATGGAGTCATGAAGTGAGTGGTTCCCTAAGAATTGGGCAATTGGGACCTTCCCTAGTGGAAAAAGTTCTCTGTTTCCCTGGATTAATTAAAAGCACTGCTGTCTAACCCGGAGGAAGAGAGAATGTCTTTTTTTTCTTCAAAGACTAAGTTTCTCTCAGCCTTTGATGAAAGTGAAGTGTCAATTTTTTTAATGTAGTCTGGCTGAGAGCCTGCCGTGGGTATGGCAGTCAGTGCTCAGGCTGTCAGGAAGCAAGACTAGCTTATACAAAACCATAATTGCTGAGCTAATTTTAAGCAAAATGAGCTCAAACAAAGCAATGGTGTACTCCAACAGCTTCCACCTTCCTCCTGCTTCTGCAGAAGAAAACAAGATGAATCTGTGGCTCTGTGATCAGCAGACATGCTGGGCCTTGATTAGGTAAGAATGTCTGGACTGATCTTTATGCATTTAACAGGCCTTTGGGCTGAAATGTGGCTACTACACAGCCACACACTTGCCTGGGTGGGGAGTTTGGGTCAATTTAGCTTTGCTTCCACTGTAATTTTGTAGGAGTGTTTGTCCTTCACCTGAATGGGAGAAGGGCCTGGCATCACTTTAGTCTTCTTACTCCATGGCAAGGTAACCACAAAGCCAGAGGAAAAAAAAATTACAGTCCAGCAGGTTACGGCAGTAAAACACTATGTGTGTAGGTTTATCATTTTATGAGGTTTATAGAGTCAAATATGCATGAGCAAGGAGTGCTTCACAGGGCAGAATGTCACCATTTACTCAGGATCATTTCAGTTATCTGATGTATTTACAAGAATTTCATTAAGGAAAAGAGCAGTATCCAAGGAAGAAGAAAACTGGATTCAATATTAGTACTTTTTTGTGCATTAAAACTATATGATTTGATAAAAATTTCCAACACTCCTTGCAGCACCTAAGCTATAAAAAGTACTGATTGTAAAGCAGAGGTCTTAAAAGTCTTTAAAAATTATTCCTTCTAAAAGAAGCAAGTAAATGAAATGAGAATTCAACTCACATTGCATTCTCTCCTTTTAGCTTTAGGTAAATACAGCCAGAAATTCAGTTCTCTATTTATTTGCAAACACTGCATAATAAACATAAATGTACTGCTGTTAAGAATAATAATGCAATGCTAATGATTCTGAAAAGTAAGAAGCGAATTAAAGAACCATCTGAAGGAAAGGGACAGGTAATTAGGCAAAGCAGGGAGATGAAATGGTAGATAAGTACCTAAGAAAATTACACAGTAAAGGTGATTAAAAATAAAGGAATATAAATTGTACATTATATACTAGACCAGAAAATACAGAAAGTGCTGGCAAGGATGAACCACGAAGGTGAATCTAAACTGCAAGGGTTAAGGATTTGAAATGTAGCTGTCCCCTAGTTCATCTGATCAGAGAATTCACTCTTGTCAAAATAACTGGGGTGAGACTCTGCGTTAGAACTGAGAACACTGACCACAGATTGAAGCAGAGCAAGCACAAAGGTTTTGCTCCCCAGATGCCCTTCGGCCGTGCTGGCAGCTCCAGCTCTCACAGCTCCTCCCTCCCACCTCCCTCTTGCATTTTGGACTCTCAGGAGCTCCACTCCTTGCTGGGTGCTGATGCTCAGCCGTGGTTTTTCACTCGTGGCCCATTTCCTGCAATGCACTTGGCCGAGATGATTTCCATCTCCTCTTGGATGGACTCCCAGGAAATGGAAATTTAGGGGATGCCACCTGGATCAACACATCCAGGCTAAAAATATGAGGCTTTTGCATATGCCTGAATGAGGATGGTTCTCAGGCTGACGACTGCAAGACATTAAAAATCCCAATGGATCAGCACAAGGGAAGGAAGGTTCCTAACATGTAGTGACCAGTAGATTACCAGAGTTAATCATTATTTAAAGTAAATTTTTGGTCCCGCTGTAGCATTTTTTCCATTGCTTTTGGTGGAACGACCTTATTTCTGTTTCTCAGGGCTATAACTGGAAGAATACAGACAACTACAGGTTTAATGGAGATGTTAAGAGATTAAAAAAAAAGTGGATATATTTCATGAAGGGCCTTCAGGTACATTTAGAGGAGACAAAGAACAAAAAAATGCACAGAGCAATCAAGTCTTGAAAAGCTATTGTTAATTTTATTAGTAATCATAAAAAATATTCTGAGTTTAATTTTAATGCTTCCTTTTTTTTTTTCCTTTTTTTTTTTTGTGGTCAGCAATCAAAACTGGATTACTTCCCATTTGGGACACTAGAGTTCGTAATATTTTTTCTGCTGAGAACCAGCTCCCTTTGTAATCAGTTGCCACAGAGATGTTAGTGAAGAACAATNATTTTTAATTTAATTTTAATGCTTCCTTTTTTTTTTTCCTTTTTTTTTTTTTTTGTGGTCAGCAATCAAAACTGGATTACTTCCCATTTGGGACACTAGAGTTCGTAATATTTTTTCTGCTGAGAACCAGCTCCCTTTGTAATCAGTTGCCACAGAGATGTTAGTGAAGAACAATAGTGTTGCCAGTGAATGTCTCTGATTGAAGGAAGTTTGAATCAGGAGTTACATCTTGAAAGAACAGTAAAATTGTAAAAGTTCAGCTTTTCCCTGGGAAAAAAAGCTCTGACTCCTTGAGTGTATTGCTGCTGTTGTGTGCAGTGACAATTGCCAGTTTCCTCCTGAGGAAGGAGTGTCTGTGCAAGTACAGCAGCACCCACATGCTATCTGATACACAGAGGTGCAGAGAGCAAATGAAATGGGAAGTGGAGCCATACAGTGGCACTGTTTCACGAGAAAAAAAAGCTATTTTTCCTTCTGCTAATGGCAGTAGTTCATCTGTTCTCACATTTGATTCCTCTGACCATTCTTCTCTGGCTGTTGTTCTGCTATTATGCCTTTACTTTCAATTTTTTGGCAGTAAAATGATTCTGACCAGCCACCTTTGTATTGAATAATCACCTTGGAGTATCCTAAGCATGCCAGTAGGGAATGACTGAATAGCTGTAAGCACTCCAGTGAAGGGTTCTCTCTGAAGTATCAAATAAAAGGTCACAAGATTAGGCCTCATGAAAACCATTGGTTGCTTTGGAAGGTATGTGCTGCAGGGCATTGCCTTCCCACCTGTGAAGTGGCTAAGGGCACTGTGATATTTATTTAGTATTTGTAGTCAGGAAAGTGGTAAATAAGTCTAAACTATGCTTTTCACAACTGAACGAGTACTTTCCTCTACAGCAGTGCAAACTTGACTTTTGTCTAAGATAAGTGGTGAAGATACTTTGTGAGGTTTAATGTCACTTTAATTTAGCTCCACCAACCAACCATTGTTATTATTATTACTTTAACATTTCTAACCACACATCACCTGTACTCCTTAAGCATGTCATGGTAATGAAAATTTAGTTGATTTAGTGATTAACTGAGTTGATTTAATTATCTTAGGTAAATAATATTATATGCTAATGTAAGGTAACATTTCTCTTTAATCTCTTAGAGCTGTATATGCTGCAATCAGATTCTTTAAATATTTACTGAAGCACTTAGATGTAATAAATCTGATAGAATTATTCTGGAGTGACATGATGCTAGTGCCAGCATAAGCTCCTTCCCAGAGTATTTCTGGAAAAGATGGGTAAAATGTCCCTGCTGTGTTAGAAACAGAGGGAAAATTGGTTTTCAGGCATTCCCAGGCTCTTATTCATACTCTGAAGTTGCCTTTGTAGTTGCCTGGCCAGGGAGGCTGTTCCCAGCACTGCTGGCCTCCCTTCTCCCAGCCAGCATTCCCAGAGCTCCCCTTGGGCAGAGGGAGAAGTGGGAGCAAGGGCAGCTGGCCTGGGCGAGGGAGGAGCGGTCAGTGATGCAATGGGGCAGTGGGAGGAGGTCACAGGAGGCAGTGGGACAGAGTGTGCTGGGGATTTCCTTTGGGAGAGGGATTCTGGAGGCAGAGCAGCAGCTCAGCATCACTGCTGGCTCTGCTGCTCCAGTGGCTGCCCTGACTGCCACAGACATGACAGAACACTCTGTGTCCCCAGCCAAGTGCTACATATCCGAGCCTTGTTGCATCTTGCTCCGTTTTATTCCTGTTAACATTTATAAAGAAAATGAAATATTTACTGCTTTAATACACACGCGTCTGAGGAGCCTCATAAAAAATCTCTGTGGATCAGTTCTTTACTAAATTATTATATAAAACTCTAGAGATCCACAAAGTTTCTAATTACAAGGGAAAGTTTTATAAGTCTCTGTTTGCCTTTTATAGCATTTAGAATATAGTTGTTGCAGGCTGCCTGGGCATTTTGTTAGGCAGAACTGTGCATTCTCGGAGGTGTCCTGAGACAGACAGTGTGCTTTGGCTTCAGCTGCAGCTCAAGCCTGCATTTAGAGCAAAACTAGGGGAGATCTAGGCAAGATCTGAACAAGAATAAGATGCTGATGGTTGTAGCAGCTGCTGGTGATGAGCTGTTCTGAAATTCAGACTACTTCAAGGAGGTTCTTGTGTGAACATCAAGCCCATTTAAAATGCCTATCCATCTTTGTGGGCTGAATATTTGAAATTTTGACTCAACATCCACAAAGAGTTCACAGAACAGTTTCAGAGTTACTACATGACATTTATAAATTGTAGTGACAGTAGTCTTAGAAGTAGCAAAACTTGTATGAATGTATTTAATGTCTCAGGTCAGTAGCAGATTTTCATATATGCAGACAATTTGAAGTGTCCCTTTTCTCAAAAAAATGGGTAAAAACATTTAGATGCATTGCAGTCTCCATAATGATTAAGTACATGCTCTCTTCTCTTCTCTTCTCTTCTCTTCTCTTCTCTTCTCTTCTCTTCTCTTCTCTTCTCTTCTCTTCTCTTCTCTTCCCTTCCCTTCCCTTCCCTTCCCTTCCCTTCTCTTCCCTTCCCTTCCCTCTCTCCCTCTCCCAAGAGATTAACCTCACTGAACAGGGAATACTAACAGCATAGTACATTCATGTCTAAATATATTACTAGATATTTATTTCATCAACTTAATAGAGATTAGAAATGCTAAAAATAATGATTAAAATTCCTATAATTAATAAAATTACTGGAAAGTAAGATTGGAGATGAGATCCGTTAAAATCAAGATGTAATATTCTTGCACAATATTTAGAAGAAGCCCCAAAGGCAATACTTAAACCACTGACCTTTTTACATATTTTCATGGTTTGCTAAATGCAGGAAAACCCCAAACTGGGGAACATCAGCAGGATGTGAGCCATCCCTAACTGCTGACTAAGGACTGATGTGAACAGCTCTTACAGAGTAGTCAGCCTATTCAGCATTGATGTCCACAGAAATCCTATCACACTTGGATGTCAGGCCTGGTTGAATATCCTACAGATAACTCATTTTCAGGCCTGGGCTCTGAAAAATGTGCAACACGTGCTAAAAGAAGTCACAAAATACTCTAATCTGCTGCTTCTGAGGCAAAAGGGAGTTCTATAACATATTCTATAACATATATTAGGCAGCCATTCCCAGGCACCAAGCTGTGACAGTGGTAAGCCCACATGCATTGCTTACAGCTTAGCCCTATAATGACTGCTTATTGATATTTATGTCACATTTCAAAGCATCAAGGTTCTTCACAGTGTTTCCAACATGCATACCTCTATAGTGCCATCAGACATTGGCAGATAGAACTAAAGGCACTGTGGAAACCAAAGCTGGTTCCACATTTGTGTGCAGAGAAATCACACTGGTAGTTGCTTATTTTGGGGGCCCAACAGCCAATTCACACTAGCAGATCTTTATAGTTTCCATACATCCTATTCATGGAGGTGGCTTATTTTTAATTTCTTCAGAGCTGAGCCAGGCAGATTTTGGGTATATGTATCCTGTGTTCAGATTTTGAAAATGTTTGCCAGAAGCAAAAGTCCAGACAACTTTCCTGCAGGGTCCTGGGAAGACATGAGTTCGGTAGGCTGAGCTGGGAAGTTAGAATGTGGCAGTGAGTGCTGGGGGCATGCCAGAACTTGGGTGAGGGACAGCAGAGGCCACAAAATCAATGGTCAATATTCAGCACAAGCAGAACAGCTGGAGCCCAGCAGGGCTTGTGGCCTGAGGTGGGGAGTGGGTGTGGATGGAGTCGCTGAGTGTGAAGGGATGCTGTGGTGGGTGCAGAGCCAGACAGGAGGGAGCCTGGCAGAGAGTGGGGATGTGGGACAGAAGCATTGAGGAGCTCAGGTCTGTGGCATACAGGAGGCTTTGCAAGACAAAAAAGATAGAAGTAAGATGTGGGCTAAAGTAGATTTGGGACAAGAACTCAGGAAACAGGAGTTCTGTACTGGGAGAATGGAGGAGCTGCAGGGCTTGGAGACAAACTCCAAGTGTGAGAGGCCTGCTGGGCTCTGTGAAGCACTGTGGGGCATGAGGCTGTCACAAACCCTTCCCAATCTGGGTATCTTTGCCAGGGATTCTGGCTTGGGAGCAGGCACAGTCCTCCCACCCACTCCCCATGCTGCCTTCCCTGCCTGATCCATGGGCACTGTGAACTCAAGGTTCAGAATCTGCTTTGGATTAAATTAATAAACATTAGGGTTTTGTCTAAATTTAGGGGCTATTCATACACACAGGCCTGTCAGCTAAGTATCTTATCCCTAACATCCACATTTCATTTTCTCTGAACAGCAGAGAACACTGAGTTAATTCACCTTAGCCCCTGGTTGCCTAAAGCTTTCAGGTGCAGTATAAAATAACAACATAAACAGAGCTTTGCTTCTGCTAGGAATTGCAAACTGAATTTATGAAATGGTGGTGGAAACTGGAAATCTTGCTCTTGTATCAGTGGGAAGATGTGCCTTTTCAGTCCTGGAAATATGTATTTTGAATAGAGGGAGACAAAACCAAATGTTCAAAGAGAACCTTTTATAGTCATAAAAAAACCACAAAGCAGTTCTCTTTGTAACCTCCTGCATATAAAACACCTGCCATGAAACATTGAATGGCAGCTAGAAGACAAGGTGTGCCAGCAAATGGATTCATTTTCTCTTCCTCTACCTGTCACTTCCAACTGTCAAGTCAAAATCTGGCCCCAGATCAGAGCTTGGGTCAGAGAGGGGCTTTGGTTCCTTGCCTGACACCGGGCTGCTGGAATCCAAGATGAGGAATCCTCTGCCTGGGGTGCTGAAGCTGCCTCTCAGCACTCGCAGCTGTGCATTGTTCTGACAGTTTGGGGGTTAGGTGGGCACTTCCCTTGCATTTAATCCTTGCCAGGCTTCAGACCCTGAAAATGTGTCTTTCTTTTTCCGAAGGATCTTGAGCCTCAGAGCAAATTTATAGTGGTTTGGTCTCAGCACCAAATAGAGCTGGCAGATGAGGGTATACTGGCTTTTCCCTGCTAGCCAGCAATGTAGGACATTTGCTTAGGATGCAGAAGACCTGGGCTCACTTTTGCTTTTCTTGTGCCACATGAATTTGTAAGTTTGGGCTACCCTGGGCTGAGTGGGGACCCTCAAGTCCTTCCACTCAAGCTGTTCCACTTTGCCAGACATAAATATTAATTGGGCCAGACTGAAGGAGTAAATGACTTTTTATAGCCTGGCAACTAGGCCACTCACCTGGGAGAAGAAAATCACAAGTCCTAGCACTCATATTTTACAGCTAGAAGCATAAAGCTATATTTGAGCGTGTGAATGGTAGATTTATTTTTTAAAAAACCATTTAGATGTTGCTTCTTTAGACTTCATTATACTAAGCCTTTTTGAGGACCAAGCCATCTTGTTTGGGTGCCTAATGTAAGGACACGCCTTGAAACTTATGGCCCCATAAAAACAAACAAACAAAGCCCCCAACAAAACCCACAAACAACAGCAACAAAAAAAAACCCAACCAAACAAAAAAAAAACCTTAAAAATAATAATAAAAAAAAAAACCACAAGAAAACACAACAACAACACAAACAAAAACCCAAACAAAGACCCCACACCTTTCAGCTGACTTTGAAGAATCTGAGAACAAATGTCAAGTCAGACTGATGCTGCAGGAGTTGATTCTCTTTGGAGTTTTTTTAAGACAATTCAGTGAATTTCTATTAATCACTGCCTTAATTGCCCAGTTCAAAACAAGAGGGTAGCCATTTCTGGAAGCCTCATTGTGAATACTTACATTTCCAAACAAATCTTTTCTTTCATAAATTTAAAAAAAAATTGTAGTTTCTTATAAGATTCAAGCCTGTATTTCCTGCCATTGTGAATTACTGTCTGATGAATTCGGGTAGGCTATCTAAGGTGTATATTTGTTTTAAAGCTTTCAATGTCTTTTATCTGCAAAGCATTTATATTCACTGGTTTGCTCTAAAAGCACAATATCAATTATCTCTTCACTGAAAAACACTTTTAACTCACATGAAATATATAAAATATATAAAAACATAGCTCCTCTAGTTATTCAAGTCGCTTACAGGAGATGAAAGTGGATAATATTTTTGTTTATGAAATTAGATACTACAATATCTGTCTTGTTAAAATGAAAAACTGAGATCCTTGAAAGGGAGGAGATTTTGTTCTTCACTTTCAGAAATTAACTAGTGTCATACACAATTTCTAGGCTTTCTCCAGCATTCTGTAAATGTACTATGCACTTCAGAATTCTAATGATAAAAATCTGACAGTAAACCCATGCTGAGCTCATGTTATTCTTAGTATTTCAGAAATATAAAGACCAGTATAGAAATGTTATTTTTATGATTTCTCTCTCTAATAAAATGTTCTGTATTTGAATAGAATTAGGGAAGGCCTTTGCAGATGGACACAATTCCATGTTCAGGTTTTTTTTTCCTTTTGCTACGGAGGTTCTTCATTAAATATTCACAAGACATACCTGAATAATTTACATTGCCTTAATTCACTGGGCACAATAGTTAAGGTAAAAAAGACCACAATCATTCAGGCAACAGAAGGAATATGTTCAAAAAGAAGAAAAAAAAAGAGCTTTATTAGAGCTCATTGCTTCAAATAGCAGGTTCTGTGTGTGTATATATCTACATTTTAATGTTGCTTCATGCTTGTCTATTCTCTGTTGGTGGTTTCCCACTTTATGATGTTAGATTGATAGTGGAATTATCTGCTGTTTAATAAACTCTGAACCATTTCCACTACAACCAGTGGAAAAAGAGCCCTTGGTATTTTCCATGCTTGCCTCATGTTGAAGTGAAGGGTCACAGAGGAATGTACTCTTGACCCTGCAGGAGAGACCCTTGTACATTTTCTCAGCCAGTCCCACAGTGATTCATGACAATGCAGAGTACTTAATACAATATGGTTTGCAGACAGTCATATAATAAAATATATAGCTCATAAACTTTAGCTCTATAAACAGAGGTCACTGCCTTGTGGGAGCTCCCATGATTTAAGTCTGTGAAAATACTGCTGTGTATTGGAGAGGTGACACAGCCCTTACCAGGACTTTGTACAGAGGACAGTCCCCAGCCACAGAGGGGAAAAGCTTAAACACAGAGGTTATACATCTAGTTGCATACAAATATGAAGAGAGTTTTCAAATCCCATGAGAAACCTCATTGCTTTACAGAAAACATGACTGTGTGGAAGAGAATGTACACACATGCATGCTCAGCCAGTGACTTCTCTGCAAATCTGGTCATCAAAATGCTGGCTGCCCCACAAAAAAAAAGGGAAAAAAATAGCAGAGAGCAATGCTGAAATCTGAGACTTTAAATTGAGACCTTCAAATTTCAACTTCATGATGCCTTTCAGATTTCCAAGTTGAAAACACAACTGGAAACTCTTGACTATGATAAAGCATTGTGATTTTCTTACAAAATGTATACTGTAAATGTCCATGCTTCCAGGTGTAATCATGTCTACAAAGTATATTTGTCCTAGTTAATATTTGATGTTTGATGTGATGACAGTGGCTAGCACACTCTATTTAAAGACAGCAAAATTATTAAGTAAATGCCTTGACAGATAGCAGGACCTGTGCAGATGTACCCTGTAATCTTCACTGGAGTATAGGGCAATATGCTGACATATCCCAAACAAGAGTGATAGTACTTTTCCTAATGTATTAATTTCTAAATGAAAATATAGCAAACTTGTTATTTGTGCAAGAGTTTTCTTGTCCACTTCCTACTGCTGATATATATGAATATAGCCAGATGCAGAATCAACACAGAAACACATTTCCCTTTAGCTAAATTCTGATGTTACTGTGTTACCTCTACAGAAAATATTACAGCACTGAATGAAGGCTAAATTCTGTTTATGTTATGTTCAAGTGTTATCTCTCAGATAAGCAAATCTTATTAAAAATATCCTTTGTTAATTCCATCAGAGTAATTATAGCAGAAAACAATAACAATTACATTGTAATTTCTCCAAAAAGTAATAACCCAGAACTTTGTTTGACATCTAAATTAGATTATTGCGAGAAATTGTAAATTAATTAAAGTCAGCCCTTCAGGCTTTTTACTCTGAAAGTCTGAAACCAGAAATTTCTCTTTCATAAGTCACTGGTGCTCTAAAGGCTGGTAAAGCCTCAGTCTATCTCCCATGTTCTTTCAGCTTTCAAAAAAATATTTCCTTCATTTCCAGAAGATGAACTTCAGATTCTTCTTCACACTTCAAGTGAAACTGAATCAGCTGAAATACCTGTGTTTGGGGGTTTTTTGGGTGGGCATGCAAATTCAGCATCAGCACCTTTGGGAAGGAAGCAATGCACCAAATCCATAGCAGCTCATTCTTTTCCATTGACTCATGTGAAATATTTCTCTTTAAAGTGGAAGGTCAAGGCCGATGCCTTGACAGCTTTTTGGTGCTCAGGGCTGAATCCCCCCAGAGGGAAAAACCCCTCCAGCCTGCAGGCAGCAGCAGCAAACCCTGTGCCTGTGTTCCTCGTGCAGGGCTAGAGACACTCCCAGGGCTGGGAGCCTGGGAGCAAGGGCCTGCCTTGGACCAATAAAGTGGGCAAGTCCTGCAGCCTGGTCTTCTGCAGGATAGCACCGCTGGATTCAGGGAAATCTGCTGTGAACAGAGCCTTGGGAGATGCCAGGTCCAGCAGCTGGACAGGGGCTGCCCCCTGAATGGGAGCAGGTGAGCGTTCTTCACCTCCCCAGGGCTGCACGGCTCCTGCTGAGCCACCACATTCCTGCTGCCACTGCTCGTCTGTTCCCAAACGAGGCATCCTGCTCTTCAAAAATGCTGAGCATCCAGAAATTCTTACTCATCACAGTGAGAGCTGTGGGATAAGTGGTCTGGAAAATGAAGTGATGTGTCTCTTTTCTTGAAATAGCATCTCAGGAGTCAGTTTTGAAATGCTTGTCTGAAATCCTTTTCTTTCTCCTTGAATGTGTCTGAGCTGCTCCTCAATTTAGGACCTTCTGATTCAGTTGATCGGTGTCCTGACAACAATCCTGCCCAGAGCACAGTGTAAGACTTCCAGTGATGCTCAGTCTTCCAGTAAGTCTTCAGGATCCTCAGGTGATGCCTTGAGAAGGCTGACTTAGAACAGAGACTAGACAGAGTTAAAGAATAAAGCAGGGGTTTATATAAAAGGTCTCAATGGATCCACCTTGGGCAGCACAAGAGCCCAGCCAGGGCTGCACCCAAGATGAACCAAAATGCCCCAAAATGCACGGCCGCTCACGGGGGCTCTCACTGGGATCAGTTCTGCCTCATTTGCACCTTGGAGTTCATTGTCCCATTCCAGCTTTAGCCCATGCAGTCCCATCCTGCTTGTTTTTCTCTCTTCAGCCCACTTTGTTTATGCTCTTGGGCCTGAGATTTGGATCATTTGCCCTTGGTCCCCAGCTAGAGAAGGAATTGTTTTGTCTCTCTACTCCATGAAAAGAGCTCACCATCCCTTAATATGGAGCTCCGAAGTGCACACTAAATCAGCACAGAATGTGAAAAATATAAAAGCTAAAACCTGAGGCATCAGTGGCAGGAAGTTGAGATATACAGTGAAATAAAGGCTCTGTTGGAATACACTTGGAGTTTTATTCACAATTCTCCAATGGGAACACTTCCTTGTAATTACATTTGCTTTCCCAGCAGTATTCTGCTGGATTGAGCCTATTGGAGGACATCCTAAATGCACTTACAACAGTGGCCACAGACCTCAGTGGGCTGGCTCATGTTCCCAGGGTTTTGCCAGTCCTGATTGAAATACTGGTATCTTGAAAACAGGCACCACCTCATGACTCTGGACAGCCCTCCTCAGTGTGCTAGTCAGTGATGTGCTTGGAGTTTTCTTCAATTCAAATCTCTTTCTGTGGTAAAATTTCAAGGTTATTTAAAGAGGAGAATTAACTTCTTTCCAGTGACATTGTGCCTGTGAACTTTAATGCAGTGGGAATTTGGAGCTCCTGTGAGCTGTAGGCTCCTGTGCTTCCTGCAGCAAGTTATGATGGCTATTGCTGTAGTTTCTTGTTTCTGCAGATGCAGAGTTGATCTTCCTTCCATTCACCCACTAACCCAAGCAAAGTCTCATGTATCCATCCATTAGCAGCAGAGAATACCATTTCTCCCACTTCCTGGCTTTTCTGGCAGCTGCAGACAAATGACTGTCCTGCTAATAGTCCTTCTGTTCCAGAGATTAGTGCTTTAAGCATGTAAAAACAGTATTCCTCAATTTATTCTGACTGAGTTTTATTTGTCAAGTTTACAGAATGCTTAACCAAGTCATGTTGTGACACCCCTTCCAAAATCATCTTTAACCAGTTCCAGCAAAGAAGCTCACCACCCAGAGTGTTCTGTCTCCCCGTGAATCCTTGCTGGTATTTTAACCTTCCACCCACCTAACACCAATCACACTGTAGATTAAAAAAATATTTTCTTAAATCTCTTTCTTCTGTAACACAGGCAAGTTATTGCATTAGGAAAAAGATTAACTACTACTATATCTGACTGCTGCACAATTATATAGCACCAGAGGTAACTTAGGCAGGGAAATACTATAAAGTTCTCCTTTGTAACTGTTTAAACCTAAACTTTTGCTTAAGGGAGAGAAACAAATGGGCCTTAACCAAATACAAATTCTGGAGTGCAGATGGAAGTTTTTGCTGTAAGCATGGTGAGCTTTGGGGCAGCTCTCAGCAGGACTGATGAGGGGATCTGATTGTCAGGTGGAAGAGGTCACTTGGTGAAGCTCCTTGGATGGTGTGGTTGCGTGCAGGAGCGGGGTGGACATGGTGATAAGCTTGGTGATAATGGCACTTCCTTCTCTGTCACTGGGCAGATGCTGTGACAACAGCCTCTAAAGCCACCTTGCTGTGGTGCTCAGTGCTGTGGAAGGTTCTGGGGGAGGTGGGGAGATGAAAGGTGAGTGACTGCAGGGACCCCTGTGGATTCCTGCGTGTGTGTCCGGGCTTGTCTGGGAGCACCAACAGGTATGGAAGCAAAACCAAACCCTCTGGAAATCAGTTCTATCCTTTAAGTTTCTGTAAACACCCAGGAGCTCTGTGAAAAAGCAAGAAACAGCCTCAGGGGAAGGGCAGCAGGAGAGAAACACTGAGGACTACAGCAGTGAGCACAGCAAGCCCTGCTCCATCCTCGGCATCGACTCCCTGGAGCACACGACGCCGATCCCCTGCCGTGCTGAGGGATGAGCAGTGACAGGCTGAGCAATGAGATGTCTTCCTGCAGCAGCAGAAAAATCAGGCCCTGTGCATAAAGACTAATGCTGACACCCTCCCCAAAACAGGGCAAAGCAGCAAGGGGCTTGCTACAGGGAATAATGCTGTGTGGAGACTAATGGAGCAGTCATTAGGAATATCTCTGTGGTGTATAATGGCAAAAAGCATTCACAAACATTTAATTAAAATGAATTTAATGGCCAGATTTAAGCTGCTGTTCCAGAAGTTAAATGCCAGTTACCAATGTGTTAAGATGCACAATCAGTACTGCATACATGAATCCATCCCTTGGTCTCATCTGTAACTATAGTAATGTTGTGCACTCATAGATTGTGCTGGGGGCCCTGGCTTTCAGCTGCTATTGCAGGAGCTGTCATCTATCACATTTTCTTGTCATGTTCATACTTCTATTGTTATTCACTGGTTAAGAAGGAGGGGCTTTTTGTATTCTGAAAAACCTTAGGAAAGCAGGGAGATGGAGAAACTAGAAACCAAATTTTTCATGTTCTAGGTGATAATCATTGTTAGGCTAAAAAGACAAATTTGTGGATTTTTCAGTTTGGGAAGTTAACTTAGACTCTAGAATTTTTATTTAAAAAGGAAAGCAAAACCATTTAGACTCATGGAGCCTACTGCAGGCTCCGAGGCTTTGCAGGAATTCCTTCATGTTTGTTGGTACTGTAGAAACGACCTTAGTAAAGCAGCTGTCACGTCTGTCCAGTCTGGCATCTTGTCTGCAGGAGGGGCTGACACTGAATGTGTCAGAAGATACATGTGCTGCACTTCTTCAGTAAAAAAAAATTAATTCTCAAGGTAAAGAAACGTGAAACTTATGTTGCAAATGTTCTGAGGGCGTTATCAAGCAGAAGTGAATTTTTAAAGAGAAGGCATCCAAATTTTTATGGAATATTTTATCACAAAAAGCTAATTTAAGGAAGCACTTCAATGACTAAGCATTTCTGAATAAAGACCTGAACTCCATAAACAGTGTTAAAGCTGCCAAAATTCCTGGGACAGTGCTGAGGAGTCCACCTTGCTTGCCAGTCTCTTACGTTAGGCACACATTTTTCCAAGGTTTTGTTCTTCCTTTAGGATGTAAAATTTATTGTGAAGTGAAACAGAGAGAAACAATACATTATCAAAACTTTAATTAATTGGTTCCTGTTAACCTTGCAGGTTTGTCTTTAACTCTGAACTAAGCAGTAGGCACAGAACTTTCTGTTGATTTGAGATGCTGTAATATCTTGCCATGGATGACCTGGTAAGCTCCACTTGGGCCAGGAAACAAAAAAAAAGATTTTTCCACACTAGATTAAAAGTCCAGCTTTTAATCTAGTGTGGAAAAAAACCCCAAACAAACAGAAAATGAGTGACTTGAAGTACATCATATGAAATATTAAAGAAATGCAGAGCCAAGTTAGCAGATGTTTTCCCTTCAGTGGCTGAGTGCTGTGTCTATAGCTGAGACATGTTCCTTGAGGAACCTACAGAGACCATCCCCCAGTACCACTACTGAGGCTGAGGTCCCACTTCAGTGCTGGCAATCACCCCCTTCCCACCAGCACTGCCCACAGGGATTTGGCTCTGTAACACTCAGATACCCTGGGCTGACTGTCAGGACCTCCCATCCCATCCCCCACAGTCGCTACACCCAGGGAAGGAGCCCACCACACCCCACAGGCAAAGCTGCCCCACAGAGCAACTGCAAATGGTCAGAAATAGGCCCAGCTGCAGGGAAAACTCGAAGAAGTGGGCTTCAGTGATGTCTACCTATCCCAAAGGAGATAATCAGGTTTTTAAAGCATATTGGTGTGAGAACTCTGCCAGATGTAGGTATGAGAAGAGTGAGTTGGCACATTTTATGGGTCCAGAAAAAAATGGGATCAGTCAACCTTTTTGACTCCTTCAGCTTATCCTTCTGCTGCATTGGTTGTGTTTTGTTTCTTCCCATGCTTCTTTAAGTATTAGCTGATTGAAATGAATTTGAAATTCAGACATCAGGTATTGTTATGTGTGGCCTTTGACACCAACAGACAGTGTGTTTGACATGCAGATAGACTTCATGGGCTCTAATCTCAATCATTTCCTGTGTTATAATTCTTAGATGGCAGAAGATCTGATGGAGGTCACCTCAGCCTCTGAGCATTGCCTGTTAAACTGGGGACAGGAGGAGGGAGAACATAAACAGTGTTCATCTGTAGGTGAAAAGGTCATTTTAGAGAAACAGTCAGAGGTTTCGTCTGAAGCAAAGAATTGTTAGTGAGTTTTTAAAAGAAAGAGCATAAATTGGCAGCCCAGTTAACCCAACTGGAGAATCCAGGTGGTCACTTAACCTGCACTCAGCCCCAAGGGAGAGATGTGGCCCTGAGCTCTTGTCACTGCCACCACCCTCCAGCACGGCTGGTGCTTCCCGCTCCACCCCACGCCTTCCAGCCTGGAGGGATCCCTGGGGTGCTGTGAGCAGGGAAAACGAGGCAGGAGGATGTGACAGTGTGTTATGCCCTCCCACTCCTAAGTGTGTGCCTGAGAGCAGCCTGCTGGGGAGGTTTGAATGAAGGTTTTGATCGTGTGCAGCTCCAAAGGGCCTTGTAATTGATTGTGAGCGAGGCTGCGAGAACATCCCAAATCCAATTCCAGTTACTGCACTGTGCCCATCTAAATCCCCCCGACATGTTATTTGGATATTGTGCTGCCTTATAGATTCTCCATAAACTGCCAGGCAGGGCTGCTCTGTGCAGCTAAATTATTGCTGTGCTGTAACATAGAAACTGCCCAGAAACTGCCTGTGCACAGCAATATACAATTTTATACAGAGTTTGTTTTTTAACAAGAGAGGTTGTCTCTGCTTTTATGATCGTGTATGGGTTCCAGGGCTGGGCATCTTCATTAATTTTATTCTGTCTTCTACTGAACACACCATATATTGTGTTTATTGGTTGTCCATTGTGACTGGTTGTGACTGTGACTTGGAGAGATGTAGATATTTTTTTTATTTTAATTCTGTGTAAGTCTTCATCCAAGAGCAGATTAGTTGTGAAGAACAGGTGTGCTGGAAGTGAAGCACATGAATTGCAGGAGATTGGTAAATGGTGCATTATTGTCAGAGCTCCTCCGTGTCTCTCTTCTCATCACCACCTTGGCAGTGTGCTTCTACTTGGAGGCTCATCAGCATCACGACAAATTTGTGTCCTCATGTCTTGTTCCAGATGAGTTTCTTTACAGTTACTGATATTGATCTGATAAGTGCTGAGAAGAAATCCAGAGTGCTATTACAATATGTAGTCACTGGCTGCTTTTAAATCTTTTGTCCTGTCACAGATGAGGAAGATTTCACTGAAGTAAATATCATGTAATCATATTTACAGATACAGATGACATATTATACATTATGTTGTTATAATTGGTTGTGGGTAATCAACAAGAGCTGTCATTTAGTCTTTAATTTAGGCCAAGAAAGAAAAGACCTTATCTGGCAAGAAGAAAACAATCAAATTCCTTAGGATATCTTCAAGAAAGCAAGAGACCAAATGAAGAAACTGAACAGCTTTAATAAAATTCGGTATTATTCCTTTGGATTATTCAGGACTTTGCAAATGACTATCCAGGCTTAATGGCATTCACTGACATTATGACAACAGGGGATGCTCCACAGACAGAAAGGGGAATTAGAATTATGTGAGGTTAACTGAAATGATGCTGCTGGTAATACGTCAGTGGAACTAGACTGTCATTCATCCTCTCCTTCTGCTTCTGGATCCTGATTATCCTGTCAGTTCTTCATATGCTTCTTCCATCAGCTTCAGTAAGAGGAAGATGTGAAAAAGATGGAGAAGGTGGTCACCTAATCAAATAAAATATACTAAATACTGTAAATATAGGTTGTGGCATGTCCCAGGTTATGTATATGTTATGACATATCATTTTACTGCCAAATGATGCAAGATGATACAGGCTAATGCAATGTGAAATGACACAGCCTAACTACAAGTGCCATTTGATGCAGAAAGATGCATTTAAAGAGCAATGTGGTGAATCCACCATGCATGATGATTTTGAGCAGGGTATGCAGCCTGCTTGTGCTCAGAGTTGTGAAGCTGCTGGACTCTCTCCTACTTTGGATTTCCTGGGGCTCTCTTCACAACTGCTAGCCTGTCTTGGTCTGGCTTATGGCTGCAAGCTGGTGCTTCATCTCACTGGTCTTTGACAGAGTGACATGTTTCAACTGAGTGCCAGAAGCCACTCGTGATCCATTACCATAATTAAGGTTAAATATACAGACTTTTTCCTGTACATTTTTTTTTCTTTCCTTGTTTTTCCAAGCTCTTGAAAAAAAATTGAGACAGTAGCTAATGTTTGCTGGGAGGTCATTCCCACTTCTTCCCCCAGAAAGTTGACTATACATCTTCCTTCTGTGCATCCCTTGCATGTTTTCTTTCCATCCCATAACTGCAGCCAACTGTGTTTTCATAGCATAGCAGTGGAAACAGAGGAGAAGAGAGCTGGAACAGCTTTGCTTGCAGGGGTAGAGCCCATCTCATGAAGCACTGCTAGAAACATGTAGGACCACACACACACACAAAGTAGAAGTGTCCACAGGAATCTGAATGGTTTAACAGCAGCAAAAAGCACCCAAATTGTCATGTGCTACTTACCTGACTTCAATGCCAGGCTGTTTTTCTTGGTCTGGTTCTTGGGGAGGAGAACTACACGCACTGCAGATGTTCTGTCACGTCACGTCTCTCTCGGGCAGCCATGGCAACTAAAAGGAAAAAGGCCATAGTGACATGTCCCAAAACAAACTTTACCAAGTTCTCTGAAGCCAAGTGCAAGTGAGATTCTAACTGGGTTTTTCTTTGGTGTGTTTCAGGCCAACAGTGAGAACAAGGCTCCCCATCACATACAGGAAGGGGAAGCATTCAGGCAGCTTGGCAGAAATTCAAGAGAACAGAAGTGTATTTTTCTTGGTGAAGTTTTGAGGTCCTTGTACAAAGTTGTGGATTTGAGGTGAGTCAGTGGGGCTAATAAGGAAGTCTTAACATGTTGAGTTTTGAGCTCTGGTATTTTCCTAAGTGCTAACAGCCAGACAGCTTGGAAGAAGACTGTAAGTGGTACATGCTGATTGTGGGATGTAAAAACAGTCCTACAGCTCTGCTGCTCTATCCTTCAAAACACAAAAGATTACATCTAGGAAAGTTAAAATTGTCACCACATATTTGCAACATGAATAGGAGTAAGCAAATTGCCCTTCTGGCACTGACTGATGACCTGAACATACATTGTTTCCTGGTAGTTTTCAATCAGCTGCTGCCAAGTTTTCCTGCAGTTGCTGGTAGTTCTGTGAGTGCTGTGCACACCGACAGTGGCCTCGGGCAGAACAATAATGTTTAAGGAATCATACTATGAAAGTAATCCATCCCTTGAAAATTTGTGTTGGGAGGCTGGAGACACTGGGCACTGCTCTGTACTCCCCTTCCCACCTCTCTGGCTCCTGGGCCTGACACAGTGCAGGATCCCAGACAAAGCCCTGCTTTTCCAGAGCCTCTCAGAAAGTGTTACGTAGAGCTAAATAAACGTCAGTGCTGCTTTATATAAATTAACTGTATGTGGAAGAAAGGAACACGATCCCTGCTGTCAGGTACCAGTCTGGGGGTGCCAGGGAACATGCTGTAGCTGGGACACATCTGGGTGTCTCTGGCTGAAGCCTGACTTCATTCAGGCCTGAAGCAGAGCCAGTGGAAGCTGCAAGACTGAGCTGACTCCAAGAGTGCTCCCAGGGTGTCCTTGCATTGCTGGGGTGGCAGAGAGCTGTCAACAGTGCTGACCTGAGCCTGGAAACTGAAGATACATAGCTGTGTGCAGTTGTATACGAAGGGAAAAGAAAAATGGGGACTGCCATTACAGCCAGTGCTTTGCTTTTCCTCCTTCAAATGCCTTTGGCTTTACCTATCACTGATCTGGAGGAAACAGGAGGCAGTGAAGGCTTGGTATTTCCATCACACACCAGGCATGCCAGGATTTTCACTTCCAATGCTGGCCAGGAGAGTGCTTCTGCCTGCTGCAGTGTGAGAGCAGCCCTGCAGCTCCCCACTGCACTGGGGTGGCAAGGACACAGTGCAGGGCTTTGGCCACCAGTGGAGGGAGGTTGAGTGGCCTTTGGGATGGGCCTGCAATCTGCCTTAGTTTGGGAGCCAAGAAGCTGCAATGCCAGGCAGTAGTTTGAGTCTGATTTGTGCCATGGGCTTTTTGCCTGCGATTGCTGCTTCTAAGATGTTAAATTAAGCCTTTTTTTTCATACTGCTGAATGACAGAGCTACTGCCCTTCCATTTTTCAATAAGTCTATGTCCTATACTTGCCAAATTATTACTGAGGTGTGCCTAAATCCGTGGCTCATGTGGGAGGGAGGTGTTAAAGTATGTCTTTTAATAGATTTACTGTCATTTACTCACACAATCCATTGTTGCTGTAGACATCAACAGCACTGATCTGTGTACACAACATTGTGAGAAAAAGGCACGGCTGTCTCCAGGTCTCCACAAAGGCTGCACTGGCCAATCCCTGCTGGAGGGTAGTTTTGGTTTGAGCCAGGGAAGGGAGTAGGGAAGTATTTTTTAATTAATTTTTTAAGCAGTGACTTCCACTGAAGTTTGAGGACAGGGTAAAGTCTCCCTACATTACCAACCCTTCTCTGAGTGGGAAAAACTTATGTCCTGCTTGTGACTTTAAAAATAAGTGTCTCCTATGCTAATGGAGCACTTCAGCAAGATAGAGCCTGAAAATGTAGGCAGCAGTTTTCAAATTTCCTTCATACCTGATTCTTTCTTTAAATTTTGTTCTTGAAGTCTTGCTTCATTAATATGCAGTTAATCATTTGGCAATTAATTTACCAGACATCTGTAGTTTTGCATATTTTGTGATGTAATAACAGTTGCAGCCATTGGATGAGACCATTTGCCAATGAGTGAGATAATATGATGGTGTCAGAAAAACAGTCAGAGCCTGCACTTTCATCCTTGAGAGGAACCTTTCAAGTGCATCCAAGAATTCCACAGGGCAAATGCCAAGTCTGCATCTGTGTCTCCAAGCTATACTCAGACTTTCTTCCATTTCTTTTTGCCTCTGGGGATCCAGTAGCCACAGTGTGTCTGAACTGATCGCTTACCACCAGCATCATCTGGGTTTTGGATATCTTTGATATCTTCAGCTCACCCCTCCCAGCAACATCTGAGGCAAGACTCTAATTAAGGACTGTTGTCTCGTCTCTTGGAGGTTAGTATTCTTGTACTTCTGTGGCCTCTGCTTTGAGGCTCCCTGACTAATGTCAAGGATTGAACAAATTACTCTGAGCTTCTTGTCAGCTATGTTCCTTTTCAAAGGTTTAATTAGCAGAGAATAACACAGTTTGAAATAAATGTAGCCAAACCAAAAGTCAGCTCCTGTGAAGGGCTTAGCTTGTTAGCAGTAAGGCTCTTAGGACTATATCTCTTTTTGAATGGTGCAAGCTTAAGACAGGTTGGAGAACTCCACAATCAATGAGTCCCAAAACTGCTTTTACAAACACCTGCAGACAAGCTAAAAATATAGAACATCTGGTATGTGTGTATGTGTGTATAAAATGAGCTTTTTTTAATTTTTCCTTTGCACTGAGTGCTGCTATGTGGGCTAAACCAACACAATGTTGCTAGTGTACTTTAGAAATGAATCAGTCCAAAAGTCTGATTAATTCTTTGATCACTGAGACTTTCAAGATGTTCTGTAGGATTCTGGAATTCTCGTGTCTGGACCAGGGACTACATATGTATTTTTACTGTTACCTTGAGATGCAGCAGGAATCATTGTTTGAATCCCTTCAAGTGTTCAAAAACCTCAGTGGAGCTGGTAAAAAAAGTTTAAAATAGATAAAAGAAAGTGCTTCTTTATGCAGTGGGTGGTGAACTTCTGGACCTTGTGGTCATAAGTGTTTGTAGAGGCAGGCAGTATGAGCAGGTGCAAAAAGGGATTAGACATTCATGGAGCAAGGGTCTAGAAATGGATACTAGGAGGTCTGAGCAATACATGCTGCAACATCCTTGGTACAACAGCTTTGGGGGAGTTAAATGTAAATGGAGAGAAGAGAGGGACCAGACTGACTGGCTGTCTCTAAACAGTTTCTCCTGTTGGCACAGAGTCAGGATCCTGGGCCCAAGGATGCATTGGTCTCACCCAGGAAGCAGTTCCTAAATCCTCCTGGTTTTGTAATTTATACCTGAGCAGTGCAAGTTGTCAGGTCCAGCCGTGGCCCTAGAGGCCCATTCCTTGTCAACCCTGCAATCAGAAGGGGCAGTCTCCCTCTGCTTGCCCTCTTGCTAGCCCAGGGAGCACAGGCTGTTTCAGAACACAGCTGAGGCATGTTGGCCAGTCTCCCTAGGGAAAATGGTTACCTTGACTTTTCCAAAGCAGCTATACTTCATCATGCAAATGGCAAGGATCATTTCTCACCAAGGCTCTTACTTCCAGAGGTAATATATCTCTAGCCATTTCCATTAGTTCATTGTCCTTCCCAGCACTGTCCTTTGGCTCAGTTGTTTGGCTTCAGAGTGAGGCAAGATGGATCTGAGTGGCATTTGGCTAACATGCTCTGAAACACTCAGTTCATCTGAAAGTCTCTGCAAGTACCAGCTATTTCTACAGCCACTTCAGTTGGAATTAAGAGGACAATTCAAGGGCAGTAAAAGCCTAAGCAAAGGGTTCTTTTTCCCTCATGTAGAGACAATACATGGAATTTATGAGACCCGCATCTTGGATTTCATTTTGGCTCTTGAATCCCTTCAGTGCTGCAAAATACTGCTCTCTTTGAATGCAAATTTTCTTTTTGCATTCCCATCACTTCATACTGTGCATTCCTTGGTATCCATTTCTGCTGTCTGTTTTCACAGAGCTCATGCAGCCAGAAAACTCTGTTTAGGGTCACATCATCAGCTGACAGGCACGTGCTGCTCAGGCTCCAGTGGAGCTATATTGACATTTTTTGGTTATAGAGAGTTGGGGCAGTATCTCTGGGAACACCATGTAAAGTGCTTCATATTTCTTTTGCTGGTTCAGTGCTTGGAAGAAATCCAGCCAAAAAACAATGTGATTAAAAATGGAAACGTCTTCTCTAGCCCTTTCTGCATGCTGGCTTAGTGATCACATGAATTAACTGGGCATGCCTTTTGCTTAGTACAGGGCAAACTTCTCCTCACATGCAACTCTGTGTTAGAATGTGAAAAATCAGTGTTGATCCTGCTTTCTTATGACCCTGTCCCCAGAGCTGCATTATTTTTTCAGGGAGAGCACCTTTGGGGTGACTGTACCCCAATAAAACTCTCACAGGCTTTTCTTCTTTTCCATTAGCTTGCTCTGTTGCATTGATTTCATCATTTGTAAAGTGCAGATCGAAGGCATCTCAGCACATCTAACACACAATGCAGACCATTAAGAAGTGTGAAAGAAAAACCAGCCAGTTCATACACAAACTCAGTGTAATAAACCTAAGAACTTGGCATGCAAGCAAACCCCGTAACTGTCAGAGAAACCACTTGTGTAGTAAAAGGGCGCTTCAGATATTTAGAAAACACTGTTCCTAAAGCCTATTTAGGCACAAAGCATTCTTGTCACACTTTGCAACAGCTGTGATTAAAAACTATTTGAGGGTAAATGTGTTTTCTGGTATTTATCAGTGGGTCATTAACCTTAACAATATCAACATTTCAATTGTCAGCAAGATTAAAAAAGCCCATTATAGCAAAATGAGCACATTGTATGTAGAGATATTGGAGTGCTGATGAATTACTAGCTCTGCTCAGATACAGAATTCAATAAAGGTACAGCCTTCAGTGTGGTGAGAAATAGAGGATGAATTAATTGTTGTGTGAAATGTAATGCTGAAGTGTTAGAAGCAAACCAAATGAGATGGTTTAGCATATGGAAGGACTTACAAGTTTTATCCACAAGATAAAGAATATACATAAGGTTTTAGTTTTTGTAGGTGATGGCAGTAATGGTGGTGCAGACCTGAGTAATGAAGTCTGGGGATTTAGGCCCTCATTTCCATACAGCTGGGAGAAGGAGTCCAGGCAGTAAACAGGCTGATTCTACACACAGGACTGAGCAGAGAAGACACAGAAATAATGGGTATCAAAGAGGAGAGGACAAGGGACACCATACTGCATCCACCTGATCCCTTGTTCAAGGGATTCCCGAGGAGGATAACCCAAAGGACCACCAGTGCCTCTACATTTTGGGGTTGGAAATGAGTGCAGGACATGCAGAATTCAGGGCCCATATGACAGGAATTGCTAATTGCTACCTGGCAATGTAATGCAGGCATAACACACTGAAACCTGCTGTGTTTCAGAGAACCATGGCACAAAACTCCTCTGAGAGGAAGTCTTCTCATTTCAAAGCCAGTGCCAGTGCCCCCGGGTGAGTACAATGGAATGGACAGCTCAGAGAGGAGCATGCTGTGTAGGGCAAGTGGTGGTCAGGGTAGGAAAGATAAAGGCTCACTGCATATTTCTGTGGTAATACTGAGGTAGAAGGGGGACCTGAGCCTTGCAGTGATGAGATCTTTCCCATCCTCTCGGTGACAAAGCCATGGTGACAGAGCCATGACGGGTTTGGCTGGAAGGAAAGCCTTGGGAGGAGCTCATTCTTGCATCACAGGGCCACATCTCCTCTTGGCACTTGCCTCCTGTGCAAGGGGCCCTGCAGGATGCAGAGCAGCAAACGTTTGTGCACTGCAAGGGAAGAAGGGCCATGAAACAAAGGTCATGCCCCAAACCCAGCCCCCCTGACTGTTTTGCTCTCTAGTACAGTTTTTAAGTTATAAAAGTAAAGACATAACTGGAGCCTTTGAAAAAGGTTTTTTTGGTTGCTCTCTTTTCCCTCTGCTGGTTATTTTTCTAAGTGTGTGTGCACAGGAGAATGTTCTTAGGGGTTCATTTATTTCTGTCAGATAACTTTCATTACTCTAATAAAATTCCACTGTCTGACGGCTTTTATTTCTGGATTCTGAGTTGTCACGCTTTTCTGAGGTTTCCCTCTGACCTCTAGGATGTGTAAGGTGAGGGAGAGACACATCTAGCATTTGTGAATGTTTCAGAAATACCAGGATTCAGAAAAGGATGGCAGTTCCTGTCTGGTAGATCTAATTTCAAGCTCTAGTAAGACCATGGAAAGAAACTGAAGGTCAGCACTAGGAGCAGGTGATTCTCTTTAAAGTGAAGCCTCAGTGCAGAGATGACCAGAAAGGTCAGTCACACCTGACAATTACAGATTCTCCAAAAACAGGTGGAGGTCTGACATGCAGAAGCCTCCTCTTCCTTTTTATATTTTCCCTTGGTCTGCTGCCAACACAGGCACCCAGTCCCTTCTGCAACAGCAGAGACAGACTTGTTCCACTAAGGAAGCTCCAGGGACAGAGACAGGTTGGTACAAAGTTCTGCCCTTGTACAGGGAGGGATGAAATACATTTTCTGGGTTTTCCAAATGAAAATGAAAGCCTATGCCAACCCTCTGCAAGGTGTCCTGCAGATGTGCTGTAGGTCTGATGCTTTTTGAACAGTTCCTGTGAGGATTTGCCCTACCATAATCTGGGTACATGTTCAACACTTCCCTGGCAGTTCTGGTGAGTCCCAGGAGAGGAGTGTGTGTGTGCAAGGACACATGGCAGTTGTGTGGGGGCTGTTTGTGCAATCCAGACAGCTGGAGCTACAGCTCTGATGCTTCCATTCCAGCCATGCCTGCAAACCTCAAACAAGCAGCCAGTGCTCAGAGGGAATGCACAAAAGTGTCCCTACATGCAGGGATGCCTGCTCCTCCTTTCCTGCTCTCCTCCTGTCATGGGCCTCTGTTGGAAAGGGGGACTGATCTCTCCTTTTCCAGTAGCAGAGGTTTCCATGTAAGACTGCTCAGATACCTTGCACAGCACTGACTGCAAAGTCACAAACACATGCCTTGTACTGGGCTAGAAGAATGAAACCTGACCTGAAACCTGGATTGTTGTGTATGAAGAAGACTTGACTTGTTACTAAAGTAGCTTCTGATGAAATCTTACACATAAGATTTAATTTTGAAATATTTTGGAATTCATAAGTGTATTTTGCTGGCTAACAGGCAGAAGGAAAGAAAGAATTAGAAATAAAAGCAGGGGGTCGATGAAGATGATATCTAGTTAAAATTACCACATTCATATGAGATCCATTATTGCCTAACATGTTTTCTTTGGCATTTGAAAGCAGATACAGTGCCAGAGTGGACTTGGTATGGATACTGCTCAAGGTGAAGGAAAAATAGAGCAGGAAGGATAGGTACTAAAAATATAACCTAAAGGTCACTGAATAAGAATCTGTTTGGGAAGAAACAACATGGAGGACATCTGGGAGGAAAAATAACTCCACACCCAGAGATTCAGTGGCATGGAGGGCAATAGATGTGCAGCCCAAAAATGATGGTGGGCAGCAAGTGAACTTGCAGAGCAAAGTGACAGGTAGATAAGGTCACTCTGGAAGCATGGGTGCCATCTCATCAGAGCACACAGATAACAGCATTTCCCCCCAGGTGTGCCCAGGAGGGAGAACAGCAGCTACAGGAATGGTAACGGGAGAAAGTGTAGGCAACTCAGAGTAATGCCAAAGGCAGGGATAGAAATCTATCTTTGTAGTTAAACAATAAAAATAGAAAAATGGTGTGTGGCTTTTGCACTGATTTTCAAGTGTAAAGAGAACTGTTTAGGCTCTCCTGCCGTACACCTTTGTTATTGCAGGATAATGTTTGGAGCTTGGACATAGCCATAGTCTCCAAAAAAGCATGGTATCAATACCAGCAGCTGCTATAAATGAAGCCAAAGGAGACAACATTTTAGGTTAAGAGAAATCCATCATTTCCGTAATTTCAAAGATTATAGGCCAAATTCTACTCTCTTCACATCTCTGCACTTTGACTAAGGTAAATTGAGGTATTAAATGAACCATTCTGATTTATAACAGACAAAACCCTCGATGAAGGCACCATTCACAACAATTAAAAAGATTGAACAATTAACAGTATGATAATTGAGAGTGTAGTGTCTGATTGATTTATATATAAATGCATCATTTTCTGTCAAAACATTTATTGTTAGCAATACAATATTCATGGCATAGCATTGATAATGTTCTGCAAACTACCTGCTATTTAAACAGTGCCCATTTATCACCTGTCAAGATCTATTCAATCATATCTCATTAAGGAGTTTGAAAATATTGTTCAGTGTCCTCCATGATGTCTGAATATCTATTGTCAAATACTCCACTAGCTTTGCTCTTTGCACATCTTGACTTACTGAAATTAGATTGCTTGAACTGCTGATCTGCCAGTGGAAATGACTGAGGGGATCTGATACATGCAAATGTGAACACTGAACAGTTTTCTGGAAACAAAACCTATTTTAAGGAATACATTTAACAAGTATCTTGGGAAAAGTAATCTTTTCCTATTTCTCTTGCTATTTTTGGTTGACTTGAAACAGAGAGGAAGAACTACAGAAAGAAAAGATAATCCTGAGGTGTGAAACCGAGTTCTTCTGTGACTGTGTTTTATAAATATTTGCTATAACCCTCTGCCTGAATGGAGCTTTGTTTGGGGAATCAGGCAGCAGATGTTTGGCCTTACCTGATAGCTACTTTGGCAACAGGTTTTACTTCCCTGTTGTGTGTGACACAGTGCTAAGGCCATGGTTTGTATTTATAGTCTTGTGGGGCTTCCAGGCCACATCCAAAAGCTGCAGAAGTGACAGGCAGACTTGCACCGACACAGTTGGCTCTGGTCCAGCCTTGCTCTTCTCTGAGCAAGGAAGGGACAAATTCTGTGTTTTGCTATGTAACTATTAGATGAAAAATACTGCTTCTCATCTTTATCATCTTTCAAATAACAGAGTGCCACCCCTACCGTAATATCATGTTTCTATATTAAGACCGAAAACTTAGGAGAGGTTTGAACTTACGTCTGCATGTTTTCAAAGTAAACATGGAAATCTGATCATTTTAACCAGAATGTAGTTTCTGTAGCAGCTACTAAAATATTTGTATTGCTTTTGCATTCCCAGGTTTGAACTAATATTGTTTTAAGTACTCTGTGTTCATAACAGAGCCGGCCGTTCCTGCAAAGAGCTGTGCAGTGCCAAAGAACATTTCTTAGTGCTATTTGTTAGTGTCTGCTGGCTAGTTAAGCACCACTGCAGATGTACGAAAGCCTGAGCTTGCTAGAACTTAACCTCCAGAAATTAATCCCTGCTATAAACAAAACTTGGCCAAAATAGTTGCTCACAATGAGCTATAAGCTAGTGAGGAGAGCAGTAGAGAGAGGAGAGATTTCACTATCCCAAATGCAGAGTGGAAGAGGTGTTTCAGCAAGATGTTAAATACCTTGGAACAGGAGCTGTCATTTGACAACAATTTGACAACAATCAGTGTACACACACACCTGTGTGCCATACTGTGCCCTAGCAAAAGACAAAAATTCCTCAGCACTCCTCTGGCCATTCCCCCTGAGTCTTAGCCTGCTTATGTTCTTGTGTGGGTTGTAACTTTAAAAGGAAGAGCTGGCAGCAAATGAGCCGAAGTCACTTGCAGGTTTTTTCCTCAGGAAGCCTTCTGACCTTGAAAAGCCTTAAAGCTGCATTCCTCATGAAAAATAACTTCTACTTAGTGCTGAGCACGTGTATTGTTGTGCAGACAAATAGACAAATAACAATGTGAGTACATGCCTTGATCATTTATCCTCCTCAGAGGGCCATAAACCATGAGTAAATGCAACAAAAGCAGAAGATTAATAGTGGGCGCATAATGCTTTGCATTTTTCATAATGATTCTCCACAGATACAATCAGTAAGTGTCACTAATTGGTAGGCACTTGTTCTGCAGGGGGGCCCAATCCTCCCTCTCGGGGGGTTGGAGGCCAGTGCCTGGTGCTGTGTGGGGAGAGCAGGAGGAGGCTCCTCGGGAGCTGCACAGGCTGCGCTTTTCCAGACGCCGTAACTCCGAGGGCTGAGCAGTGCACAGAGAGCTCAGCAGCCTGGCTGTGCAGGGCAGCTCCTGCAAACACACTGCTGGCTCTTCAGGCTTGAGGGGAAAGAGGTGTTTGGCCCCCAGCCAGCTGCTGAATTTAACATGTATTCAGCTGAATGACTGGGCTGGCATAATAATATAATCCTGCAATGTCCCGCTGATCTCCTTCAGATCTTGTTGGCTTGTTGGCTGCCTCTGATCCTTGTTCCCTGTGGGTGCAGGGGTGCTGTGTGGGCAACTGCTGGAAAGATTTCCTACCCAGTGTTGTCCAAACATTGTCCAAAGCAGCAAGTCCATGCAGAGGTATCCATCCTGAATGTTATGAAGGGCTGTACAGGCCTAGGAAAAACACTTTCATCAAACTTTTATCAAGTTTGCTTTGTCACTTGAATTGATTTTTTTTCTTTTTTTAAAGTCTTACATAAAGAATGAGAGCATATTGTGTCTATTCTAATACTCTAACTCTGAAATTGGAGATCTGCATGTATCCAGTGTTATGCCAAGTAGAGGTACCCAGGCTTCCTCCCTGGAATGGTGCTGTGTTTGGGCAGGAAGCTCTGCCAGTTCAGCTGTGCTGCTCCCAGGGCCCAGGCAGATTTGGCTCTCTCTGTGCAGTCTGGGTGTAGTGTATGGGCTCAGGGAGTGGCCATACAATTGGTACCACACCCAGCAGTGCACGGAAAGTCTTCCCTCAGACCTCCCACACCGAGATGATGATGGGCCCAAAAGCCAGGAGCTCTGGTTTGCGTTGGCCACGTGTCTTCTGAAATTGCCACACAGACACTGCAAGGCTGTTCCTGTTGCCAGCTCTCTGAAATGTAAAGCCCAATGATTTGGGCTATGCAGCCAGAACTTCCCCAAGTGAACTCAGAGAAAGTCATCTTACACAGATTTATCTAAAAAGCTGCCTGATGGTGTGGATCTTTTTACATTTCCCCAAATCCAGAATACCCACATCATACATGCTCACATTCTCTGTAAAACCATGTAGTGTCTTCCTGCTCTCATGTAACTCCAGGCATCTGTCCTGCTCCAGTCTGAGAATGCACTGGAATGGCATCTCCTCTGCAAAAGGGAGGATGTGGGACAGATGGAGACACAGAGGAGGAGGGTATATGTGGCTTTCCAACCTCTTTCTGTCTGCACCCCCTCTTAAGGAAGTGGACTCTGTGCCTTTGTCTTCTCCCCACTCCTAGTTAAAAGCTGCTTTCAGCTTCCTGTGTCCTATAGAAACCTCAATTCTCTGTTCTCCCCAAGAAGGCAGGAAAATAGGAAAAGCAGCTTGTTAAGCAAGGTAAGGCTCAGAGAAGCATCACTCCACAAATGGCTCTGGCAGAGGACAAATCCATTAGGGAAAAGCTGTCAGTGCTTTAAGTGCCTCTGCTGACCAGGCATGTGCTCTTTTACTTGTTGTTTTACCTACTGCTGATCCTCTTCATCTCTACCCCTTTCCTCTTTTGGTTATTTGTACTTTTGTCTCTGTGCCGTGCCTTGAACACAATATGGTTTCAGTCTGGCTTCTTGGCTCTGCTGTAACAGAGGTATTTCTGTTACTAAGAGCAGTCAAATAAAATCCAGCAGTCTTGGGATGTGAACATTTGTGGTCAGTCTCAAAACCAAAACCAAAGTAGCAGCTTTGTTCTTTTCAGGCAGATCATCAATTAGGGCCAAAATTGGTAATGTGTCAGCATGACTTACTGACTCCAGGCTGCTTTTTAAAAAGCATCCAAGATACATAGACCATTACTTGACATGATATAGGTATTTGTACAACATTTACCCTACAATTATTGAGAAGCTTCTGAACTTTCTGGGATGTCCAACTTCAGAGCTCCCTCAGTTTCCTATTTATTTATGGCAGCAGCAAGCAAACCACTGTTCCTTATGTGAGGCAAAGATTTGTAAGAAAAGAATGCAAAATATCACAAAATCACCTCCAGTTAAGGAGAGTCACTGCCTGAGAATGACTGGACCCTTCATTACTGAACTGTGCTATCAGGTACTTTTGGGGTAATCAGAGATGACCACCTCTGGAAAAACTGCCTCTGAAAGGAGAGCCTGGCTGTCAGGCAGGCATTTCCAAAGGGGAAGGAGCTTCTCTGCTGCAAACCAAGGAACATGTGCTCTTCTCTCTGTGCTGCACTGCATGGTCATGAACAGGAGCAGGGCCGTTAGCAGAGCTGTCCTGGTGCACCAAACGTGCATTTGATGTTCAGCGGCCCGACACAAGTGCAAGAGGAGGGCTTGGATTGGAAACATCTGAAAAGGTATTAACTGAGGCCACCAATGCACTGTGGGTCAGAGCTTGACTATACTGCTTGAAAAAAAAAAAAATTCCTGCAAAACCCTTTTCCCTTTTCATTCAATGTCTCATATTCTGTTATTTACTGTGCCTTCGCACCATTACATGTTGGGACTTGCTGAAAATGAAAGGAGAGCTTGAGGGAACAGATTTCAGCTAGTATGTCCTATCCAAGCAAGTTTCCTTGATAGGAACATTCCAAAATTTCTGGACCTGACTGTTCCACTCATTTATCTTGGGAACAGTTTACCAGTGCCTGTGTACCTGCTGCAGATGCAGGGGACTCAGAGCATTCCTCTCCTTGTTGCTTGTTAAAAATGTACCTCTGTGAGCTAAGAGCTGCATCTTTCCAGTTAAAATAAGCTTTGGCCAATGGAGTTTCAGTAGACTTTCTGAAAACCCCTGCCTACAAACATGGATCTGTAAGATGGGAATATCTGAATCCTCTTTTAGACATAAGCATAGCAGAGTCTTTTTTAAGTAACATGCTCCAGGGGGCAGGGAAACAGCCATTATGCCATAGTTTTAATTTTCTATGTGTCAAAGCTCAGGAGAGTCAAGGTGGCTGCTGCTGTCATTGGTGGGAAAGAATTTCAGACATTTCAGGGTGATAAATCAGAAATGATACCCCCTAGGTAAAGGAGTCCCCAGACCTATGTGAACCTGAATATGGAATTCACTAGAAATTCACTGGAAATCAGGAACTGATCTGATAGCCTCTGTTGGTTGGGCTTACTATGCAATTGGAATCAGCTGGGTGGGATTGGCAGAGGATTTGCCTTCTGAGGGTTTGTTTTCATTGCTGCCTGATTGAATGCACCTGGGGCAGGAAGGGGATTTTTTTTTTTTTTTTTTGTTTTTTTTTTTTTTTTTTTTTTTTTTTTTTTTTTTTTTTTTATGGGTNTTTTTTTTTTTTTTTTTTTTGTCTGGCAGTCAGAAGAATTTGCCACACCTGAAAACTCTGGCTTGAGTTTTTTAGCTGGGATGGCAGTAGTCAATAGCAGACTGAGATGATGGGAAGATTTGAGGTTGTGGTTTCAGCTCCACGTTCCTGGGAAGTCAGGGGTGAGTCTTTTCTGTAGTCTGTCCTTGTCTGACTCAAGTGATTTATAAGAGCAGTATCATGGGAATTTTTGTGGCAAAGTGTGCACTGTGTTCTGAAGGTGTTTTGTTGTCCAAAGAGGGCTTTTTTGAAAGTGTATTTTTAATCTCTAATTAAAGCATGGCTGAAAGTCAATTTCTAGAAGAGTAGGATTAAAACTTAGTCAGATTTTATGAAGTAATTAGAATGGCATTCATAAAGCCTGTGGCCAGATCAAAAATGCAGTTTTATCCAAAGCACATCTGCTATATCTTTTCTTATTAAAGCACTTTGACCTTCTACTGTGAACAACAGAAGGTTTGGCAGGTGATATGATGTGCTCTAATCACAAAAATGTAGGAGAGAGTTGCAATAACCCTGGAGTTCATGGAGTTTTGCTTCTAGAGCACTTGTTATGATTTCCACTTGTCTCTATAAAAACTTTGTACTGAGAGCAGATTTTGTGTGAGCTCAGAAAGAAAGCAACCTAAATGGTCATATATGCACATCCCTTTCTTCCATGGCTAACCTGGACTCAAGCCAGGCTAAGTTTACATATTTTTTACCTATTTACCTATTTTTTATCTAGATTAGACAGGAAAAAAAAACCTTTTGTATTTGAAGACTGGTTTTATTTTTTTTTTTTTAGTTAAAGACACTATGTTTTCCCAGTAGTGTTGCCTCATTAAGATCCTCCCTAAAATACCACAGTGGCTGTGAGCACAGTTATTTAATGCTTTCTGCAAGTTGGCCAAAGCCAGCATTAGCCTGTTGCTAAATGATGCCTGAGGTTGTCCCTGCATCTCCTGACTGCAGTGTCATCCCAAAATGCAGTCCTCTGCAGAAGATGGGAGGTGGTCACCTGGATCTTTGAGAGGAGCAGATGGAATCCCAGGAGCTGGAGGGGCAGCAGTTGCATTAGATGATGGACAGGCTTCTATGAATTTTCTTTAGAGCCAGTGAAGAAGAGGGGATGATTTTTGTGTTAGGCTTTTAGCATCAAAGCGTGGTGGGGGGTGGGGTTGCTTCCAGCTGTCTCCTACAGAGCTCTCATGCTTGGACTGATTTTCATCTATCTCTGTTCTGACATATGGCCCAACTTTGGACAAAAGTAGAAATTTGCATCCCCAAGTTAGAAAATGAAATACTTCGAGTAAAGCACAGAAGAATTATGTGGAGACAGGTCTACAGGAGAGATTCTTGAGCAGAACAGTCACAGGTGAGGTGTCCTGTACCCTGGCACAGGACATGGGGCTCTTCCCCCTCTGCTCCCTCTGTGTGTTGCCAGCACAGTTGCAATTATGAGTATGGTCTCTGATCTTTTCTTTATAGTTCAAACCTGTGGATTATTTGGGATTTTTTTGTTAAGGTCAGGATTAAATGTGTGAGATGGTATTTTTTGTTTGGACTTAGATGTTTATTAGTTTTTATCTATGTTACAGTTTCACAAATTGTGAGTTCTACAGTATTTTATTCTAATTTACTAAAAATTGAGTTGTATCTTTCTTTCTACAAGATTTTTTAAGGATAAATTGTTTAATTAAAGAAATTACACTTAAATTATTTTTACTTTTAACTTAATAACTAACTACTTGTGGTCCACAATAGAGACTTTTTAAATCTAATTATGCAATACTACTCAAACTCATGAAGAAGGACTAGCTTTTGCTCTAAAACTTCTATCTTGTTTTATATATATTATTACATTCTAAAATGTAATAATATATATATTTTTTAAATTCTAAGTTTTCTATTATGTGATATTATATGCTTCTATTCAAATTATATACTCATCTTAGTTCTATTATTTAATTTTGGAAGTCTTCTCCATGGCCTCAGGTCAAATGCAGTGTTCTTTTGGGGGTCAGTGCCTGTCAGCACAGAAAGTCTAAAATTCTCAGTAACCAGGGTTCCAACACAAACCTTTACTAATGACAACTCTCCACTCCATGGGCATCCCTAAAATTTCCTTTTGAAACATCTTATAGAGACTCTCTGAAAGGAATGAGAAGCTATCCTGACAAATCAGAGCTTTCATAGAACATTGCCAATGGGAAACCCCAGACTGTGAGGCACATCTGAAGAAAATACGGATGGTTTTTCAAAACAAAATGTGGGTTTTATTTTCTTTCTATAAAGATAAGATATTGAACTAAGTAGGACCCTAAATAATGTGATGTTAATTCATTGAAATCAGGAAAACATACTGATTTTCTTTCTTTTGTATTTTTATGTGAAGCTTCTTACATGAGAGCCTTGCTTGGCAGCTTAGCTTTCCATGGAAATGGGGTGTGGTGACAGTACAAAGTTTCCTTGTCTTTTCCAACTATTTGTCTGGTCCAGGGAGTCAAATTCAGGTCTTAGACAAAAACACATACCCACCCTTGTCAAACCATGGAGGGATGGAGCCCAGCTGTGTGTGGGGGTTGCTTCTGCTGCAGAGTCCTCTGCTAAAGGTAAGAGAGAGAGAGACTACTGCTGCTCAAAGGCTTCAAAGATTACAAAAAACTTATTTTTCTTTAAAACAGTTGCATCTGATTTGACTCCCATTACTTTTTCATTCATTACCCTGAGCTCCAGGAAATGGCCTGTCTTGCATTCCCACTGGAGCAAAGATCTGTGCAGAGACACCTCAAGAATGGTCTCACGTGCAGCTGTATTTACCTGGAGCATGAAGATGCTCTCAGTTCATGTCCTGCAGGTCCAGGCTGGCCAAAACACACCTTTCCAGGCCTTTGCCTGACCTCAGGCAGCAGAGGCTGCAGTTCAAAGTGTTGTTGGCCATGTGGGACTGCTCAAGGGTGGCTTTGACTCTGATTACAACAGTGGGAAATCAGAGGGGCTGAGCATGTTTAGCATGGGGGGTAGCTTGGTTTGGGCTTTTTTCTACCATCTGCTCAATTCCTGTTGTAGCCCAGGCTCCTGTCACCTTTTACTGAGAAATGTTCAAAGATGTTCTGGCTGCTGTTTTGGTAATTGCAGAATTAAGCAGGGTGGGACCTTCTCCACTGCAGGTGTTTGTAGGAGCCAGGGCTGCAGAGACAGCTGTGCTGCAGAGATGTCTCTGCTGTCATTTTGGAGGTGTCAGCACCCACCCTGTGCTTGGACCAGCTGCTCTGCTGTCAGACTGTGCCCAGGCAGGAGCACCCCTGAGCAGTGCCCTGCTGTGTGGTGGTGCCCATTTCCCAGAAGTTTCATTCATGGGTAGTGGCTGCCTCTTCAAGGGTACTGGTCAGGCAGCAGCAGCAGGGCTTGGCAACTCTGCTACCCTGACAAATCCCATCTGGCAGTGGGATGAGCAGACACGGGGTTTTACTTCATTGTTAATAGTTCTTGTAAATGAAACAGCCTGCTGGAGAACTTAAAATTCAGGTCCTTGTATTTAAAAGAGAATTCTTTCATTTTATTCCTCTATAGTCAAGAAACTCAAAATAGTCTCCACCCTGCTCTCTGCCTTCCAGGCTCTATGTGAATGGAGAGGGAAGGACAGAAACTGCTTGAAACAGACACTAATGGCACCAAAATGTGACAGAAGTGACTCTGTTTGAACCCTGTTTGAAGTCCTTCAGATCTGTCATTGGGATGGCTTTCTGCCATCTTCACTCAGATCTAGCTGCAAGCACTGTTTTCCAGCCCTCATCTGTAATTTAGGCACCACCACAAAGGATGTGTGAAAGCAAAATAGGAGGGCTGTCCTTCTTCCAGAAGTGATTTCAGATGTGTCTGATTTCCATAAAGCATCAGGGGAAGGGGATATTATGGCTCCAATACAAAGTGCACTTGACACAGCACGAGTCTTTGTTGACAGGTGACCACAGGGACATTGATCAGGGTTTGATTTGTTTTGCTGTTGGAGCATTGCTTTTCTATACTGCCCTGAACACAGGGATGTTTTTTCTATTTTACTTTTTTTTTCCAAGTTAGAGAATCATGCCAGGTATAGAGTACAGAGTTATTAACAACTTAGATGCCAAATTCACCAGGATTGGGCTTTTTTGCCAAAACATTTTCTTATAAGTTTATTTCTACAAATACACATCTGTCTTTGGAAGAGAACACAGTGGCTTATTATGATGGGTTTTTTTTAATTATTTAAAAATTAAGATGTTTTCAGAGGTGTAAACTGACTTGTCATCTTTCTCTGGCTTTATCAAAAAAATTAGGGAAATATCAAAGAAATATATAAATATTATGGCAAAATGGCAAGGATTAAACATCATTCTTTTGAGATTACCATATTCTTCCAGCAGGAGGACTTTCCCAGAATTTATTTTCATTCTGTGTACTGAAGCAGGTGCATAGGAATGAAACAAATAAATAATATGGAAAAAATATATATGGAGAGAGAATACATTTTGAGATGGTTATCTTGGACAAAGTGAATTTCTGTACAGTCTCTGCAACTGCTGAATGAACCCAGCTGCAGAACCTCATAGAAGTTGTTAATCTCTCATTCTGTTTATGCTCTAATCGAAAACTCTCATTGCATATTCAGAGGTAATATCTTATATAGCAGTGATAGCAAATGTACAGCACTGTATGTTAAATCATTCACACAGGTTCAGAAATAGTTACCTTTAAAGGACAGTCCGGGTTTATTAAGGCTTTGTTTAGCATCTGGAAGCAGCTTGGGGTGAAGGGAGTTTGTTTTGCCAGCAGCATTGTCATTAACATACAATCTGTTGGAAAATGTTTTGCTGTTCAAAAATAAATTTCAGCATATAGTTGTGGTGAAGTGGACCTGCATCATTTATATGCATTCAAAGCTGTTCTCTTGATTATTGATTAAAGCACTGTTCTGTGAAAGTCAAGTTTTCAACAGAGCACAGTCGTGCTTGCAGGATTTCTTTCATTGGAGAAATACTATGGAAATTTTTCTCAAGTTTCCAAAGGTGAAACTGAGGCAGCGCTTACTGACAGGGTTTTCATGGGTGGTCAGTGGGATCTACAGACTTAGATGAGATAGCTGATTGTGTAAAAGCCAGGAAGAAACAGAAAACCATTTGAAGGCCTTTTTTAAAGGTGTTGAAAATCAGCCCTTGCAGTTTTAGTAAACATGTCTGAGCTGGCCTGAAGAAAATGCATTTCCAGCTCAGACTGAAAACACCATCATGGACCCAGACACAGACTGAGGTTCAGCCCAGCCCAGCCAGTGCCTGAATAGGTCATGGAAAAGCACAAAGCTCTGGTGACAGTGCCGAGGAGCACAATTCAGGCAGATTTTGTGCTGTGGATGCCCTTGCTGTGGGCAGGGATGCAGTCCTGCTACTGCTCCTGCAGCCCTGAGAGTTTCAAGCCCACTGCACACAGAGGCTCCCACAGGCTGCTGCAAACCCTCGTCCTTCCTCAGAGTGAGCAGCCCACTTCTGCTAGTGCTCTGTCCTCCAAGTGATCCAAGCTCTTGGGAAAAAATGGGGTGGATTTTTTTTTTTTTTCATTCACTCTCTTTTGCTTTCTCTGTACTACAGAAAAGGAAGAAAGTATTAGGAAAGCAAACATTCCTCATTTTGAGGATGTGAAAATTGCTTTAAGAAGTAGTTGCAAAGAATATTTCACAGTTTTGCCTTACAAGTTAATCTTCTATCTCTTCTTGCTTTTTTAAACTGTGAAATATGCATCATTGTGTGGACTGAGATAAAATATATTAATTCTTATTTTGCCAAAGCTTCTTATTTTTTTTAAACAAGTGTGAGTTTTGTTTCTAATTAATTGTTAACTAACTGGTCTGCTGAGGCTTCAAATGATCAGCCAGACCCCCCCAAATCTGATCTTTCAGCAGTCTGATCTATTGATGTGAACAAGCTCACTGGAGCTATGCAGCAGTCAGCCAGCAGGAAAGTCTCTTCCATCTCATATCCAGAGTGTGAACAGGGAAGCAGTGACTGCAGAGGACTGAGGGCATTCAGCGTGGTTGCTGTGTCTCAGGAACATTTTTCCTGGGAAGGAAGTATTTCTGCTGCTTGTCTTGCCAGGGAAATGCATCCATTTAGTAAATCCTGCCAAATCCTCGCTGCCTTGCATTAATAGCAAATGAACAGCCCAACATCAGCAGCCCTGGGAAATGGGAGGTGACAGCCAGCCAGGCTGGGTGGTGGCACACAACGGCTCTTGTGTGACCTGAGCACCTGAGCCTGGTGTCACTCCACTGTGCAGGGAATTTCCTGGGCACTGCACAGAGCTCCCCACATGTTGCTTGTCCTTCCCCTGGCCCGTGGATGGGATTGTCTGGTAATCAGTGACAGATATGGACATGGTTTTCTGTCTCTTGATCTTGGAGGGGAACCACAGTGAGAGGACTGTGCATCAGACTGTGCAGAAGGAGAGGGCTGTGCATCCTTTCTGGAGTTAGACAGACGATGGTTAAGCTGGATGGCTAAAATAAGATCCAGCCCAGCCATACTGTTGACAGCACTCAGGAAAATTCCCAGGGACAGATTCCAGCTAACCCTGGTGTAGCCTACCCACCATAACTACAAACCTAGCTGTTAGCAGCTTGAGATGTGTGCAGAGCACTGAGCTCTCCTGTCTCCTTTATTTTTCCCCAGATGTTTATTTTAAATAGCCTTTTCTTCTCATGCAGATCTGGTTCCACAAGTTCCCGTGTTAAAAGTCAACATAAGGTTCTAAATAAATCCCCAATGCAACTCAAAGAGCTTCACTGAACTTAGTGACAACAGTGCTGAGCCACAGGGGGTGGTGACTTCATTAGAAGCTACAGCAGGAGGAGGAAGCTTGGGTGGAAAAAGGAGGTCTGGTTTTGAATTCTTCTCATGTACACTTAGGGTTGAGTATCAAGCGATCCCAAGAACATTTAATCCACGTTAATGTCTAATGTGAATTATTTCAAATGAAGGAATCTAAACTTTGGAAATGAAGGTTTGTAATATGTTGTGATTCTTCATTTTTGTTGTTTTCCAAGTGTTTAGACAGTGTGCTTAATGGACTTTACTCAGTACCCGTAGCATTGTGTACCACAGGCTTTCAAAAGGCTTAGAAAGAAACGTGTTTACACACACATTATACATGATATTCCTGTTGCTGGGGGCTAGGCAGAGAAACATCTGCTTGTTTTGTTTAGGCATGTTTTTTGTCCGCAGGAATTGTGGAATTCTTTCCAGGTGCTGCTCCTCCCTGAGCTTATGGCTGTTGAATTTCAAATATTGGCAATCAATGACAGAGCCTTTAATTTCTTTTCAAGGTCAATCTGTGCTCTGCCTCCTAGGAAATCCCTGAAAAATCTCCAAAGGTGAAAATCCAGTGATTTTAGTGGAGTTGTGTCAGCAGGGACCTTGCCTGTTGTATTTGGCAGAGCAATGGAGACAGCCTGATGGCAGTAGCTTCTGTTGTTGTCCCTGCAGAGGGGAATGAGGACATGGATAATCCTCTTCAAAAAGGACTGGGACTCTCTCTGGATTCCCCACACAGAATTTCAGAAGGATTTCATGCTGCATTTGTATTTCTCTGTAGCAAATTTTTTAAAAAATAATAGTTGAAGTCTGGATAACTGTAGTCACTTAAAAAAATAAACTCACACAAAATCACTGGTTGGAACTCAGGAGCAGAACATGCATAGGGACTGATCAAAGCCTTGGGATCTTGTGTCCCAGAGTCGTTCCCTCTGTCCCTGCTGCAGAAACTCTGTAGATCATAAACAGCAGTTTAAGGCTCTGTTATTCTGCTGTAACACTGGCAGCTTCTTAGGGCCCTCTGAGTACCCTTGCCTTCCTCTTGGGGGAATACAGGGCCTTTTGTTGTGTCCCTTTATGAAGTACTCCAACTTCTTCCTATACAGTTTTTATGAAATAAAACTAGAATGCAGTCCAGTTTAATGTATCTGCATACATCCATGGCAGTTCCTACCTGCAGGAACCCAAATACAGGTTTTGCATATAGTTTACATGTAGACATATGTGCATTAAATCACACATGCACCTTGTATGGAGAGTTTGTGGATATCCATAATGTGCATGTGTTTGCCTGTATAAAATACTAAAAAAAATAAATAAGAACATATTTTTGTATATATTTATTCTGTATTACTGGTAGGTTCTAAGAAGGTTACACCCTGCCAAAATTACCTCACGAGATATCTGGAAAAGATGTCTTTTAACTATCTTCAAAGTCCCACATTATTTGCAGAAAAGCCAAATGAAGTGGTGACTTCACATGAGTGATCCAGAAAATTATTATAAATTAATATATTTATAGATTATATTATATTTATAAATTAAATCTCCAGAAAATTGGAGATTCCAGGTAAAATTTCCATAAGCTGTAAGTTAATATCAATGCAATCACACACACTTTCCATGCACATATGTGTGTGCACTCCTCCAAACTTTATTCTGAAGACTCAGCCATGTCTGCATAGAGCTTCTCCAGCTTCACTTTTAGTTTTCTTCTGAATACTGAGAGGGTCTAAATGAACTTTGTCCATGTTAATTTAAATAAAGTATATTTTTCCTCAGGCCCTAGATGGTTATAGACAGCAAACTGATAACCTTTCTTGTAGGAGGAACAAGGCAAAAGAGCAAACAGTGCTTGCTTTATGTTCATGTGAACTGACTGCTGCTGTACAACCCCATGAAAACTCTCAAGCCAGTAACCCCTACCCCCATTAATCTTTCATGCAACCAGCAACAGGAGGGTGCAGCAAAACAGCAATTGCAACCTGAGGGCATGGCCAGTGGCTTTATGTGAGTGAGAGGAGGTAGGCCCAGTAATGTTTCTGCAGCCTAGAAATTATTTGTGCCAAATATATTTTCATGAATGTTTATTTTTTTTAAAAAATCCAGGGAAAAGTAAGATTGGGGGCCTTTCAAGAAGCTGCCTTCACTTTCCTGTTTTATCCCAACTGAAGAATATTAATTTGCTCCAGTTAGAGGCTGGGAGTTGTGTGCTTATTGCTGCATTTTCTGATAAGCTAAATCTGCTAATGGTAGGTAACACTGGGAGAAAATTAAACACTACTTTTGTGAGAAATATAAATTCTAGCCACTGTCTATATTAGCAAACACTGAATGATAATAGGCTCCCGTGCTAAAACATCAATTAAGCTTTCAGTAAGGAGTGTTTATTGCAAGTCAGGACCGCAATTTTGTAATGGAAAAGTACATGAGGATGTTTTTGCTTTTTTTTTTTTTAATTAATAGAATAATATAGGCCTTAAATGAAAATTCATATTGCACATGTTTATTTTCACAGGAGAAAGTAAGTGCAAAGTAAGTTTGAACAAATGTGTTCAAGAGGAAAGGAGGTTTTGTATGAACAGTCAAACAAAACTCCTCTAAAAATTCTTATTTGTTGAGTTACTGAATGACTGCTAGAGAGCAGAGTCTGGTGAGCACTTGGTGAAACCTTCCCATAAGGAGGAGAAAACAGATGCCCGTTTGACTAGAAGTGTGAACAGTGTGTGCAGGGGGTCAGAGACTGTCAGGACAGAGAAGAAGATGAGCTGCATGGTCTACCAAGGCACACCACCTGTCTGAAGCAGCAGAACAGATTGGAGAGCACGGGTGGGGGGAGAAAGACATGCTAATACTTAGTACTTTAAACAAAGACTATGGTGTGAGGAGCCAAAATAACAGGCAAGTCAAGCACTGGGGAGAGAAGGTGAAGTGTTTGTCAGCTACTTTGTTCAGCTTAACAGGGACAGAGTGAAATGAGAGCTTTACACAGGGGCAGTGCTGCTGAGCTCAGAGGGCTTGTCACAGCTCAGCAGTGCCCATCCTGCACAGGTCCATCAGCACCTGCGTGAATGCCATCACTTAGGGAGCCTGGTTCTGCTGGGAGCCAGGCTTTGCTTCAAACATTAAAGCTGGAGGTGTTTGGGAGGCCCCAGTCTGTCTCAGCAGGAATGGTGACTCTCTCAAGCTGGTGTGTGTTCACATTACGTTTAGGAGTGCAGCTCCAAAGCAGGAGATCTACTTTTTAATGTGTGCACTGAGGAGTGCAGAGCACCTGGTTGGTAGGTGAGCAGCCTTGTTGAGCTTGTGGAGATCTACCCCAGTGTGAGCTGTGCTGGGCAGGAGGAAGGGCAAACTCCAGCCAAGTGTCCCCTGCCAGGGAGGCATCCATCATCTGCTGCACAAACCACACTGACAGCACTGCCTGGGAACGGGACAGGAGTTTAGGGATATTGCTTCCCCTCTTCTGGCTGTTTAGATGTGACCCAGAGTCTCGTAGTTTCTGTTGTACAGCGAAGATCTGGGATTGCGGATGACTCCACATCCTGTAAAGGTTCTTTAACTCCAGTTTAACTGCCTTGCCTGACTGGCTGAGGAACTAGCTGATAGCCAGGATGAACTTTCTGTCTGTTTAAATGCTTGTGGCTTTGGTGTGTAATGTAATATGATGCTGTCCTCTGGGACATCGTGGGAAAATGTAAAAACCAATTCCATACGCATGTTTACAATATTAGAGAGGCAGCTTGATCAGGTTGGGCAGGCTTGGATTCTTTTTATAGTAGGACAAGTAAAGCAAGACTGTTTCTCAAACTCTCTGGATTAAGCTTTTCTTTCACGTGAGTAAATATTTATGGAACTTATATTTAATGGTTTCTTCACTGCAGAAGGGTAGCTTATTTTACTTTTTAATGAGGCTTCTACAAACTGAGACAGCTTGACCCAACTTTCTCCTCATTTAACTATGTGTACTAGGGTAAAGAAAAAAAAATTCTAAAATCCACGTCAGTTCTGGTAGTCTCAATCACCTAAAAAGGTTTATATGGATACTTAGGAAGGTATTCATTCAATAACACACCTGACTTTTGCTCCATAAAGTAAAATTGCATGTTCCCTGTATGCAACAGAAAATACTTTCCCAGAAGTTGCCCAGCCAAGACCAACTTCTATTTTACTGTTCTTAAAGAAAGGATGATGCTCAAGTGTTTCTTTTGCCAAATTATTCGTGATTTATAGGGGGAAGCATAACTTCAGACCCCTGAAGTGTAAGTGACTAAAGGTCAGCCAAAGGGGCACGTGGCAGACAGTGCCCCTGCAAAGGAGCAGCTCTGGTCCCAGAGCCCTTTCCATGCCTGTGAGAGTCCCCTCCACAGGAGGACATCAGGCACAGGCTCACGTTCTCCCTGCCTGACAGGAAGCAGTTGGCAGAGCAGTGGGATGTTGGTGCTGTAAGGTGTCCCAGGTACCAGCATACGGACTCTGTCCCAGGGAAGGAAAGTGGCACATGGAGGAAATCCAGCCAAGTTTGAGCTGTGCTCTTTCAGAGTGTACAGACATAAGCTACAGGATGCTTACACCCTCACTTTCCCATCATGAACAGTGAAATTAGACATTTGTCTGGAGACAAGAAAGAAAAAGCAATCCTCAGTGCCCTGGGCATGGGACCGTTCTGGTCCTGAGAAGCTTTAAGAGGTTCCTCTTCATTCAGTCCCAGTTACTTCTGCCTATCTGAACACAAACTTCTGCAGCCTCTTCCCAGGCTTCTTGTTCCTGAAACAAAGCCATTTCCATTTAGAGCCCTCCAAGCCCCATCCACCATAAGCTTTTCTTTGACCTGCTGGTTGTGGACAGTTTCTCCAGAGCACACTGTCCTGCCCACCCTCCCTTCACCAGACATGGCCAACAATTAAGCTAATTAAGCTATATGCAGGATTAAGTCTATAGGGCCAGATTCACAAAAGGACTTTGGTGTTTGAAATGGGAATTAAGCTGATTATCAGCATATCACTCTCATTATACAGTCTTTGAAACCTTCATAGCCTTGTGCTTGTGCATATTTCCTCTTGGAAAGTTCCTGTGTGCTCAGAGAGGGAACAGAATTCCCTTTATGCTCTTCCCTCAGTGAGAACTGCCCCAGGCTGAGTCCTGGGCTGGGGGCAGGCAGCCCCCACCTCACCCATCCAGTCCTTAGGCTCCATGAAAAGCTGTCTTCCCCACATCCCTGCAACAGGCTCTCCTGCTCCGTGTCACAGGAAAGCCTGTTTGAACCGTCTCGTTTCACACCTTTATGTACCAAGTCGTCAGAGAACAAAAGACATTTCTGTTTGGAAAGGCTCACAGAGCTTTTCTTTCATGTGTGACAGATGCTTTCAGAATCCGTTTGAGGGAATCTGCATAATTGATACACAACACCAGTGACCCAGCCTGAATGACTTAAAGTCTATTTTCATCTCGGGTGGTTCAGAAGCAGCCAGTGGAATTTGTAAGGCTCCATTAAGATGTTCAGGTCTTCAGGCTTTCTGGCAATGGGGACCATGTGAATACCTGAGGACAAATACCCTGGGTTTCATTAGCAAGATAAAATCCACAGGGTGAAACATGGGAAATCAAATGCAATAAGGAAGTGATTGTGAGCTGGTTATGCATAATGTCAGCCACAGCGGGCTGAGGAATAATGAAAGAAGGGAAAAATGATGAGCTCTAAACTGCAACAATTGCCCTGTGAGCCTTGACTGCTGCAAGACATTTCCTTCTCTCTGTCAGTCCTAGAAAGGCTTAGCAAGCTTTTTAATAAAAAGCCAACATGGAAATTTTTTTTGACAATGTACACCGTTCAAAGTGTTGTTTCTGTCAGCTGCACACTGTACTACCAACCCCTTTTTGGATTTTTATCTTCATCAGGTGTAAAGGCTCAGCTCAAAACGAGGAGAACTCACGTGGGTCAGTCTCCTCTTATTGGACAGAAAGTGCTTGAACTGCCCAGGCTATAAAGCTTGGTTATTCTGGTCAAGACTTGTAAAGAGGCGTAAAGTTTCACAAGAATGAGATTTAGATAAACACTATTTCATTTTAAAGGCATTTTGCAGCTCATAATTTTGCTTACTAGCGGTTTCCTCTTTTATTCTCTGATTTTTTTTTCTCATTCCCTAAACCCCATGAATTACTATAGTGACCATGGTTTCATTTCCAGGGTATGCAGGACTGCAGCTCTCATGGGCTGCTGGAGTTCTGCTTGGGATCAGCAAAGTCTGGCTACCAGTAGCTGAGACTTCAGCAATGTTCAGTAGAGGCTGAGTGTTCTGAAAGTAATGGTACAATAATCTTTTCCATTACAGTGGGTTTATCCCATGTTCAGCCCCCTGAGTCACCACAAATCATTGAATCTGTTGCTCTCTGTGTCACTATGCTCCATTTAAATTTGGGATAAAATGTAGTGTTTCTTCACCCATCAGGAACTTTGCACTGATTGCTTTGTGTTCTAAAATAATGATCAATACAAGCACTTAGTTTCTCCAACCTCCCTGTGCCGTTTTGCGTGTCTCTGCATGAATGGCTCATGCTGGGCACACTTGAGAGATGGCTGCAGGACCAGCTGGCCTGGATGGAGCGTGGCAGGTCCCAAAGTCCCTGAGCATGCTGTGGCAGCACAGGATCCTACCTGTTCTCTGTGAGTGTCAGCATGGTGAGCAGTGCCAGTCTCCAAGACAACATTTGTTCCCTTTCCCTCTCTAGTTGCAATAATGTTTGCAAACACAGTTGTAGATTTTCTTCTGTTACAGTTCTCTGAGCAATGACAGAGTAAAGATGTCTCACAGAGAGATTGCATAAAAAAAAGCTTGGGGAAGTACAGAAATCACATTAAAATCATCATTATTGGTAAACCGTGAATGAATTGTCAGCACCATCAGCCTAACATTACAATCACTATAAAGCATTTTAAGACACATTTATGTTTAGTGGCTAGTGAGATTGAGAAGCTGCAATTCAGTTCTGCAGTTACAAAACGGAGACCAGAATCCAACCAGCAAAGGCCACTGGAAGCCTGAGCTCTGAGTTTCAGGTCCTCACTTCACTCTTCCCATTGGCAAAGCCCCTCTTCTCCTTCCAACCCAATTCTGATTCCCTGCAAATGGGCAAGGTCTGTTAAACTGCTACAACAAATTTCGCAGCCCCAGCCTTGGCTTCTCCAGACGTTTAAAATCTTCCCACCCCCCCTGTCCAGTGGGTTGGCACACTCCAGGAATTGGGCAGGGCACTCTTGAGTTAACAATTTTGCATTTCCCTGAAGGAGCAGAGGGATGCTGTGCTGTCTGTAGGTTACTAGAGAATCAGCTTTATTGCTTGCTACCAGAACGTACTCTGGGATAATGACACTAAGTTACAAAGAAAAGAAACTACAGAGTGTGTTATCCAAGTTAATACTGAATAAAAGAGATGCTCTTTAACTTCTGCAGCCTTTCACTTGCTCCTGAGGTTAGTTAGCTATTTGAACCTAGTCAAGGCTCAATGTGTCCTGGAGAACTCCTGCTGGAATGTCTTTCTTGCTCTTGTTTGAAGTTGGGTCTGTGCTACCCAGACCACAAGATTATTTGCTCTTTTCTATAAACCAAATGGGAAGATCCACCTTTCTTTCCTTGCCCGTTCACGATTCTTCTGTTTGGAAAGTTAGGACATCATATGACCCTGAAGATGCTTGGATCCTTTTGTCTCCTCCCCTAACACCTTGATGAATATGATTATTTCTGTTCTTTTTCTAGATTACATATTGCCTTCACCTTTGTGCTCTTTCCTGTTCCTTTCTGGAACCTTCAGACACTGTAGCAAGATTTTATAAATCTTGTATCACAACGCTTTCTCATTCTACCTGCATTTTAACAAGACAACTAAAATTTACTACTAGCATCCTTTGAGTTAAAAAACCCTATTCAAACATAAGGGAATTAAAAAATGGAGATGATGCCTCTTATAGTTGTCACAAGATTGCGTTTAGAGTCACCATAGCATGTAAGAACAGGAAAATGTGTTACTTTGGCTGAGAAACACTGCAGCTGCATCACTTTTTGTTCAAATCTGCTGCAATATTAGTCGAGGTCCTTGTGTTACAAAAAATTTCACTGTGATTAAATGGAATTAGTGGATGATACAGTATTTAATGCAGAGGTAATAATAAGATTTCCCTCATTAGTGCAGGACTGCTATAGCTTCTTAATTGATTTTAATCGGCATTTAATTAGAAAATGTGAATCCCCTGTGGCTAGTTCGTATTTTACACTATTCCAAGGTAGACTATTATTTTTTTCTACAAGTGGTATCCTAATTCCAGGTTAGGAAAAATATGAGCTCTTGTATTTGGCCTCTGACTTTTGAGGGTCTCTATGTCACAGACTTGGGCTGTTTATCAGCTCAGAGCCTCTAAAGGTCACCATCACCTGTCTCAGGAGAGAATCCCCTTTTCTGTCTCATCTTTTCCTCTGGAGCAGAGTTTCCTAGTGCTAAAGTACCTCACAGACTGCTACAAAGGATGTATCCAAATATTTCTTAGGGAAATAATGCAAGGACTCTGTGTTCAGAACTTGTGGGAAGATGCAGGTAGAAGTTTTATCATTTCTGTGAGACTGAAAACACCTGTGAGCCCATATATTGGAAGGGTGGTGACAGGTTCTCGGTGTAATTCCACATTGTTTCAGTTCCAGAAAGAATGACTGGAAACAGAGAGGGAGAATATCCTGCTCTTTGAATGAATAGCACAAAGAAATCCCTGTGCTAGCATGATAGGAAAGTTTTATTGCATTCTGGATTTTCAATTGTGCTGCATTAAACCATATTAATATTTGGTTTTTCTAGGGCAGTCAAAAATCATCGGTAATGTTGAATTTTTCATTTACACTGGTGCCAAATTGATCAGCCTTAGTGCTCCAAGGTCAGTCAATCATTCCCCTCTGGTGGAACATTTCTGCCTTTAAGGCAAATGAAACTTTTTTCTCTCTATCTCAAGTACAGATAACTTATGAGACAAACTCACTAATAGTTCATTGTGTGTGCCATGGCTGTTGCCCTATGATCTATCAACATACCCAAAATGAAAAGTGATTTCCCTGGAGACTGAGGGTAGAGCTGCTCACAGCTTTTTTTCTTGTGTACCTGAATTTGAGCAGATTCTCTATTAAGCATCCAGCTGAAGCAGAGTCTCAGTACCCAGCCATGTTGTGACTTGCTAAGAATGAAAAAAAGTTCCCTAGAGTCTGATTCAAAACTGGATTTAATATATGGAGATCTTGATTCCAAGGGCTTTCAGAACAGTAATCATTCCCACCACTAGAACAACATGAGATCATGCTGAAGCAAAATTGCATTTAAACAAAATTATCTCTGAAAACATTAATCCTAATAGTCCATTTTGTAATGGAAACCTGCAGGGCTATTGCCTGAACTGTGGTTTTGCTGGGAGCTGATTTACAGTGTGGATTTAGCATAATTTGCCTCGTACAGCAGAGGATGAGGCAGGTGTGGCCAGTCTTAAACCCTGCTTACAACCTCACTTCCAAACAAAAGCATCTGACCCTCTGGTTTCTGCCTTTGTTTGGCACAGAAGTGTAACTACAGGGATTTTTTAGTGACATTCACTCATTTTGTCTTTTTTTTTTTTAATATTGCTGCTCTGAGATTGGTGGTGTATAGAAACCTGAGTAATTATATCTGTCTGCACAGTGTATTTAGCCTTACAACACAATATTCCTTTCTTTGCTCTATGTCATTTTTTATTGCCTGTGTTCTGAAGCCTTTGAATTTAGCTCAGACTGTAAGGTTGAAAGCTGTTGATTTCTGAAAGGTAGAAATGAACAAACAAAAACTCCTCCAAAGCTCACTAAATCAACATATTTGTTTCCAAACCAGAACCAACAAAAGGGTTGTTGAAGAGACCTGTTTCAATCTGCTTCGTATTCTTTCTGTGTGCCAATCCTGCTTTTTTTGTATGTCTATTGTATGGCTTGGTTTCTTCTTTCTCACCTGCTATTGCATTTTTCATCTGCCTTCTGTATTTGTCTCCTGTACCTCCTTCAAGTTTCTCTCCTGAGGCAGCTTCCATCCTGAAGTATTTTTTGAGAAAAAGTCTCCCAGTGAATTATCATCAGACCGGGTTCTTAGATGCCCTGTAGAGGTGGAAATCAAGCATCCTACACAGTGAGCAGGATTGACCAGGAACTGTACCCTTTTTCATTTGACTTTTGTACTACCCCACCTAAGCTGGCAGGAATGATTCCAGTGAAAGGCATGGCATGAAGTGCAGTTGGATCTCAGGCTGGTTTAGGGAGGTAATCCTACAGATCCACTCCAGCTGCAGGTTGGTTGTTTTGGACTTTCACAGAGAGCATAACATCATTTTGAATCCATCTCCGTGGTGCTTCCATGAGCAAGGTGCCCAAATCTGAGCTCATGTCATCTGCAGTTGTCACTGTGGGTGTCTGCACCAGCAGTTTCCATTTTGCATCTGCATTACCATTTGTGTGTGGACATCTCAGGCATTTGAAAGCACTTCAGCACTGGTCTAATTACTCTGTTACTGGGGGCAGTGGTAGAGCTGCTCTTGGCCACACTGGAAAGAAGTCTGACAAATGCAGGTGGTTTAGAAAAGCCCAGTCAAGGGTTCTGCAGTTGTCCTGCTCTCCTGGAGAGTGTTCAGAGCACTCCCTAATGGCCCTTTCAGGCCTCTCCTGCAGTGCTGGCAGCTGCTTTTGCCAAAGCCAAGGTGGAGAGTGAGCATTGCACGGGAGCTGCACTGCATGACCTGCCCCTGCTCACACACAGAGTCTACTCAACATGAGACCTGTCAGATTTAATTTTAAAAGTGCTTATAAATGGACGGGAAACATAGTAAGGGCAACTAAAGGTGTACATGTGCTTTTAGTGATTAGCTAAAAGAACTACCTGTAAGCTTTAGCAATATGCTATTGGCTAGAAAGTTTTTAAAATACTCTGTAACAAAGAAATTTTTAGTTGTTGCTAGCAAGACGTGAGCTTTTGCCATCTTTTAACTGTCTCAACCATGTAATGAAACTGATGCTGCAATAAAACTCAAGGAAAATAACCCAGCAGTCCTGTCCCATTTGTGCAAGCCTCCAATACATAAATGCAGTTTGGGAGTGTATATGTCCAAGGAGAAGTTAGTCACACATCAGTTTTGTGTTGTTCTGCAGCAGAGACAACAGGCATGAGAAGCACATGGAAGTTGAATAAAAATGCAGTGCTTGAATCTGCTCTTGAGACAAACTTATGAAGTGGCTGCTCTCCATGTTTCTTAACAATGAGGATCTCTTACTAGCCCAAAGTGGAAAAATGCATTATGTTTGAATGTAATAAAATGTGTATGTCTTTGAAAAAATCTATTTATAGGCCTTGCTGATGGCAGCCGTTCAGCCCACTGCCTCACTGCTACCTGCCAATTTCCTCTTCATGCTTCTATTAACTAGAGCTTTGGGATTCACAGTTTATTCTAATTCATTCTTAATGATAGTAAGCCAAAGTCTCTTGTGTACTCAGTACTTGTAAGATACACTGAAGCACTGGAGTCAAACTCTTTATGAAGAGGGAATTTTTTTAAAAAAATTATTTCATTTCTCTATACTTCTGGATGATTTTTGCAATGATACATTATAAGTATCAGGATCGAGACTGATGTCAGAACATAATGTATCAGTAAAAATGAAGTTCTGCAATCTGCATTGTCTTAAAGAACTTTGACCCTGTTTATCTATGTATAATTTCTTGGTCTCAGGAATATTCTCTAGCCTTTCAGATAGGGGCTAAATAAAGGTTTCTGTCACTTTTACTGAGGCAAACTTTATATTTTTGAGATGTGATTCCCTTAAAGGTGTTACAGACACTGATGGGAAGTCTGTAGGTGAGTTCAGCACACTTAAGGCAGGCAGAACAAGTTCATGTGGTTCAGGAAAAACTTTACTTGTGAAATATCCTTTCCCTTTATGTTTCTCAGTATCAAGTGCTGCTGCCTGCTGTGTGTTTGAGGGGGTAGAGATGAGTGCACGTTCATAATATTTAGTTGATCTGTTTCACCAAACTTGGCTTCATTTCCTCCACATGGACAGCAAGTCCAAGGAAGATGGATTTACCAAGAGGCATCCTACTTAAGTTAAAATTAAAAGCTATAGAAAGAGCTAATGCTTCGAGTTAGGTGGACAAAACAATCCTTTATTGTCCCAATGTTGCTGAAGCATGACAGAAATGAAGGCTCAGTACGAATGAGTTAATAACAAGATCCAGTGCCTTGCCATGTTCTCAGAGCTGTTTAAGGGTATTGAAGGAGAAAATGTAGTCTCAGGTCATGTCACGATATTAATAGGTGCAATATGGACTAGTGCCCTAGGGAATTGTGCTGTTTGTGCCAAGACTGAGTGGAAAACTTCATGGTTGGTTTTTTTTTCCGATAAATGCAGTAACAGGAGACTGTCAGAAAATTAACAGAAAAATTATCAGTGGTTATCAAGACTACAAGCACTTCTATCCTGATTGTATTTCTCTTGAGCAGCCAAGAAAGCTATAAAAGAAAACAAACTGACTGCTTTGATTTCTGCGTTCATTTAGAGATAGATACTTGAAAACTATTAAATGTTTCTAAGCTGGAAAAAAACACCACTTCAGTTAACTCCAAAGGAAGAGCAAGAACAATAGGTGAAAATGCAGTGGACTCAAACAGAGAAATTAAATTGATGTCCTGGAAAAATAAACACCGATCAGGGAACCCTCTCACTGATCGGTGCCCAGAAATCACAGATGCATAAAATTCTCAAATACTCCTTTACACTCTCCCTGCCTTTTAACCTGAATTTTAAAAGTTCTCTGTAAGAGATTATTTTTCTTCTTTCTCTGTGCTGAGCGGTTTTGTAAAAGTACAGTAAAAATACAGAAAGGAAATGGAGAGACTGCTGAGGACAAGTGACCTAATTTATGGCTTTATGTCCCAAGTGTCACCAGAGTGGCCAAGGATAACAGCAGCTTGCTTGCTCACAGTTACTAATTATGAGAAAGCTTGGCAGGGAGACCTGAACCTTTTTATTAGACTAAGTAATGTAGCTGTGGAGAAAAGGAAAATATCTGCAGTAAATAAGAGCTTCTACAAGTTAAAAAATATATTATTTGGACTGTTGGAAGATGCACATCTTCTTGACCAAACCATGTTGGTTCCCATCAATCCAGACTGCATTGATGTACGTACAGCAGCTTTGGATAACTTATTTGTTTGTGTTCATGACTTCCAGAAGTTACCTGATCGTTTTGGGGAACATATGGCAAACTGTGAGATGATTTTGAGTGGGTTTGCCCAGAGTCACTGGAATTGGATCTGCGTGTGCTGGATGAGGAGCTGGCCAGAACGTAGATTTGGGGGAGAAATGAGGAAAAGGTGGAAATGTGAGTGAAGTTGCTCTGAAAATGAGTAGTGACAAAAATGAAGAAAATTATCTGAGGGGAGGGGAAGAGGAGAAGGCAATGTGACCTTTTCAATGCAAAAGAAAACTCTGAATCAACACTGAAAAAATGAATGGCAAAGTCATAAGATTGACAGTGAATAATAGGGCAGCTAAGAAGGGCAATTGTGTGCTTACATTTTTAAGAAAGCCATTTCTTCTGGCAACCAACCATCCCAGCCAGAGACTGGAGTCTTATTAGAGTAGGAAATGAGTTGTTCTGCTGACTTCACGCGTGCAGTGAATCGTCTGCAGAACTTTAACAACAAAGCTCTCTTAGAACAAGTAGCAAATTGCAGATGAGATTTGTTAATATGCCTCATGGCACTCAGCTGTGTTAATACAGACCAGAATGCACAACATATGGAGCCTAGGTAGAGATTGAGACGTGTTAAATTTGACTCTCAAGTTAGATTGATTTTGTTAGTGTTAGACAAATATTATCTGAAAGGACACAAACACAGCAGTTGTCAAAATAGAGCACCAAGCAGAAAGATGGATGTGGCATGCCCAGGCTTAGCTCATTCCTGTCCTGAACTTTATCAGGAGCTGAAGCTGCGCTGATTTCTCACTTGTGTGAAGTGATTGCTCTGTGTGATGGTAGCAAAGTCCCAAAGATCTGATTGCAAAGATTAGGAAAAGGCTCGCTGCTACTAAACTGCCGTCATTCTTGCTCCGTTCTCCACAAGCACAAAGGAAGTGTATTTTGAGATATAATAAGAAGAGACAATTAAAACTTCTGTTTTCCCGTGCAGGGAGAGCACAGGATATGCCCCGACGCTTGGTGTATCAGGTTCATGTGAGGCGATCCACCCAGAGAGGCAGGACGCCTGCTGAGAGAACTAACAAAAGACCATTCACTAACAAAGCACCAGCAATTAATCCTGGAGTTGTACAGGGTTGTAGGCCACTTAGAGGCCTGGTGTAAATGAGCATAGTCTAATAGTACCCTAATTTACACACAGGTCCTATGGCATTTAAAGCTATTTACAGTATAAGCATTCGTTTTTATAATTTGTCCTGTCAGAGGAGAGATTCTCTTCTATATTGCAGCGTGTAAGTGCTGGTTTCAGCATGTGCTGGTTTCAGCATCTGCCAGGAGAAGAACAGTCAGGTCAGCTTTTCTGGCTGGAAACTATTGTTCTATTGAAAGTAATTGCAGTTTTCATGATAAAATGTTGTATGTATTATATTAAATGTATTCCTATACTCTTGTATTGAGCAATGGTGTAATTAAGGGATATACCAGGGATTCCCACTGTAGAAACCAACCACCTATTCTGAAGACTTTAATATAGCTGTAAAAGCTGATTATATGTTCGAGTGTGAGTGTAGAGATCTTGGAGAAAGAGCTCTTTATCGCACATAAAAGACATCTCTGTATAATGGCTTATAAACATCTTCCCTCAAAACCTGACAATATTGAAGGGAGATGATGAAGAGCTACTCAAAAATCCATTTAACTGATAAGCTGAATGCTCCTAATAAGCCAATTTCAGGCATTGCAGCGAAGTAAGTGAAAACACAGTCTGAAGCAAGAGTCTGAGCCATAAGAAATCCTGCCCTTGCAGGACAGTTTCAGACAGAGCGTGTTCTTTAGAACTCGTGTCATGGTGACAGTGTCAGCCCCCTCAGTTGGCACCTGCTGCCAGTCTCTCAGTGCCAGGTACAGTAGGAGTTGGTGCTGTGTACCAGAGACTCCAGGACAGCTGAACCCATCAGTCACTCAAAGGTTGTTCTTAAAAATGGCACAATTCAGTTTCTGGACAGGAGCAGCTCCCACCTCCTGTGGGACAAGCACGTGGCCATGATGCTCAGGGTCTGTCTCTGCCTGAGTTTCTCTGGACTGGAAGTTGTTCTTTGCCTAACACACGGCAGCCTCATTCCTTTTCAGTGTATTCTTCAGAGATTTTTGGCAGTAGTTTATTCAGTAACTAAAATTTTCTGCTTACCAATTCAGTTTCAGAATAGGAATAGAAAAGCAAACAGAGGGTACAGATGGGAACAGCAGCTGAACAGGGCAGGGTGAGCCTCAAGTGAGTGACAGCTCCTAAGCAAAATGCTCTACATTTCTTAAACTCTTGGATTTTTGCTATTCTGGCACAGCCTGTCTAGAAATAGCCCTGCCTGGGATCACTCTCCTTGCAGCAGTGGGTTATGGGCAGAGAGCAGCACTTCTGCAGCGAGAGGCAGCATTAGTGCTCTGTGCACATGGAGCAATCCAGCCCATCCCCACCAGGGCAAGGATGGGCCCAGGGAGCCCTGCAAGACCAGAGCCCACGTTTTCATGTGCTATATGAAAACTTATATACAGGCTTTGTGCTCCAAATAAGGGGCTCTGGCCATGAGGCTGATCTGAGTTTGAAACTGCCTGTTACTCTGCAGTCCCACCGCATCCTCTTCTTGCTTCTGCCTCTTTAAGGGCAGAGCTTCAGGCCGTAATTTGCGTATATGGTTGATGTAATTATGCATGTAAATTAGACATGCTCTTTTAACTTCATCGCTAATTTGACTATCCCATTAAAGAGATTTAAGGGCACCTCTGGTCAGTGAAGGTGACTTAAAACTAATTTGTTTCATGCCAGGTGAGTACACTTTGTTTCAGCTGGGTCCTGACCACCAGAATCATCTTAAATCATTCAAGGTTTGTCCTCAGGTCATGTTTGATGGATCCCTTAGGGCCATTATATTTATACATATATATAGATATGTATATATTCATATCCCTATCTATATATAAACTCATTTTTAATCTAAGTTTGCTTAGACAAAATAAAGGATTTCAAAAATCTAAAAAGAAAGGAAAAGACAAGTTTCTTTCTTGTGAGGAGAACTAAATCTTCCTTGAAGACTGAGCACTTTGATAATTTTCTGCAGCAGTTATCTTCAACACCAGATTTTGGCAGAACATGATTGAATTAGGGCCTGAGGGTAAAAATTCCATTTCAGGGCTCTGTTGGAAGAAGGAGTCTGCCAGCACAAGGAAAGAGGCAGGATCTGCAGTGTGAAACTTTGGGAACAGAAGGGGTAAGGTCACAGGAAGGGGGCATGGTGGGAGACTTGGCTGCTGAGGGAGCAGCAGGCAGAAAGCCTTGGCCAAAGTCCCCTTTGGAGACCCATGCAAACTCTGCCCCCAGCAGAGCCAGCCTGGGGCCAAGGCCTCAGGACAGGAGTGGGAGGCTGCAGGCAGAGCTGAGCACTTCACTGCCCTGGTGGGACAGCACACCCTGTACAGGCTGAGGGTAAGGTGCATTTCTCTGATCCTAGCCCAGTATTTCAACAAAATCCTTCCCTGTCCCTGTATTTTTTTTATACATATGACTTTATTTTACCCTAGCTATGGGGTGAGAACATTGGCAGAGTCCAAATGAGCATTTTCTTCCATGAGGTTGAAGACCACACCATCAAAACCAGCTCCAGGGACATTGGTGTTATGCACAAGCTGAACTTCCACCCCTGAACTTCAGCTACTTGCATTGTGCCTGTTTTGTTTGTTTTGAATCACTGTGACAATGACATTATTGTTGAAGCTGGCACATTTTATTGAATGAAGAGCAATCTCTTAGTTCATTCTCAGTTTCCAGAGCACGTATCTGTGACAGGGTCAGAGCTGGTCACAAACAGCACCACTGAGAGTGAGTGGCCCAACTCCTCACACCCAGCACAGCAAAGTTCAACCTTGTGGGAAGCCTGAAGCAAACTCCAGGAAAGATAAATATCTGGTTGGGTGGAATTGCCTGTAAATGCCAGGGGCAATGGCACCCTGCAGCACAGTGAGGTGCTCCAGGACAAATCCTGTGTGCAGAAAGGGAAGAAGGAGAGAGCACAACTGATAGTTGTTGTAAAGAAAAGGAAAATATTCTAAAAGTTTTATCCTAATTTTCATTACTCTTTCTTTTAATTACTCTCAATAAATTTTTCCTTATACGCTTTCAAAATTTTAAACTTACTTTACTTTCTCCTAATCCTACCTCACAACAAAAAATAAGTACACTAGTGATTAACCAACACTAAACCCCACCACATTCATTAATACACCACCCAAGAAATCTCAAAATGAACAAAATCTCAAATTAACAAACCAAAACCACTGCACAAAATTAGTTTTTCTACCCAGTTTCAAACTAAAACCACCACATCATTTTAACTAACTGAAGGAATTTTTGTAAAATAATGATTTTTTTTTAAGGTAAATTAAATATGAAAATTTCTGTGTCAATAGAAAGAGTATAAGAAAATAAAGCGCTGCTTTACCTGGTGTCTCATCAAACCAGGGCAAGCATCTTGCTTTGAAGACATGCACTGGGGGCAACTGTGGGTTCTGTCCCCTGCCAACTCCAGTGAGCTGGGCTGCAGGAGCTGGATGTCTGCTGAGCAAAGTGTGCAGGAGAATGAACAAGTATTAACTTTTCCTCAGGGGTCAGAGCGCAATCAAAATGCCCTTCCACAGAAAGTAACAGAATGAGATTAATTTTACATGCTACAGCTATGATTGTCCAAGTGTTATGGGTAAGGCAGTATAAATTCAGGCAGGCAGGGTTTCATTAATTGAGGGAATTTCCAGGCTAATTTCCAGGTGTTCAGGGACCTGACCTGTTTCAATTTGAATAATAGCTGATGACAGAGTTCGATATGCACCAGCCTTCTATTTAAACTGAGGGGAGAGAATTGTTTTGGGCTGGGGCTTCTTAATTAGTATTCCACAAATATGGCATCATTTTGCTAAACACAGCTAGCATGTCAGATTTAAACTTAAAGGGAAATCGGTGCATTTAACTTTGCTTCACGTAAAAGATTTTTTAAAAAGCCAAAAAGCAAAACTAAAGCACAGTCTTGTGCTATACCTGGTTATTGGTTTAGGTTTTAATCAAAATTAAAGGGGAAAAAAATAAACAAGAAAACCTCTTAGATACTCTTTAAACTCTTCCTTTGATAATTAGACCTTAATTTCAAGTTTCATTTCATCAACGGACAACTATGTTGGCCATTAACTTTATCTGAAGTGGATGCTAATTAATGCTAAACTACACTTCCTAAGGTGCTACATGTTATACCCACCTGCTTGCCACCAGTCACTCACCATTCACTGTGTCAGCAAGAGGGAAACAATGAAACAGAGGATGACCAGGAGCCAGGGAAGACAATTCTATTATCAGCTCTGGTCTTCCAGTTATTTACTGTAACTTGAAGTTACTTGCTGAGTTTAAAAATTTCAGCCATAATTTTTAACTGTGGGGTTTTTAGCCTATTTAGAAAGAAATAATCTCTAAACCTCTGAGGAATCAGTTAATATTTTATTCTCTTGTACTCTGATGTCAAAATTTCATGAGTAGGTGACAGAGAAATGTGTTTAGCTCACAAATTCCTCGAAGCACAGCACAGTATGGAATACACACCTCTAATACTGGGTTAATTCAGCTGTTTTCAATGTCACTTCTAAGTTAATGCAAAGCTCTATCCTTGCCTAAGGTAACAGTGGCACTGAGCAGCTGCCTCCTGGTAACTGTTGTTTGTATTTCATTATGGTCCAGAGTGCCTGACAAAGACACTTCTGGTCCTGCACGCTGTGCAAATACTTAGAGGAGGAAAGACCCCATCTCTGGGATGTTTGCAGTCTCCTAGATGTAATCAAAAGTCAATCCACTGACTTTGTAGATTGCTGTAATAAGCTTTAAGTAGAGGGAGGTGCTTTAAATGTGTAGTGTCTCACTTAAAACAGGGTTTGACCTTTGTATGGTACTGCCTGGCAGAGCCAGATATCCATTAAATCACTTGGATTCCCTGCTGATTGGTTTCCAGCCATTTCCATTTCTCTGCTCTGACTTTTCCTGGCTGTGGGGGAAATACAATATTCACAGAATCCCTGGGTTGGAAGAAACCTTCAAGATCACTGAGTCCAACCCATGCCCTAACAGCTCAACTAAACCCTGGCACCCAGTGCCACATCCAGGCTGTGTTAAACACACCCAGGGATGGTGACTCCACCACCTCCCCGGGCAGACCATTCCAAAACTTTATCACTCTTTCCGTGGAAAACTTTTTCCTAACATCCAACCTATGTTTCCCTTGATGCAGCTTGAGACTCTTGAGATTCCTCACTGCCTGGCCCAAAATTTTGGCATCAATACCCCTGAGAGTTTGGGATTCAGCATACAGCAAGCTTTAGAAGTAAACTTGTGCTGAGGGCAATCCTAACAATCAGAGCAGCAGGAAAATGAGCAGCCCAAATGTCACCATCAGATTAATGACAGATATGCAGTAGACAACCCAGGGGGTATTGGTTCTTAAGAATAACTCCTGTTCTCTGTGCCATCATCTCAGAAACTCAGATCATCTCCTGTGAATGGCATTTCTCCATCCTGGGGCACTCCTGTCCTGTTCTCACAGACTACATCCCACACAGTACCTGTGGCTAGGGAACAGATCTGTGATCCTAAGTACTTCCCACTGTTCTTCCCAAGATACATGATCTTGGCATTTGTGAAATATTAGGTTTATAAAGAATAGTGACTTCTTGTTCAAGAAATAGCATTAAGCCCTGCCATGTCATTTTATCGGTGTTCATTCTCATAAAGGCTAATAATCTTGTTTAGTTCCTTGTCTCTGCTGTGAAGTACATTTGCAGCTTCTTTAATCTTTTCAGGATAAGCAAGCCAGCCAGAGGCTAAATAATTACTGACAGCTGCTAGGTACTGTCTGTCCTATTAGATGTGTTAATCAAATTTTGTAATTGTATAGAAACATCAGCATTAGCAGAGTGAGGTAGCTTTGTCTTTTTTCCAGCAGATTCATCCAGAATGGTGTATTCTGCACACTTTTTCTGCACAGCTTCTCAGAATCACAGTGTGACTCGGAAGGTACCTTAGACATGATCTACTTCTAAGCCCTCTGCCATGGGCTGGGACTCTTCCACTGTGCCAGAGCCCCATCCATCCTTGCTCCCACCAGTGCTCTTGGGCTTCTGGTGTCCTCTGGGTCCCCATGTCATTGCCAAAGTGACTGTGATTCCTGCAGCACAGGACTGGGACCCAGAGTGGCTCCATCTGCAAAAGGAGGGAGGATGACATATCCCTTTATTCATGCAGCATCTCCCAATACAGTAAGTGTAAAATTAGATTTTGGATGTAGGACACAGCAGAGATTAATATTATGGGTTCTGGCCACAAGGATGTACTCTAGGCAGATGTGGTCTAATGGGTTTAGTAGAAGCATGCTGTGCATGTGTAGGTATATCACCAGGCCAAGTCCCTCGTGCTGTAACTGCTGCTTTCAAAAGCTAATGAGACAAAAATGTTAATTTAATGACCCATCTCCAGGAGTTCTCACAGAGCTCCCTCTCCCTTGGGATTTGGGAGGGAATTGAGATTTAAGGTCAGGCTGCTGTGGAAGCCTTTTGTGTTGGACTGGAGTAGAGAAGAACAAAGGCACTGCTTACAGTGGGTGGCTACTATTTATATGCAGTGACTGAAATAGGTCCTCTCTGCATTTGTCCCAGTGTCTCCAGACAGGTGGAGCACAAAGGACGTGGCCCTGAGCTGTCTCCATGGTCAGATTCCTGTGCACAGAGGGAGCTGCCCCCAGCCCTGGCCCCAACAGCCCAGTGGGGCTGGCACTGGGGACCTGGGGCCACAGCCTCAAGCCACACTGATGAGCCTTCAAGGGGCCAGCAAAACTGATCTGCTTTCATACCTACTTCCTTGGTGATTAAAAAAATAAGAATCTCATCTCATCTGAATCTCTGAATCTGAATCTCTGCCTGGTTCCTCCCTACCATCACATTCAGTCAGATTTTCTCAGACCCACTGGCCTTCCTTGAAGTCCTCCCCTTCCCCCCCCAGTCATATATCTATTGCTTTAGCTTTAGGAAATAAGTAAAAGCCCAATGTCTACCAAATAACCCCAGCCAAACTGAGGTCCCTCTGAGTAATGGGTCTAAACTCGTCATATTTCTATACCAGCAATCACAGAAAGGAGTAAAACCAAAATACCTGTTTATGCCTATTTCATCTCAGGGAATGCTGAACGTGAAATCAGATCTCAGGAAGAAAACCTGGTCACTGCCACTTGTTCTGGCTGTCACTTGTCGATTTTGAGCTGCTCCTGCAGCATTTCCATGCCTCGCCATGTCAGTTTTGCTGTGCTCCTTGTCAGCTTCACAATAAAGAACAACGGGAAAAAATTGGCAACTGGCACACGGGAATCAGAGGTGGAATAAATTGATAAGGAGTGGTTAGAGAAGCATGAAGGCCTTGGAGCTCAAGAATACTGAAAATCCAGCAAGGAGCTAAAGATGTGTTTTAGGCGTGCAGTTAAAAACCGCACAAGCTCTAAGACATCAGGAATGGTTCTGAATTAAAACAAAAGCTGAAGAATCTGTAAACACTGCCAAGAAAAAGTGAAATATAAGAGATGGTGCTGAGCTCCAGCAAAAGGAAGCCAGAAGAGGCAGAAATTATGGTAATCAAACAGAAAAACAGATTGCAAGTTTTTGGTCTTCTGCTCTGGTTAGTACAGAAGAAGGAGCTGTGGGGTGCCAGGAGGTTTTGCAGTGTCGGGGTCTTCTCTGCTTTCTGAGATGACCCCAGGTGTTGGTGCTCCCGCAGCTTTTCCCAACCCAGCTGCCCAAGAAGGAGTCAGGAGTCTTCTGCTCGTGTTCTCAGTGATGTTTATTGTCTCTTATCTAAAATATTTTCTATCTGACCCGCCGAGCTCTGGCCAGCAGGTCAGTCCAAGGCACACTGCCCCCCAAGGGGGCTGGTGCTGTCTTTTATACTATGAACTACCTATTAGATATTTACAATTGTGTGCCAATCCCTAACACCTGTGTTAGACAGTGACTTTCTACTCTGAACCAATCTAAAAATGCCAGCATCACCTAAAAGATGGATGTCAGGAAGAAGAAGGAAGAAGGACAGGGCACGCCCCAATCCCTCCATCTTAGGGTTTTAGACCCCCCTGTACCAAATTCCAAATTTTCTCCTTTCACCCTCTAACTACTGCTACTGTGTTGTCTAAACTTTTGTGACTTGTGATTCCTCATATAAGGTTGATAATTTGTCCCATGGGCTGAAATCAAAGCCCCAAGTGTTTTTGGCCTCCTTCCAGGGCCGCCCAGACCCCTGTCTGGGGTTTGGGGCACAGAGAGGAATGTCTTGGATTCCAACATTGCAGAATAACTGCTGTGTGTCTGTCAGTGATTGCAGAGACATGGACAAAATTTTGGGAAGCCAGTAGGTTTTGAGTACACAGTTTAAGCACATCCTAAACTCCTACTCACTAGAACTGTTCTGAAGGCTCGTAGGCAATCTCTGCTGCACCCTGTCTTGTGTGGATCAGCCACTGCCATGGCATCGCTCCCTGGGAAAGGAGAGCTCTGGTGTGCACACTAAAAGGGGAAAAAGGGTTAAAATACCTCTGACTACCCAAAAAGCAATAGCCATAGGTTTCAGAACAAAAATCTCATGCACTTGACAAGACAGTCACGGTAATTCAGTGTGTTCACTGTATGAAGAGGAATGTTTGGGGGCAGGAGGAATTCTGCAGCCCACCATCCCACACAGCTCTGGCCACTGCACTGGAACATTCTGGCACTGATCCCCCAGCATCTGTTGGAACCAATGTATTTTTAGTTGTATGTCTGCTGGGGATTCTAAGATTTCAAGAAATGGAAATTTTAACACATCCCACAATGGGCTGCTCTCATACCTACTTCCCTGGTGGTTCAAAAAAGAAGAATCCCATCTCACCCGAATCACTGCCATTCAGAGGTTTGTGTTACACCTCTCTCAGGTATCTCTCAGGTAATGAAGATCCTTCTCTGCTTTGAGGAATTCCCTCTCCACTCACACACTTAGCACTAAACTCACTCTTTAACAGCCTTGGGGATAGATGATGGTTGCCCCACGCTTCTCACTGTACCAATTGCTTATCATTTTGCCAAAGGGGAACCATTAGGTTCATTTTCCAGTCAGGGTTATTTTCATTCCAAGGTAAGGAAATACTTGTAGTGGATTTTTGGTTTGGTGGTTGGTTTGTTTTTTGTTTTTTTTCCTTGTAGTTTTCAGCCAAAATTATCCAATATGTGCAGGAATAAGGAGAGGGAAGCACAACTTTTGGGTTATTTGTTTTTACTAGTTTAAAAAAAAAAAAAGAAAAAAAAGGAAAAAAAAGCAGCCTGGATGAGCATTTGGTATCTTTGTTGTGGACATAAATTGTGTGATGCTTTGAAGTGTTCTGATACCATCTTGCCACTTAAAAAAACACTATAAAAATTAAGTGGTCTGTCTTCATAGCTGGGCTTGGTGAAGTTACAGTGATCAAGGCAGTGTTTAGGGCCTTGCTTGGAATACCAGTGTTAAAGCAGAATGTTGAATAATGTCCCAATGCCCCAGAGAGTGTGCCCTGGTGTGCCCTGTCCCTTTTATGCCCCAGCTGAAGGAGGTGATGAATACACCCAAACAGACACAGCTGAAGGCTACAGCACACTGCATTGCAGAGCTTCGAGGTGTGACCACTCTGGCATTCTCAGGGTGGCTCCATTTGGCCCTTTAAACAGTCTTGTTTTCATGTTGGATTTGCATGCAACGAGTCAGAGGTTCACTTTATTTATTCTGCCAGGGTCAGGCAGGTTTCCAGCCTGTGAGCCAGAGCTGGAGCACTTCTGCATCACCCTTTGGTCTCGTCCTTTCTCTGAAGGAGGGTATGGAGTTCCAGTAATGCTCACACAAATAGCTGCTCTGTAATTGCCATCATTCCCCTGGTATGTTTTATTGGCAAACATCGAGTGTGTCTGAGGCCTGCTCTCCATGCCAAGGGTTTTTTAAGATGTGCTGAGCACCTCTCTGCCTCACTGAGTTCAGCTGGCGTTGACAGCTCCAAATACCTTGCAAGAGTAAGCACTTGGCATATAGGGCAAGTGAGACAATCAGCATTTTATGCATGTCAGGATGTGATCATGCTTGTTTTAATCCACTCTCCAGTAAGCTTCCTTGCAGAAAAACAGCTCTTGCACTTAATAAAGCCTGTGCCATCAACCAAACAGCAGCAGCAAGTGTAATTACAGACTGTTTATGAGAAGGCTTTTGCATGGGAGAGTTATCTTTTGCTTTAGCCATGTTCGTAGCCTATTAAATTTTAGATGACTCAAAGAAGATTTTCTTTCTTGTTCACGTAAAACTGTGCCCCATCTTTTCATGCAGGTAATTGCATTATCTAAACACATGGGTTTCTCACACGTTTTGTCAGAGGGGCACTCCCAGTGTTTTATGGCAGTTAGTGCATCACACTGACCTGAGCCTTCCAGTATTTTAGAATATTTTAATACAGTGCTCCCCACCATCAGGAAGGGGAACAAGGATTGAGGTCTCTTCCCCCCATTTTCTGCTGACAAAGCACATGTGATATTGATAGAGGAGGAAAGGAATGACTGAACTGAAATTGTGAGGAGACAGAACTCTTCAATCCCAAATCCTATAATCTGTCCCTAAAACAAGCATTTTACAGAATCACAAGGTTGGAAGACACCTTCAAGATCATCAAGTCCAACCCATTAAATATTGGACCAGCATGCAAAAGTGCTCCACTGATGTTCCACACACCAAGTCTTTCTGTGTTAGCAACAGACCCCTGTGATTAGTGAAAAATAAATACATTTTTCAGTTTAGTTCTCCTTGGCACCAGAGAATCATTTGTATCACCTCACCATGGCAAGGCTGTGCTAGCAACCCTGGCTGTGAGTATAGAGCATTTTGCTATTTATCACCTTAAAGTGTGCTCTTCTCTGGAGAACTGCTGCTTTTAATGATAGATTTTTGCTGTTGTGAATGTGAAATACATCACAGTTTCGGGTATCTTTTTAATTTTATGGATGGCGCAGCTTAAAACCAGGTACATCAAATAAAATAACTACTGCTGAGGATGAATAAAAGTTGGCAGGTATGGCAGTTTAAAATAGCCCTGTTTTCACCCTAAATATAGCCTGGTTTAATTGAAATCAAGTGGTAGCTATGAGACAGCTGCTATATCAAAGACCAGTGACAGCCTGCTGAGGTTAAAAGAATACAGGCTGCCTGTGTCTCTGCTGAGATAAAGTGGCATCACAGAGAGCAGAGCAGCAGTTAGATTGATGAAAAGTTAAGTTTTTTAAGCACTGATTTGTAAAGCCCTTATGCAGTTTTATTTATAGTTTATTTGTCTCTGTCCTCCCAATAAAATAGGTTTCATTCTGAAAGCAGAAATGCGATGCAGATCCCCAGCTGATGTGAACTGATTTAGCTCAGCTGGGAAGGAAGCTACGAATACAGAAAGTCAGTCAGGTGTCCCCCCTGAAACTCTGCCAGTGTAGGAGCAACAATGGTAGAATTTCAACTTTTTTCCATGAGAGAGTTTCTTAGAAATGGGTATTTCAGCTTCATGAGGTCAGCCCAAAACCACCACATAGTTTAGGGGAGAAGGGTGCATTAAGGTACCATCTGATGCTTCCATATCATTAAGTAAGTGATCTAACAGTGATGATGTGATACCCCACTCTAACAGCACCATGTACAGAAAGACCAGAGACTTAATTCTAGGATGGAGTTGTCTCCATAGTCACAGGTGAAAAATGGACATTTTTTAATATCCCACTGCTTTCAATATTCTCTAATTAACAAGCACTTCTTTTAATTCTCATGCTTTCTGGTTATTATTATTTTTTTCAGCCTCATATAGTCTAAACCCCAATCTCTCAGACTTATCCTTCCTAGTAGCTACTGAAATTCTTTTTACTTGCTAGTACTTAATTAATATTTGCCATGTTCTTACTAAGGTAAGTCCATGCTTTCTCATTATATGAAATTAAAAGTAGATGAGCTTAGTTCCCAAATAAGAGAAGCTTTAGAAAGATATAAACACCCTCACATATGGATTTTCTTTTGATTTTGATTCTCAGGAGGACTCTTAAGACCTTCTACCAACCCTGTCAATCATATAAATTGATGAATCATTGAGACTGGCTACAAGCAGTCCTGAACAGCAAGTTCTGAGGTGAGTTCCTGACTTTCTTGATTCCTGCATGCAGACAAAACCTCTTCATGGCTGTGGGTCACTGCTGAGGGAATTCAAAACAAGGCAAATGACAGCTCATCCACCTCAGGTTCTGTGACTGCTCTTAGGAAGATTTGAGTTCAGTTCCCCTCCTGAGCCTCGTGCTCCCAGGACATGCAGGACCAGGAGGAGCATTGGAAAGGCAAAGCAATCTACCCAAACAGGAGGAAAAACATCCTAAAGGAACCCCTCTAGTCGTGTACCGGACAAAACCAGCGGGCAGGGAAAGCAAGGGAATTCCTGGAGTGTGGGGGAAGAGAAAGATTAAAAACAGTGTGTCTTGGTTTGAAAAGACAGGTGTCTGCTAAGGAAGGCAGGAGTCATCCTTGAAATGGAAAATGTAAACCCCCTCCCTCTGAATTATTATGATTTTGAAACTAAGAGGCTCTCAGGCAAAGATAGGGAATAGGAATAACAGTTCTTTACTAGGAAAATTAACATACAGATGCAATAGTACGTACAAACAAAGAAAGAAAAAAACAACACTGCCAGAGTCAGAGCAGGCCCTGGCAGGCTGTGGGTCAGGGTGGTGGCAGCAGGGCCATCCCAGGGTGGCTCAGCCCTCCTGCAGTGCCAGCTGTGGCTCTGCTGGAGCAGGGATCCTGGACAAGGGGGGAGTTTTCCTCTGGAGCTCCAGGGCTGCTGGAGATGGGCCTGGGCTCCCTCTGGGAATGCAGGGGAGCAGAAAGCTGCTCCTCTGGGAATGCAGGGGGCAAAGGCTGCTGGGGTGTTCCCAAGGTCAGATTGGATCCAGGTAGGAATGCTTGGCTCCTCCCCTGGGCAGAGCCTCTCCCATGGGATGCTGGAATTTGATCAGCCATGCAGGGACACTCAGTGGCCATGGACAGCAGAGATCTCCTGGAGGGAGGATTGGCTGTGGGAGAGATAAAGAAAACTGCCCAGTGAACAGCAGAGAACTGCCCCACTTCTGACAGATGGTGATAGAATACACACATTATCTTACAATCCAGGACACCATGTTACAGGAGGGTTTGCAGTAACAGTTTGAGACAGAGATTTCATCATGACTGGTGAGTAAAGAGCTCTTATGAACTTTCCTGGACAGCTGTAGCTTGTGTTCTTTATTGGCATCATTATATGTATGTGGTACAGAAAAATATCAATTTGGGAAGGGGAAAAAAACCCTAACAAACCTAAAAACTAATAACACCCCTAAATACCCTTACAAATATAAAAAATACCACTCTATACCTACAAAATAAATCTATAATTAAAATTTAAAAAAATAAAACCCCCCCAGCAATTATTCATCCTTTTATTATAAAAAACCCATTACAGTTTAAATACCCTCCTTATTATCTCAATAAAAAGTAAAACTGAATGTAATTTTTTAAAAAAAGACCACAAATACACTCACCACTCTAAAAGTAACTTTAAAAACAAACAATCCCATCTAAATAAACCAATAACTCCTAAAAAAAAATTAAGTACCCTAAAACACTAATTAAAAAACAATTTATAAAAAACAAAAATAAAAACCCCACATTAAACCAACAAACAATCCCTAAAATTCTCCAATACTTATTACTCGTAAAAAACTTCCAATACTTAAAAGTTACTTCAAAATCTCAAAAAAATTAATAAAGTCATTAAAAAAATAAAATCACTACAACCTAAACTCGGTTCTCTTTCAATAATCCCAATAATTTAAAGTCTTATTATCATAAATTGAAATGGGTTCAAATACCCACAGAAGGAAACTGAGAGTCTGCAGAGTGCAGTGAGAGGGGTCAGAGCACAGGGCTGGCTTTGGCAATGGCCACGAGTGGCTCTGTAGGGAGAGCACCCAGAGGAGCTTCCACACTGACCCTCTGAGCTTCCAGCCCCCTGTGCCTCAGCATCTCTGCAGCCAAGAGTCATCCCTGGGATGAGCAGCAATGGGACATCCCCATTGATGTTAAGGGCAGTTTGAGCAAAGAGGTTCAGTCATCCCTGCTGACAAAGAGAATTTTGCAGATTTACCTCTGTATTTGGCTATCTCAAGTTTTGTTTTTCGTACACAAAACCCGTGGTTAAAAGGATGGCATCAAAACTTTCAAATCCATATGAACAGAACACTTAATCAAACCCCATAAACAGAGAAAAAGAGGACTTTCTCTGGCAGGCTATGCTGTAGCTCTTGAAGAGTGAAGAGTACATTCATTATGCTTCTTTTTTGAAGGGAAAGATTTTCATCTTCTTTTCAATAGATAGCTTTGAACAGTTCATTTCACAAAACATTAGGAAGGAAAGATTTGGGGAAAATTGTATTTCTCTGCCTTAAAATTGAGTTATGGGCAGGATGTTTGCCAGCTCATTTTTCTTGTTTGTGTGAAACAGACATTTGTGAATTGTGGAAAATGAGCAATGGGAGGAGGAAGGTAATTGTCCAAGCCTATGTAAGAAGGTTAGATAGCATACTGGTATAATTTATAAGGGTTTACAGACACTGCTGTGCTTCCATACCCAAGAAGGCCCTTGTGGACAAACTGCATGGTGTTTCTGCCTTGGGACCCATCAAATCAGTGGCAGCCATTGATGGGTCAGATTTTGTCTGCCTTGAGGTCATGGGAGCAGCTTTAAATGAACAGACTAAATTCTGATACTGGCATTGGTGATTGAACCTGAGCTCTCAGGCTGGTGCCAATCACAGGGATGTTGGAGCCTGCAGCCTGTAAGAGGACAGGATGTGACAGTGCCAGGCAGGTCACACGTTTCTTACAGGCAAGTACTTCATGAGCTTCTTGTGTGGCTTGGTTTGAAAAGACAGGTGTCTGCTAAGGAAGGCAGGAGCCATCCCTGACATGGAAAATGCAAACCCCCTCCCTAAGAATTATTATGGTTTGAAATTAAGGGGGTTCTCAGGCAAAGATATGGGAATAGGAATAACAATTCTTTATTAGGGAAGAAAATAAAAATAAAATAAACAATGCAGTAATACAAAACAACACTGCCAGAGTGAGAACAGGCCCTGGCACGCTGTGGGTCAGGCTGGTGGCAGCAGTGCCATCCCAGGGTGGCTGCAGCCCTCCTGCAGTGCCAGCTGTGGCTCTGCTGGAGCAGGGATCCTGGACAAGGGGGGAGTTTTCCTCTGGAGCTCCAGGGCTGCTGGAGATGGGCCTGGGCTCCCTCTGGGAATGCAGGGGAGCAGAAAGCTGCTCCACTGGGAATGCAGGGGGCAAAGGCTGCTGTGGTGTTGCCAAGGTCAGATTGGATCCAGGTAGGAATGCTTGGCTCCTCCCCTGGGCAGAGCCTCTCCCAGTGGGATGATGGAATTTGATCAGCCATGCAGGGACACTCAGTGGCCATGGACAGCAGAGATCTCCTGGAGGGAGGATTGGCTGTGGGAGAGATAAAGAAAACTGCCCAGTGAACAGCAGAGAACTGCCCCACTTCTGATAGATGGTGACAGAATACACACTCATTTCCAACCCAAGATATCTGGATATGCTGGGGTCCAGCACAAGCCCTTCCTTGGCTAAGCAATTCCATACTGTTTCTAAGAGTGTAATAAATTCTTCTCACTGCTCAGTGAGCTTTACAGGTGACTTAGAATTGGTTACCTCGGACTTTATGGACCTTGTTAATGTTATAAAAACAAGAAAGCAGAGGAATTAAGCATTTGATTATGCATGTTTGGGAGGATAGCAGGGATAGTATACAGTGCTTCATTGTAGGAGCTAGTCTTTATTTTGTTAATATCTGAAAACATGAAAAAATAATTTCTTCTCTTATCAACTGCATGTTCCATTAGGAAACCACTTTGTCTTTTTCATTTTGAGCAGCTATAGTTATGAAACCACTCTGTGCCTAATTGGTTTAATAACAAATTCTCATACTAAAGATACATGGACTATATATATTGCATCAACGAATAATATTTGTTAGCTGCTGCACTGGAAGGAAGAGGGAACACAGCACATTAGGCCCCCTCTGTTTTTGCAAACTCATTTTGATATTCCACATTAACATTTCCAAATTTCATTATAAAGGAAAGGATGCTCTTGTTTCACTTGGAAACTGAAAGACTCTCAATCAGGCTGTAATTAGTTTTATATTCACCTCTCATATGGGGAAGAAACTAACAGAGTCCTCTTTTGGGGAAGAAAAAAATGGAATTCTTTGGGAGCTAGCAGTCATTGAAAGGACTCAAAGCCACAAAATCTGGCCCTGATTTTAGTCTCAAACCCAAATCTGCGTTAAAGTCTGTTCAGGGTGCAAACATCAGTCACATCAGAACGCTATGGATGCAAGTTTATTATACTGAAAGCTTTTTCTGGTTTGTCTTTCCCTTTAAGTCTGACAGGGGACAAATGGGGGAGACTGGAAAAAGGAGAAGAACAGTGTGGATAGAGTAGAACACAACAGCCACAAATAATCCAATATTTCATTATTTAATTTCACACTCACTAGGCTGCAGAGTCCCCACTAGACTGTGGGGAGAATAATCTAAGAAGGTTATTGGCTTGACAATGGTAACGTCAGAACTTAGAGAGGTCTGGCAGCTTTCTAAAAGTGAATGTGTGTCCTTCCTTCTCCCTCTATTTCTCTACTCAATATAGATTAAAGTGACCTCTGGAGATAAACTCTACTGAACCCCCCCAAGCAGTTCTGCAGTGTAGTTTTTATTTGTACAGTATGTGAAAGAAGAGTTCAGATTAAATTCCTGGCCTTTCAGAAAACTTTTCTCTTTCTTAAAAAAAAGGAAACAAAAAGAGAAAAGGGTATTTTATTTTAAAGCCAAAGCCTCTTTCATAGTCCCATGATCTCATGAGTTCTTTGGCTGGCCTGTGACCTTTCAACCTTGCACTACATGTTTCTTTTCTAAATTAGCTAGTGTTGAGACATCAATGGAGGAATATCAATGTTATTATAAAAGGCATCATTCTCTCCCAAAAATGTCAGTGTGAGTGAGTCATTGCACCTAACTGCTTAGCTTTTGTGAGGCAGCAAGGAAGATTTGAAAGTGTGCTCCAGGGTCTCCCAGTCCACCAACTTCTATTTAAAATGCTTTAAAAAGCCATGTCCCTGGCATCTGCTACAACAGAGGCAAGGGAACGAAGCTTTGCTCCTTTAGCCACAGAGGGAAAGTCCTCCCTAATGCAAAATTATGAATGTGGTGTGAAAATACATAGCTATTACAGACAATTTCTTTTGAAGGCTATGCTCAAAAGTAGCACTGTAAAAACAAACCAAGCAACCAACTGAAAACCTGGTGGAAAGGAACTGAGTGTCCTGGTGAGTTCTATCATTTCTAACACCCCATGTCTCTGCATCTCTTTGTATTCATGCTCTCTGGCATCTAGCATGTTGAGGAAATGAAATCAGATTAAGAGCTCTATTTTTAATCTTAAGAAGATGGGTTTGTGTTGTCTGGCATCTTGAAAAATCCAGCACTGGGTGTTTATGCGATGCTGAGCAAAGAAGCAGTAACATTCCATGAGGATGTTTAATTATAAGGGTACCTGATCTTCAGCCAGGATGAGCTGCTGCACCTGCACTGGCATCACTCTGTCTTCTGGGGGCTTGCTCCTGGAGCACCTTTGAGATGCATCAGCCACAGCAGATGCATTTGCTGTCTTTGTGTTACAGAATGCACAGACCTTAGAATGAAAAGCACACTGGCCCAAATCCATTCCAGCTGTTACTCTGCTCATGTGCAGTTACATCAGCAGTGAAGTTGGCACACATTAAAAATGTGTGTCACCTGGTAATTATCTTACTAACAGTGCATGGGAAGGACACATCTCCAAACTCCAAGTCAGATTTTCTCTGCTGTGTGTGGAAAGCTGCCCAATTTGCTGAGCTGTCCTGCCAGCTACCTGGTGCTAAGCCAGGCTTACCTGCTCCCCTGGCTGACACCCGCTGGGTGTTTCCTGCAGCACAGACATAGCCTGGAGTGGGAGAGCCTCTGCTCTGAGCTGGAGGTGTTGGGTGCTTTTAAGTCCAGTCCTGTCAGTGTTTCCTCACAGTCAGTTCCCCTGGAAAAACAGGTTATGTTGTACCTAACTGAATGTGAGGGGGAAAAAATACACACTTGAGCAGAACTCAAGGTAATTGTACTACTTCATCGACGTGCTTTAGTCTGTAGTGTAGCAACAGCTGAGGATAAAGTGCCAGCTGAGAAGTTCCATTAGGGATGCCAGATGCCCAAATTGTGACACTTCTTATTTTCTTCGCTTTCCAGTCTCCCCTATTTTTCCCCTGTCAGACGTAAAGGAAAAGACAAACCAGAAAAAGCTTTCAGTATAATAAACTTGCATCCATAGTGTTCTGATGTGACTGATGTTTGCACCCTGAACAGACTTTAACGCAGATTTGGGTTTGAGACTAAAATCAGGGCCAGATTTTGTGGCTTTGAGTCCTTTCAATGACTGCTAGCTCCCAAAGAATTCCATTTTTTTCTTCCCCAAAAGAGGACTCTGTTAGTTTCTTCCCCATATGAGAGGTGAATATAAAACTAATTACAGCCTGATTGAGAGTCTTTCAGTTTCCAAGTGAAACAAGAGCATCCTTTCCTTTATAATGAAATTTGGAAATGTTAATGTGGAATATCAAAATGAGTTTTTCTTCTCAACTGTTTCTTCTCAAAGAAGTCTGGGATGCTTATCCCACACCCATGTGCCTTGGACCAGTGCTCAGGAACAGGCTGTTGAGCTGGCATTCCCAGGAACAGAGTGTGTTCCTGCTCGTGTTTTCCTTAGCCAGTGCCGCAGACAGATAACAATGTGAATGAGGGACAATTTTTACCTAAAAAATCTCTTTCAGAATCAGTTAGGTTCAGGATATAATCTCTTGAATTATAAGAGGAAGTCATCTGATTGCAACTTTTGCAGGAAGTGGGAAGGAATCTCTGTACATCACTGTAGGGACATGCTGAAAGGACACATTTCTCATCTAGTTTTGGGGATCATTTCATACTATCAAAGCTCTGCTTATCAAATGTAAATCAGATTCAAGTGCCATGTCCATGTTCTTTGTTCATTGCTGCATATGTTTTCAAGAGTGGGAAAAGCTTTACTAAAAGTTCCCAGAAAGGATGAAATGTACTTCCGGGGGCAGACCAGTTAACAGCAGTTTCTCTAACAAGTTTATGGCATTTATTTTTTTTTTGGCCTTTAAGACTTCTTTCTACTGGGAAATCTCTGACTCTTATATAATATAAGTACAGTCTAGCAGGGTGGAGCCATTGGCAAGAGGTCATTAAGCAATACATTCCTTTAAGTTGCTGCTGTAAAATTGTGTGGTTCAATTCAAAACACAGCACAGAGTGGCAATTACCTGCATTAGCCTGATTCTCTGTCTGAAATTACTTAGTTGTTCCTAATATTCCTAGTACTAGCCACAGTGGGGAAATGAAAATTCCATTTGAAGGGAATCGGTCTGTTCCACCAAAGGTCAAAGAGCAGCTTGGCACAGCCCTGGCGTGCACTGCTGCACTTGTGCTCTGTGCAGCCCCTCTTCCTCTGTTCTTCAGTAGCCAGAATTGTGATTGGCATTGCCCAGGGGCCTCAGTCTGGCTCCCTCAAGATCTGGGAAGAGTCCCCAACTCTGTACATCTTACTGAACAATATCCCTGATTAATTAATCTGAGCACACAAATCCCAAAAGGTCTTAGTATTTTGGGAAGGCAAATGGTGTCTTACAAAGTCAACTGAGATCAAGCTGGATTTGTCAGTTGTACATAGATGCCCCAGCAATTCAAAGGGATTGATCTGATATTTTTGGTGATCAAAACAACCAGACACGTGCTGTTTGTGCATGTCAGGAAAGCTTCCTGGGGGAATGCGAGCAGAGGGGAGGAGAAGATGTCGGATTTCCAGTGAAGGGAGAGCCAGCGAAGAAGTAAGTAGCTGTAGATAGCAAGGTGTAATCTAGTAAATCCTCTGAATAACTTAATTAGATTTGATTCAGCAAAACACATGTCCAGCTTCTGCTGAACACCAGCCAGTGTTGGGGGGGCAGGGGCTTTCATGAATCCTGCAGGAAACTGCTATTGCAGAGATTAAAGGAATTGGGCAGAAGGGGTACTGAGATACTCCTGCTTTGATGAAGATTTTTAATCTAAAGGTGCCAGATTTGCTGATGCTGCCAGAGAATCAAAAGTATCATAAAACTAGCTAAGGGGAAGGGGCAAAGGGTTTCATTACGTGAGGCTGGGAAGAGCAAGGAAGCTGTAGCCCAGTCAGGCTTTGCCCATCTCTTTTCCTTCCCCACTCTGTGTAAATTTTGCACTTGATGCATAGGGGAAAAAAGTAGAAACACCACTGAATTCAAGGGAGAAGGAACCACTCTTTTATGTGGTGTCAAAGATACAGGACAATTTTGAAAAATCGGTGTTTTTTCCTGTTTTGGTTTTGCTGTCAGACTCCAGGTTGCTGTAACTCAGCATAGGTCCATTTTGGAACCAGCTGGAAGTCTGGTGGGCGTAATTACATTGCTGCCTGCACAATTCTTGACTTGCATCAAGGTGAAAAAGAGAGGTATGTCCACTGCATTGCAAAAGTTTTGGAAAGTGCTAAAGAAACAAAGACGTCTCTGTGAAAACTGAGGTTGTAGAAAGCCTCTCTGTTCACTTATTGTTTTTAAAGGGTAGCTTTCCCCACTTGTGCCAGATGATTTTGCTCTTCTTCATCCTTCTTGCTTCATAATGCTTGGATCAGCTTTTTAGTGGGCAGTGCCTTTTGTCGGGACTGTCAAGAGGTGATCTCCAGAGCAGGATGGATTTTCTGTCTTCCTCTGGCTATCTTGCTGGCTGGCTGTGTGCTTTTTGCCTCCTCTGCATTTTGTCTGCTCATCTTTGTGTTTTACTCTGCCATTTCGTATCTTTCCCAGTTCTAGCTCTTTTGGACTGTTTTTGGACAATCTTTTGTTTACTTTTTGCCAAGTTCCATTATTTTAGCTGAGGGTGTTCAGAAACTGGATCTGGTCCTTAGATATATACAATCCAATTTATAACGGATGCCAAAAATACATTTTCATCATGACACTTTGAAGACGTTTATTTCAATTTACTTAAAATGTGCCTAGGTCAAATCCTGCATGTGTATACAAACTTGACAGCAAAATGAGATGTGCCTCACCATTTAAGATTTGTTTGCTCAGGACTGGATCCTGCACAGACTTGCAGATATCTTCTATGTTGAAGAGCTTGTATCAGCTTGGGTTCGTTTTAAATTTGTCTACTTATTAAGCTTCTCATTATGATAGTATGTGAGCATCCCAAAGGCAGGTTAGGTAAGAAACACTCGTAGCCCTGTTCAGAGTTAAATGACCTGCTGATGGTCAAATGACTGAGGCTTGCAGCAGAGCTTGTAGCTCAGCTGTAGCTCTGAGAAGAGCCTGGGAGCTGGCAGTGTGAGCTGTGCTGGGGCTGGCAGCCTGGTGTCTCACCAGGGAACAGCAGCCAGCGTGCTGCGCTCTCCCAGGATTTTATCAGCGGTGACGTGACCCCGGTCCCTGCCGCAGGCACTGTCACCCAGCCAGGGGAAGTGAGATGGATGTGAAGAAGGGAAATATTCTGGCCTGTGAAATGATCTATAGCTCAGGAGATGGCTCCAAGGCCAGAACCCAAGGGTTCCAGTCCAGTTCTTCCCCTGCCAGCAGCTGTGTGAGTGCACAGAGCTCTGTGCTACAACCTTGGGGTGCAGCCACAGCTCACAGAGAGCTTTCCCAAAGTCACTACAGGCAGAGCTGAAAGCAAGCACTCTGTATACGATGGCAACAAGTATCCACTCCCGGGCTTTGAGAAGGAAAAGAGGAAATTTGGTACTATTTTGGTCTCCTGTGTTACCCACCCCAAGTCATTCTGTGCAGCCAGACCAGATAAAAGGTTTATGACTCTGCCTTTCTTCTCTATCAAGTACTTTGTCTCTTTGGAGTTTGCATTCCTGGAGTTCATTCCCCTCAACAGACTCAAGTGAGACTGTTGTTACCCGTGTGTCTGCAAGTATTTGATTTTCACTCTGGTTTTCCAAGAGGAGGAACAAGATCCTGGTGTTCCTCCAGTCATGGCAATGTAGGTACAGATTCCTCTGCTGCTTGTTTTCTGCCGTTGTTGTACTTGGATTGGTGAGATGAGACCTCTGACACAGGCCTTCAAGTGTTCAAAGCGTGGGGAGAGGAAAGGGCTATGGCTATAAAATTAAAATAAATCCCCAGGAGTACAGGCTGAAACAACCTCGTGCCACATAACCTACCTGGTAACCTCTTAAGCTGCAGTACTTTTGCATTTACAAAAGAGTTTTCATTTAAAAACAGGGCAAGTCAGGCTTCTTCCATGGCAGATTTTTCCCCACGTATTTCCAGGAACAACAGTATTTCCACATTCCAGAAAGCTCCCAAAGCAAGCTCCAAGCTGAGGTGTATTTTGGGACTCAGTAAGCCTTGGGTTTCTAAACTGTGCATCACTGAGAGATGATGCAAGAGGCCAAAAGGCACAATGTCATCTGTGAGAGAATTAAGATCTGGACTGTATGGGTGTATCTGACTCAAAGCTATTGAATTTTGGTGGTAACGATGTGTCACCACAGTCATAATCTTCATTACAAAATTCTCCCTGTCTTTGCAGGGATTTTCCCTGTCCTCTCCATCTGCTTTGTCGTATCTCATAGATTAATCTAATTTGGAAGATTTAAGAGGAAATCATTAGGTGATTTCATAGGAAAGCAACAACTTTTCCCTACTGCCATCTTTCCACTCCCCATGGCTCCTACTTTGCAGTCACTTCTCTCATCCCTCAGGACAACAAGCAGTTCTGAAGCAATGGGATGAACAACACCAGTTTGCCATGTAGTTACGCACATCTGGGTGACTGACTAGTCCAAAAGCTACAATCTCTGATAAATTTTGCGTTTTGGGGGAGAGGGCACAGTGATGGTGTTTATGTGTGGAGTTTATGCTATCTTGTAAGGTTTAAGCCCACACAAGTGCTCCAGCTGAGGCATGGGCAGACTCCCTCTCCTTTTTTCACAGAGAACAACTGCTCTCCAAAGGCTCAGGAGCGATCGCTGGCTCTTCTGTCTGTCGCGAACCAAGTCAGACGCTGGCCAAATGCCGGCAAGCTCATTCGGGGAAGCACACGGACATCGCCTTGACACACAGGCGATCCCATACGCCTCAGTTCTGTGGGAAGCAGCTCAAAACGCGGCTGGCAGAGCTGCAGAGCACCAGTTTCGAGAGCTGGCAGGCTGTTGTATGAAGCAAACTCCAAAGCTGAGAATCTGTCGTAGAAAATTAACTCTCTTCCCACATCTGCTCTTAAAGGGGCACTTTCAGTCTCCCCAGGACCTTGCTGGGACTCTCCGGCTCCCAGCTGAACTGCTTTCTCCTCGCCGGTCTAAGTGTGGAATGATTTAAGTCCTCCACGCGGCCGTTTCCCAGCCCGCTGGGTGAACTCCGGCTCCTCGCGTCGAGCCCCGGGGCCACGCCGCAGACAAAGGAGGGTTCCCTGCGCGCTGTCCCCGCGTCCTTGCCCAAGGACGGCGTGCGGCCCCCGAGCGCTGTGCGCGCCCTGCCCGCCCGGGGCTGCTGCGCTCGGGGCTGCTCCGGCCGCGCTCCGGCGGCTC
>VZRH01006233.1:430067-444364 GCA_013397555.1 Urocynchramus pylzowi
CCGGGATGGAGCGCTGCCCTCTAGCGGCATTCCCGGCCCGGGATCCTCCTGCCGGCCCCGGAGGGGGCTGAGCTGCTCGCGTTATTTTTAAGAGAATCTGCTTTTCTGTCGCCGTGAGATGGATGACTAAGCTCTCCACCACGTAATTATCCTTATCAGCTGTGTCTGAAAAAAACCCCTATTTCAACAGCTTCTTTTGTCGGTGAAGCAAAAGCCTGCTATTTCTTTTTCCAGAAAATTTGCATGGATGTATCGCTGGAGACACCCACCAGCACCACTGTGTGAAGCTGCAGAGCTCACCTCATCTCTCCTTTTCCTGTTCCTGCCCTGCAAGTGCCCTGTTTTATTTAAGAATACGTGTCAGTCAGTGTCTGGGTTCTCTGGATGGGCTTGATAGGAGATCTGTGGTTTTTAGCAGCAATTGTAAAACAGGTTTGATGTTCTGTTGCTTTCAGTACCGTCGTCTCACATGGAGGGGACCAGATAGATGTGTTCCTTTGGGTGATTTCAATTATTAAGTGTGCTTTGACTTAGCCAAAGGCAGGGTGGGAGCTGGTGATTTCGTTATCAAAAATGTGTATTTAAAGCCAAAGGTTTTCCCTTGTAGGTCACAACAACGATAACTGAAAACAGAGAAACAGAGGCCCCGGAACATCTGCCCATGAGCAGCAGCTGAGCACAGGCTCTGTGCCCACCCCACCAGTGCCCACTGGGCTGGGGAGGGGGGTTGAGGATCATCTATTTTTATTGCAGCATCAAATTGCATTAGGCACAGTATGGCAGGGGAAGGCAGGATGAAAGGATGGCTCCAGCCTCAGAGAGCTGTTGGTCTGAGCAATATCCTGGCCCTGCTGTCTGCAGTGGTCTCAGCACCGTGTGGCTGGGCCAGTGCTGCAGTTCTGCTCTCGTGGCAGCAGCTCGTGTGTTCCTCCCCTTGTCTTGTGGGGCTGTGGATGTGAGGAGCAGGGTGCTTGGGGGAGTGACTGACAGGTGTCACCGGCACAGAAGAAATTTTGTATTTGCTTCCGGCATTCAACTGAGAATTTCAGGGAAGACCAGGGAAATAGACATCTCAATTCTTTGGAAATCCACAGGCTTCCTTGGGGAAAACAGCTTTAATTTCTGTTTGCTGCCCAGGTCCCTGCTGAATGCTCCGTGTTTCTGTATATTGGGTTTCTTTCCTTGCCCCATGGGATGCTGCTGTGTGCATGCAGCAGGCAGGTAGCCCCAGGGAGGGGATACTGTCAAAGCAGCAGGCTGCTCTGGCTCACAGCTGGCTCTGCCGGCTCTGCCCAATTTCTGTGACAGGTGTTGCTCCAGACAGGAGTGCTGCTTCCCCCCAAGCAGCTCCCTAGGTGGTGAGTGCTCATGTGGCTCCTGCTCAGGGAAGCCCTCACAACAGCCCCTGCAGAGAGTTGCCTTCAGCGAGGTGTCCTGCCCTGCCCTGCCGTGGGGGGTGTCCCCTGTGGAAGCACGTCCAGCTCCGCAGCAGCAGGGCTGGCTCTGCCTGCCCTGTGGACAGCAGAGGGGCCTCTCCTGTCCCTGCAATGTCCTGCCCTGCAGAGGGCACGGAGCAAACCTAGAGTCACCTTCTTGGCTTTTCCTCTGCAGGAGCTTCTGCTCAGTCGAGTGTTAATTCAGAAAGGGGCTGTATGTGCTGCTTCTGGTTGGGTGGCAGGAAAGTCACCATCAAGTGTTCTCCTCAGCTTTCATCTGCCCCTTCTGAACTGCTGCACAGATTGAGTCTTTCTGAAAGCCCTAAATCACTCCTTTCTATCTCTGTAAGTTAAGCAAGAATTGGGCCTTCTTTTTCAGTTTCCTCCAAATAATTGACTCCCAGGCACAGCTGTGAGAAGGAAGGAGAGGTTGAGTGGGCAGCTGGTGGGGCAGACACTCCACCAGCATGGGTGGTGGCCTGGAGCAAGTCCATAACAATCCCTTTCCCTTCACATTTACCTGGGAAAAAGTGACACCTTTGTTTTGCTGTCTGTGTCTTACTGATGGCTGTAAGGGTAACTGCCCCATGGGGAGAGCCCCAGGGAGGGCAGATCTTAAAGCTTGCAGGAACCCTCATAGCAGTTGCCTGAAGGTTATTCCACCGTGTTTTGTAGTTTGTTTGCACAACACTGCTGTAGCTGCCATTGTGTTAGAATATTTCCCCTCAAAGTTACAAAAAAATAGATAAAATTCAAAACCCAATGAAAGCAGAAAATTTCCACCATTCTCTGTTAGCTGTGAAGGACAGACTGCCCTCTCCTCTGATGTCTGTATACCCTGACACTCTGTTGCTCAGAATATGTTTTATCCCTGACAGGTGAAACCTGTCTTTAAGTAACATTTGATTCCCAGGGAATCGGGTTACCTCTGTTGCCAGATTGTTCTGCAAAAAATAATGAAGCTTTAGACTGCAGACACTTTAAATTCTTGTCTGAACGTGACAGGGCTGTGAGCTTGGTCAGTCACTTCTGCCCAGTAATGTGTTCCTGTTTTACTTGGAATTCTTCAGATATGGAAAACTTTTCTTTCTTGAAGTTCAAATAAGCAGAGTGCTGTGACAGTTTTTCCCAATGCACTTGCTTCTGAGTTTTAAAAAATACATTCATATGCTGTAATGTGTTGTCTGTATAGAAATTATAAAACTAATTTGATTTTATGTGCCTTCCTGTATAGTGCAGCGTGAATCAGAGATAAAGAATTACCCAGCTGTTACAGACTCCTGTGCTAGCAACATGAGTAAAACCAGTTTTTCAATTGTCATGCATTCTTCTGAAGTATAAAAAAGAGAAGAAAACAACAACAGAAGTTTCACTGTGGTTTTGGGAAGCAACATGGTAGTACTTATGTAGACAGTCAATCTTTTATATAACTAAAATGCAAATACTCTATGACAAATAGTTTTGGCTTGAAAAAAATTAGTGTTTTACAGAACTGTAAAAGTATCCTGTATAATTCAGTTGGATGGGCATATTTTTTAAAATACGAGTACTTTAGAAATTCATAGTTGTAATTTTCATTCATAAATAAATCACAATAAAAGCACTGTCAGAAATTAGCATTAATTTTACATTTTTAAAAATACTGATACAAAGAGGCTACTTCAGTCTCTTCTGCTCTCGGTTCATGTTGTTGCACTGAGCTTCGCAGTGATTTCATTGTATAATTGATCCTGAAGCAGTGCCAAGCACAGCAGACGTTTGTGTGAGGGCTGCTGTCCCAGAGTCGGGTCTGTTCCTCCCCAGATGAGCTGCGTGGTGCAGATCGGGTGCTGCAGTCACCGCCTGCGCCTGGCACGAGCGAGGTCTAGTCCTAGTCCCCATCTGCATGCAAATTTTCGCCATGGAGCTGGAAAAGCCGCTTCACTTTTCTTGTTTCAGCAGTTTCCTCTGCCATAAACGCTAAATTGGAATGAGGGAGCTTGAGTAACCCACAGGAAGTTTGGTTTATTAAACTCCAGTCCCTAGATGTGAGAGCAGTGGTCTTCTCCCCCGATGCAGTTGCTCGCTGTGCACAGCTGCGCGAGTTTAAAACAGTCGTAGAACCAGTTTAGATTTTTACAAACATCTGCTTGGCTTTCTGACAGAATACCAAACAACCCCTGCTAAAGAACCCCCCCTCTCTCTCTCCCCTTGCATCTGCGGGAGGTCTCAGAGAGGCTTCCATGATGAGGGAGGAGGAGGAGGCTGGTATTTTTATGAGAGAGGCTCTCAAGGCCAGAGCGTAGCCAAGGGACTCATCTGCTGTGAATTTGAGGAAGGGCTGCACAATAGTGGGAAGCCATGGGTACAAATCCCTTGGACTCAGCTGCAGGCTCCCCTGGCCTGTGCCCCATCCTGTCCGATGGCAGTGGGGTGTGGCAGTGCCCCAGCTGCTTCTGGCTTGGGGGATCGGTGTGGAGGAGACCTTGGGAAGAGCCTGGAGCCAGAGGGGTGTTCCAGTTTGCCTTTTGCCAGTGGTGGGCTTGGCAGCGCTGGGTTAACGGCTGGGCTCGATGATCTTAGAGGTCCTTTCCAACCTGAACAGTTCTGTGATTTGTGGCAGGTCTGTTTTGTGCCCCAAACACAAACTTTTACAGGTGTGTGGTGGCTGCATGCTGAGCTTGTGAGGGGTGAGTGTTACCTGGTTGTGTGCCCAGTGCCCACAGACACCCCTCATGCTGGCCAAGTCCTCTTTGGGGTATGATGTGATCCCTGGGTTTTGATGTAGCATGTACCTTTGCTTGGTGTGGCTTTAAATGTATCCAGAAATGGAGGAATGGCTCATCCCAGAGCTGGGATCCATTGCTCTGCTTTCACCATTGGTATAAAAGTGCCATTGGCATCCAGAGCTTGCCTCTGCCACCCAGCTGGTTTGTCCCACCTGGACAGCAGCACGGGGGACAGCTTGTTTTGCCATATCCACGTGTCCTGCCCTGTTCAGTTGTGGGATCACTGAAGCCCCAAAAGTCTCTGTGCCAAGCCTTCTGTATCAGGATGGCCAAGTGGACTGACCGTGCTGCTCCTTAGGGCAGTGCATTCAGGAAAACCTAAACCAAATGTTGGTAGCACTTCTGCAGAATTAATTAAAATGAAATTTTATTGGTAAATCTTCACAGGTGCCAGCAAATATAAATAACCAAAGCTTAAGCTGTGACTTTATTCTTAAAATAAACAGAGAGCAAACACCTTTTGACAGGGGGCACATTTTACTTGTAAACCAGGAGAGAAAGGCACTGTGTTGAAATGAAGTATCACTTTCTCCCACTATCCTGGATCAGCTGTCTGGGAGCTTGAGTTTTGGTTTAATTAGTAGCACTGCTGCTACTGTTTGTGTTGCACTGAAGACATCTCCTGTCACAGTCGTAAATTAAATATTATTCACTCTTAGCAAAACACTGTGTGACAGGCTTTAGGACTGAAATTCCTAAATGTATCTGCTAATGTATGTGTGTCCAGCAGCATGGTGTCTTGTGTCATCCTGCTGTCACTGATATATTTTGAGCACTTTACATCACTCCAGCTGACCTGGCTATCCTTTTTGCCAGCTACCGAAAAAGACTTGTGAAATGTCCCTTTGCAGGGTTCTTCAGGGGAGCAGTGGTTGCTGGGGGAGCCTGGTGTGCCTGCATATGCTGAGACCCCTGGAACAGCAAACATCCACAAGTGGTGTGCAAAAATAATGTTCCTGTGTTGTTCTGTAAACAGGAGGCTGCAGCGTTTGCGTAGTGTAGAATGCATAAAAATACAATAACTGATATAAGAAAATTAGGTATTTGCATCCTTTATTTAAAAAATGGTGCGAAGTGCCTTACACTCTTGTGTTTGGTGGCTTTGGGGCTGCATCTGGAGCACGATGCCCATGTCAGGGCACCTGTCCAGGAAAGGCATGGCCACGGTGGAGCTGCTCTGGCACAGCCACCGAGCTGCTGGTAGGGGATGGAGTGTGCCCAAGGAGCAGCTCTGAATGCTGGGCAGGTTCAGCAAGTGAAGTCCAGAAGAAAGAGGGCTTGAGGAGATCCAGTTGCTGCCTGCAACTACTCAGTGTGTGGGAACAGAGGAGACAGAGCTGGACTTGGTGCGTGGCAGCAGGACAGGAGTGGTGGACACAGCTGGACCTGGGGAAGTTCTCGTTTCATACATACATGGAAAGACTTTTTCACCCTGAGTGATTGAACACAGGCACAGGAGTCCAGAGAAGTGTTGTGATTTCCATCTCCATGCTTGAAGATACTCAGAGTTCGTGTGGACCAGGCCCTGGAACATCTGCTCTAGTTTGTCCTGCTTTGAAGGAGGGCTTGGACTAGATGGCTGCAGAAGACCTGTAGGCTTCAATTATTCTGTGATTCTGTGCAAATGCTGTAATTGTGCCAGATCAGGTGTAGGCAGAGGACTTTTGTTAATGATGGTCTTCTGAGGAGGGTGGGATGGAAGAAAATCCTTCCAGTACTGCCATGAAACATGTAACATTAGCAAATTTTGAACTTATTTATTAGCTTATGAAATATGACATCTAGTGAAATCAAAGAGGAGCAACAGCATTCTCCTACATGAGTAAAAACCTTTGCTGGTACTCTGGAGATCAGTTAAATTTTCTGCTCTGGCACATGTGTCTGGCATGACCTTGGGCAAGTTGCTTAATCTGTCTGTATCTCCAATCCCCATCTGTTCATTACTGTCTTTAAATTACAATACCTTGTTTTTGTAATTTGTCTTTGAATTATAAAGTCTTGGAGTACAGATTCTCACCAGTTCTCTGAATTTCGCTATACAGTACTTAGCACAATGGGACCATAAATCTTCATCAGTCCTGTGATACATGAATAATAAACAGTAACAGCATCATTTTGGGCCACATTCTGCCTCTGATCTCATGATGCATAGAGACAGGAGGGTTTTGTTGATTAAAATGCTGTTCTGCTCAGCCTAACGAAGATACATGGGCCTCACTGAACAGATTTTTACGAGACCGTTGTTGGCTCTTTGGTTTGTTGGGGTTTTATTCTGTTTCATCATTACTCATTGATTGCAGGTATCTAAACAATTTGCTTGGCAGATCAGGGAATAATAAATTCCTTTAATCTGTGTTTCTTTCCGTTTAATTATTGTTAACTCATTACTTAGTGTTTAGTTCAATGGATAATGAACTCCGTTCACTGTGTGGTGAAACAGAGTTGGACTACAGAGACAGAACTGGCTTCTCTGGTTCTTTTGAAGGTACAAACCAAAATTGCAGAGTCACTGAGTGTTTAACTCCAGGCTGGATTGAAGGTTACCAGCAGGCACACTGTGGTTGCACTTGCAGGCTCCATGTAGGTTAACATTATTTCTCTTGGTTCTGTGTCTGGCACTGCATTACATTTGTCACTTTATTTTTAGACAGTTAAGAAACTGGTAACTACAATGTAGGCAGCTATTTTAGTCTTGATTATAAGACAGTGTCTAATAAATCATATGTAGTACAATCCTAATTACTGCAGACAGACTTTACATTTGTGACTGTGGTAATACTGTGTTGGACTACTTCCTGCAGAGTTTAGCACTGTGTTCAGACCTTCCCATTTTGGCTACAGCTGGGGGAATAAATCCTTTATTCACTCGGGGGTGCTGTGGTCTCTAGTGCCATGCCACTGAGCATCTGGGTTCTTTTAGGGCATTGCCCATTTCTCCTGTTTCTTCGTCCTGTGATTTTGACCATGCTCTGTGAGCCCCCCGCAGCGGCTTTTGGCGTGGCTGCAGGTTGTGCCAGCAGCACACAGGAGGGCACTGCTGGTGCTGAGGGGTCTGTTCCCAACCCCAGGGAGCACACGGGGGTCAGGGTCACCCCTGTGGCTTTGCTGTCACATCAGCAGCTCAGTTCAGCCCCAAAACCAGCACACATCTAACACAAACTGAAATACACCTGTGTGGGTTTTAACACCTCCGTTACGGATCTTACGTTTTCCTCCTGAGGCTGAACAGCAGGATTTGGGGGAGACTGATGCACAGGGAGGGGAGCCAGGCATGTGGAGTCCCTTCATGCATCCCCCTCTGCTCTGCAGCTATTCACAGCTAGTCACACAGCAATCAGAGTAAAAATACTACCAAGGCTGGGTCTCTGGAGCAGAGCATGAAGCCTACAAACACAGCTGCCCTGGTAGAAATGTAACTTTCCTATCATCAGCTAAAATGAAGTAAAGAAAATAGGGGTTTTGGTGAGATCCGTGCTGAATGGCTTCTGAGGGTTTGGCAACATGTCATGGAAAGCTTGAGTATGGCTATATGTCGAAGATCACTGTTGAAATGTTTATTTTGGGCTTGCTGCTGAATTCTGCTCAGTCATCAGGAGAAGACAGTTTGTAACATTCACACTGTCTGACCATTTCCCACACACATTTATTGCAGTGGACCTTCTTGCGCAGTTAACAAGGAGACAAAACTTGAGAGCCCCAGATGACTAAATTGCTGCTCTGGAGATAATTTTCCTCTCCTGGGGAAGGAGTTGTTTTTTTGTTTTTTTTTTTTCAGTGTCCCCCACAAACTCCCCTCAAATTTAATACAAATGACATTACCCACATTTGCAGAAAGAGAAAATGGCACTTGCCAAATCTGCAAATCACAGTTGTGTTTCTGTCAGCTTTGGCAGCTACATGGCTTCTGGTAACACTAATGAAGGCAATCTGCTTTTAATTTAAAATCCTCCCTGCAGTAAAAAAAGTAGCTGGCAGTTGAGGGATTCGGCAGTATCTTTGTGTGAAACTTCTTTCTTTATTTTCTATGGTTTGCTTTAGCCAAGGAGAAACTGTTAATTAAAAAATATTCCTAATGTAGCCAAATATGCAGGAATGTACTTATGCAACAACTACCTGTACCAGTTCTGCAGTAAATCTCTCCTTTGTTTTCATTTGATGAGCAATTCTAATTAACCAAATAAAAATACTGCTTACCTTGCACTTAACTCAGCATGTTTGCTGCTTCTCAGATGATTGAGGGGCCCAGGATGACAGTTTTGTTTGGATGACTTTTGGATTCAGCAGGGCTGAGGTGGTCAGGTGGCACAAGGAGAGGATAACTCTGCCTGGGGAGCAGTTCCTGCAGGGTGGGAGCACCCAAGGGTGCAGGCTCTCCCAAAAGGCTCACCCTGGCTCTGTGCCTCCTGCAGGAGACAGAGGAGGGGGGGAAGGCAACATTGCTCAGACCACGTTTAAATGCAGTTTCTTTGAAGGCATTTTTCCTTAGTTCAGAAGGCACTGGACCAAATCATGGATCCAGTCCACAAAATTTGGTGCTTTGCAGAGCAGTAAAAAGTCTGTGCTTGGAGAAGAGTGTGAGGAAGGTGCCTGTGTGTTGAACATGTACAGTGGTGGTGATGTGGTCCTGCAGCAGAATCATCTGGAAATGATCCAAGTGTGTGGTGGTCCCTTGCTTCAGCCCTTGGTCTTGCCCTGGATCTTTGCAGCAGTTCAGAGGAGCTGCAGGCAGGAGCTACACCCTGGTATTTTGCTGGTTTTGCAGAGCTTAGGACATCTTTGGAGCTGTAGAATGAGAGGGTTGGGCAGGGGATACCAGAAGGCTTCCTGACAAGTGTAAAAGTGAGCAAACAGCCTGGTCAACAATTGGGGTTCTCCAAGTGCAGTATTTGCTGCACAGGTCCCACTTGGCAGAGCACCATCAGCTGCAACCATTCTCCCACATCTGGGTGCAATGGAAATGATTTTTTAATTTTTAAAAAAAATTTCTAAAGATAGAAAATTTTCTCTAGCTTTAGGAAAACCTAAGTTAAGTCTACTGTGGAGTTGTCTTGAACTCGTTTCTAACTAGGGTAAGCACTTATATTGTCAAATTATGAAAGCATTTTACGCTTTATTGGATTGTAGTAACTTCTTCAGCACTGCATTTCATGTGTGCAGGAAGGAGGGGTTTGGCTTGTTTCACAAATATTTCACAATGATTTGAAACTTACTTGTTCCTTTTTTCATCACAAATGAAAAATGGCCAAAGCTGTTGGGCCTGTAGCTTATTACCCCTTCACACAAACACTTTTTTTGGAAGGGATGGGGAGCTGATGGAGGCACTGATACACCCTGAAGCAGACACTGCTGCCCTTTGCTGTAATAGAAGGAGTTACTGTAAGGCAGTAGCTGGAGCTGATGCCTTGTGAAGGCTGACCTAGAACAGAGACTAGACAGAGCTAAAGAATAAAGCAGGGATTTATTAAGAGGCCGCAGTGGAGCCACCTTGGGCAGCACAAGCTAAAATGGTCCCAAAATGCACGGCTGCTCACGGGGGCTCTCACTGGGATCAGTTCTGCTCCATTTGCACATTGGAGTTCATTGTCCCATTCCAGCTTTAGCCCATGCAGTCCCAGCCTGCTTGTTTTTCTCTCTTCAGTCACCATTGTTTCTGCTTTTGGGCCTGAGATTTGGATCATTTGTCCTTGGTCCCCAGCTAGAGCAGGAATTGTTTTGTCTCCCTACTCTTTGAAGAGAGCTCACCATCCCTTGATATGAAGCTCTGAACTACACACTAAAGCAGCACAGAATCTGAAAACTATAAAAGCTAAAACCTGAGGCATCAGACCATATTTTTCTTCCCAAAGTCTGGGTGTTCAGCAGGAGTCGTGACCGCCCCATCAGGGCTGGTGTAGCAGCAGCTGGTGCAGGGGGCTGGAGCTCCAGCAGGTCTTCAAAGAGCTGAGAAGTTGGGCACAGCCTCTCAGGGCTCCACAAAAAACAGTTTGCTTGACAGAACTGACTCCCTGCTCCCATCTGCTTTAAGGCTGTACCCCAGGGACAAAAATCTGGCCTCATTGCTTCCTCTCAGGGGATTTATCTTGGAACTTTGAAACCTAACCTCCTGCTCCATCCCTAAATTTAAATCCAGAGTTTCTGACTGAAGACAGAACCATATGTCAGGGAAGCACTGAGGCACAGCCGTCCCCTGTATATTTATAATCTGCTGTTGCTCTGGGAGTTTGCTGCAGAAACAGGAGCCAGAAGAGGGCCCAGCCTGGCAGGAGGGGTTGGATGGGATGTGCCCTGGGGCTGCCAGAGTGCTGCCCTGTTAGGGGCCTGTGAGGAGCCCCCTGTGCTTGGCAAATGAGCACTGGGAGGGGTGCAAGGATGCTTGGTGTTTAATCCAGAGGTCGCCTGAGGTAATCCAAAAGCACTGTGGGAGTGCCATGATCATGTTTCCAGAAGCAGCCATGGTCTTGGAGCCTTGCTGCACAAAGGAAGTCACTTGAACAGAATGCTCACCACCCCAGCACAGCCTTCTGGAGACTGCAGGCCAGCTGCATCTTCCCTGGTGACCCTGGGGAGGGAGCAACTGATCTAACAGATGGAGAAGATATATTCTTGTGATTAGTGGGTGATGGGCTCCTCCTAAGCAGAGAAGGTCTGTTCTTTTAATTAATTAGCTGGTTAATATGTTTGTGCAATGGCATGCCTAACTAATGTGCAGTTTCTATGAATACACATACAAATGGTAGTAATGGGTGCAGATGGCTGTAATTACCCAGGTTGGTTTCTGCAGTAATCACACATGCAACACATCAAGTTGGCATAAAAACTGACATGTATTGGGTGATTTGTTTCCCTCCCCCATTGCATGTGGAAGTGCTCATGTGGCCCTGGTCTGTACACCCAGATTCCCTGGGCTCACTGCTGGGCTGACCCACCCAGCTGAGGCAAGGCTTTGGATTTTGGTACGTGCAAAAGAAACTTGGGCAAGGTGATGACGACTCTAAGTTAGGTTTCCTCTGCAGTGTCCTCCACCCTGTGCTTTGGACTGTAATTTTACCTAATGATGGTGCAGAAGCAGGGCTCCAGAGCTTCTGAGCTCTTCAGGTACCATATGTGGTGTCTGGTTAGCCTCCACAGGCAGCTGGTTCTTGCTCTGACAGCCAGGCCTAGGAGTGAGGGGCTTGGGTGCCCTGCAGGAAGGTAAGAAATGTCTGACTCAGCCTGCAGGCTGTGTCTGACAGTGCTAGCAGAGGGCACATTTAGGAACCAAGTGTGGCTGTGCCACCTTTCTGAAGTCTGTCACTTTGTACTCCAAACACCCACAGCTTCTCCAGAGGGGATATCAGGGGTACATCTCTGCCCAGTCCTTCACAGACTTTTTGTCTATGAATATTATCAAATCTCTTTTTAAATCTGCTGGATAAGGTCTGCCCCACAAAGTCCCATGGCAGCAAGCTCTGTAAGTTCATCTCCCACTATATAAAATAGCACTTTCTCTCTTTTAAACCAGCAAAACCCTTAAACTTGCATGGCTGGTCTTCACTTGGATGAATTAATAAAAGGGCTTTTATAAATAAGCCTAATACCAATGAGGAGTTGCATTCAAAAGACAATTGAAGATTTGGGGAAGTAATAGCACCTTCTTTTCCATAAGGGCTGCCTGGAGTATGGGGACAATATCAGATAGCTGTAGAGGTGCAGCTTGAGAAGGGAAATTGAGCTGCTTGGAGTGACTTGAGGACTTGGAAGATCCTGGCTGGCAGCAGCAGTGGGTGCTGCCAAAACCTCTTTTTGCATCCCGGCTGAGCAGTGCTTACTGGAATTGGCTGATGGACTCCCTTTGAGCCAAGTGACTGAGGAGCTACTAATCCATGAGGCTGAGCTCTTGTTTAGGGAATGGCAAGGACAATTTAGAGGAAGTTCACATCAGAGCACAGCTTTTCTGAGATTGCTGAGCACTGCTCCAGGTGTAAGCCCTGAGCACCATCTGCTCTGGGGTTGCTCAGCACAGAGCAGAAGAGGCTGGGAGAGCTGCTGCCACTCCCTGCAGCGTGGATCCAGAGGGAAGCACCTGTGGAGTCTTTGCTCCTTTTTGCCAGGGTTGGGATTAAATGTGTGAGACAGAATTTCTCGTTTGGACTCAGATGTTTATTAGTTCTTTTCTGTGTCACAGTCTCACAAACCCTGAGTTTTACAGTACTTCACTCTAACAAACTAAAAATTGAGCCATATCTCTCTCTCTCTCTACAAGGCCTTTTAGGGATGAACTGTCCAATTAAGAAATGACACCTAAATTATTTTTACTTTTAACCCAATAACCAAGCACGTGTGCTCCACAATGTGGACTTTTTTATCCAATTACACAAAATCACCCAAACCCATGGAGAAGAAGAAGGTGAGGAAGAAGGAGCAGCCTCCGCCCTCAAACCTCCATCTTGCTTTATATATCTTACTATATTCTAAAACCTTAAAGTCTTAAGTTTCCTACCCTGTGATATCACACACTTCTATTCAAACTCCACACCCACAATCCCAGTTCTGTCATTCAGTTTTGAAAGCTTTCTCCACAGCCTCAGGTCAAAGGCAGTGTTCTCCTGGGGGTCAGTGCTTGTCAGCACAGAAAGTCTAAAATTTTCAGTAACCAGGGTTCCAAGAGACACCCACAGGGAAAAGCTGCTGGCTGCTGCCCTTCATCCCTGGGCATCTCCAGGGGATGGGTGGGGGTGTGTGTACCTGTCTCACACTGCTCTGGGCAGCAGGCTCTGGGAGAATGAAAGACCTGTGGATAATTCATGTGTCTGCACTTCTTTGTGGAGTGCCATTAATCTTTGCATCAGGAGGCCACTGCTTTGTCTCCCAGCACTAAACCTTGAAGGCTCGTGATGGCAGTTAAAAAGCTGGGGGTACAAAGGGAAGTTTAAAGAAGCCTTGTAAGAGAAATTTGTGTCAGGGAGTGAATAATCAGGAGGCTCTGTGCAGTGTAATGGAGAGCCAAGCTCAGGCTGATGACTCTAACGTAGTCAGTAGTGCAGAAAAAAAACTGTAAGTGCTTCCAAATCCTATGGCCATCCTTTCTTTCTGCAGCAAAAACCATCTCTCTTGTGATCAGGGCTTTTTTCAGGCTTTTTTTTCTTTCTCTTAGTAGGTACGGGCCCTGTTAAATATTTACTTTTCAACTAACGTTCTCTTCTCCCTTTCTGGATCATTTGTTTTGGGACACTATTTCTTGGTTTTTTAAAGCTTGTTTTGTTAGGCTGCTAGGTAAAGCCTTCCTTTTTTTGACAGCCTTTTTACTGGTTCTTTAAAGCTCTTCTTTGATGTGAGCTCAGAAACACAGATCTTACTCTTTTATCGCTTTCCCCTGTCAGTTTAAAACCAGTTATGAGCACCACAAACTATTAAAAACAAACTAACCTCTGAAGTGACAGATACTCAGGGCCTATCTCTTCTTTTCAGGCGTGTGTATAGGGCAGACTTTAGTTTTGAGGCAGCAAGAAAGGATGCTGCTTGGTAAAGAAACAGGATTCTGGAGGCTCAAAAAACTGTTTTGGAAAATTCACGTGGAAAAAGGCAGAGCAGTGGGTTATCCTGGTGAGTTTAATATACCAAAAAACTCACTATCCATGCAGTCTTGCCTGTCCTGATCTTCTGTTTTCTACAGTAATTTAATTGATCCTTTGTTGATAATTGAATTACCTGAGTTCATTCCTTCTTCAGCAAGAAGGAATATTGGCCAGACACGGGGAGTGTGGAGTTGGAAAGGACAGCTGGGTCGTGGCTTCAGTCCTCTAATACCTCATGCAGCCTAATGCCCTGAGCTCTGGTGAAACACCTCCTTGTGGCCCCAGGCACGTGAGATGCTGCAAAAGCCAGTTATGAGGGGAAGTCAAGCAGAGCAAAAGCATCACTGGGGTCCCAGTGCATGTCAGAAAAGGAACTGCAAAGAAGAACTCCCCAAGCTTTTTGTTGTTCTCCATGAGAGAGCAACTTTAGGGTTCTCTGAACAGCCCATCTCTGCCACCCCATGAGGCAGAAGACTTGGTTGGTACAAACTAAGTGATGTTTTATCCCTTGTCTTGTGCAATAATGGTGCTGCTGTGTC
>VZRH01006233.1:444682-484541 GCA_013397555.1 Urocynchramus pylzowi
CTTCCACCAACACCTGGGGTCATCTCAGAGAGCAGAGAAGAGCCCGACACTGCTGCTGTTTTCTTGCAAATAATACCTGCCACCCTGGAGGCAGGTGTGTGCTGGCAGCCCCTGATCCTGCACACCAGGGGCATCCCTGGGCATCTCCTGGTGCTTCCACCTGCCCCAACCTTTGGCTCCTCACTGTAATCCACCCAGGAAACCTGTCAGGTCAGGACAGGCCACCTGCAGTGGAGCCTTGGTCCTGTGGGAGTCAGGTGAGAGCAGGAGAATTGAGGAATTCCTGGGCTCTGTGAAGCTCAGTAAAATTGCCATCTGCTTCCAGACTTCTGTCCCTCAGAAGTGGCCGTGTCTGCCAGGTCCTGGTAATGGGAACTGGTAGAAACATCTTGGAGTGGAGCACGAGAGGGCCAAGCACAGCACTGGCAAAAGGAAACCAGCTGTTCAAACTGCTGGTACCCAGGAGAAAACCTGGATACCTCCTTAAGAATTTTTTCTCACTTCTGCAGCCAACTCTGACATGGTAGTGCAAAGCACTGGTGGGACACACAAAAGAAGGAAGCCACCAAGCCACCATCACCTTCTGCTGACAAGGTGAAACTATTTAAAAATGCCTTGCCTTCGCCTCTTACAACACTGTCATAATTTATATTTTAAAAATAGTATTTTTCCAATATGTAACTATTCCCAAATAAATAAGATTTTTTCTTTTTAGCTGATGCTGTACAATTAATTATCTGGTGTTGCTCAGAGGTCCCTGATGTGCTGGGAAAGCTGTGTTTCTCTGGTTCACTGCTCAGAGGTGTCACTCTAGCTGTGAACAGCAGCAGCTGGGCTGAACTTGGCTGGTTCAGGGCTCTGACAGGCCAAAATAGTGTCTTTTAACTCTATCAGATTGAGTTTCTTAGATCCAGCCTTTCAGTAAGGGGGGTTTGTAACTTTGCCCTCAGAAGATCTGCCAAGCTCTTTTGCTCTTGCCTTTTTGGTCTGAATTAACCATTTTCTTATGGGCAATTTCCTCATCTTCCTTTTGCACAGCTGCCTGACAGTCCTTCAGACATCTGCAAAAGCTAGAAGTGTTTGTTTACAGTAATGCAAGCACTCGAGTTACCAAATCCCACAGAACCCTTTATCTTTTTTACCAGTTGGGGGATGCTTTGTAAGGCCTGTGTCATCCCCTGATGGAGAGAACATTTTCTGGTGGTTTGCATGCCCTGCCTTCTCCCTGCTTGGTTCCTTGGCCAGGTTTTGCAGAGCAGCTGGCACGAGGAGCAGTGCTGTCCCAGCAGCATTGCTGGGTGAGGCTGCACCTCCCCAGTGGCCCACGTTCCTCTCTCAGCTGCTGGTGGACACGGGCAGCTGCTGTTGTCTCAGCATGGGTTTTGCTTTGTTTTGTTTTAATCTGTCCACTCCATTATGTGCCTGAATTAGAGGATGCTCTTTGAAGATCTAACCACTTGTCTGCAGCCTTATGGGAGTACTTTTGTAATTGTGTCCCTTGGCCTCTGAAAGTTTTTCATTATAAACTCACACCAGATTGGGAAATTAGGTGTTTGCATGGTTTTTCTCCGTCCTCCCTTGCACTTAGCTGAGCATCAGGGTATCTGGCACTTGGTGTGTCAGAGGGCTTATCTGTAATTCATGAAGGAGAGCTCTCTACCTTGTCCAGCCTGAGAGTTAACAACAGTACCTTTTACAAAATGCTGCTGGGATGCAACCTGTCCTCAGTCCTAACCTCTGCTGAAGTTCTCAGGGTTTGTGTGTCACCACTGCAGCCTCTGCTTTCACTTTGTTTATGTAAACACCAGCCTCTTGCAAAGGAACCAGAAGTCAAGACAAATCGGAGCTGCTTCCTGCATGTCCAGATCCCAGGTTACAGGGTTTTCCAAACCAGCCATCTGTCTGGGCTCATCTCCTTTCAGCAACCTTTGATAAGGCCCCACGAGGGCTGCCCGTGGTGTGCAGGCACAGTCTGTAAAGACCTTTCTTCAGGATTGACAAGGTGAAAATCAGACTTGTCACATGCAGGGGTCAGGGTGCTGAGGTTTATTGAGCTTAGTCATCAGGAAAGGATATGCACTAGTGGCTCTGGGGCTGGAATCTCTGCAACAGAGCTGCAGCCAGGGGTCTCTGACTTCCCTGAGCAGAGCACAACCTCAGTCTTCATGCTGCTGTTACATCCTCCATCAGCCAGCAAGGCTCAGGCCAGCCAGGAGCCTCTGTGCTCACAACAAATGGGGAAAAGCAGCTTGGCTGAAGCCTCAAGGCTTCTCAGTTGGCCAAGGAGCAGCTGCCAACACACAAAGGATTTTAAGAGCAGGATTTTCAAAGCCACCTGTCTTGACTGAACTGCTTCCATTAAAGCTTCTCTTAAAGCTGAACCACTGGGCTGGGAACAAGTGCTTTTGCAGTTCCAGTCCAACAGATACCAGAGTCCATTCACCTTGCAGCCCCCTGGCTGGTCTCTTTCTCATCCACTGACACTCCCAAGTCCTCTCCTCAGGACTGCTCTCAATCCATTCTGCTCTCAGCAGAAAGGGAAGGAGTGTAAAATCTTGCCTAAATGAAAGCTGCTCTTCACAAACCACCCTGCCAGGGACACTGCCTTGTTGAATGGAGAAGAGGCAGCCTGTGCCTTTGGGTCTGTGCTGTGAGAGGCTAAAAAACACAGACCAAGGGCTTGCAGCAGCAGAGACCTGGTTGTGATTAGGACTGAGCTCCCCCAGAGCAAGCTGTCTGTGGTTTGGGTGCGTGTGTGTATCCGGAGTGCATTTCCTCTGCGCTGCTCAGTGACACAGGGAAAAAAAATTGTCCCAATTTGGTGCACATGTCTACCAGTATGGCCTCCTAGTTGTCTACCAGTATAGCCCCCACTTCATCAGCTTTTGTGGTTTGCAGCACTTGGCAGTTGTGTAGCTGCTCCTCTCCTGGATGGGATAGAGCCATGGGCAGGAATTTCTCTTGTCTTGGGAGAGCCACATTAGTGCTTCTGGTAGTTCTGCATTTCCTTCCTGCACTGCCTGGCTCTACAGCACACACCTACCCCACTCTAGGGGCAGCAGGCTGAAAATTGGGTTGAAGTTGGGCTTGGTGCCACTTTCATGGTGCATCTCCAGAGCCAGACATCCATGAGGGGAGAGCTGAAGAGAGCAACCATCAGTGTGGCTTGGCAGTCCAAGTGCAGATGTTAGAGGAAGAGAGGAGGACAAGGGTGAGAATGTTGTGATCATTTGCCCCAGGATGCTCTCCATGCCTTAAGAGGTCTGTGGCTTCAGGTATCTAAGGGTTTAACAGCCTTTTTGGACTTTCTCTTCAGGGCTGTGCAATGAAGAACATGTTGGGAGTTTTAAGCACCTTTTCTGTACTTCACCAGGATGGAGAAACATAACACATGATTTCCTGCACAAATTCTCTCATCCTGTCACAGAGTAATGAGATGAAGGGGTCTGCCCATCTCAAATATCAGGTCCCATTTTGTCAAGCAGGGCACAGGAAATAGCAGTGTGGTTTCTGTGCTCAGCTTCAATTTCAAGTCTCCTTGAATTTCATTCCCTCTCAGAGATAAATTTGTTGCAGAGAAGCTGTGCTTTCTGTGTGGTGGGTGCTGGCTGCCCACAGCCTGACGGGGCCAGGGCACTGCAATTACAGCTGGCAGAAGCAATCCCCAGGCTCGGAGGAGTCGGTGTTCATGGCTTTTAAGGATCCTCATCATGTGCCTTCTCACTTCAATGAAAAGCGTTAAACGGCCTTCTGCAGCCAACAGGGGGAAATAGGGATAGGCTCCTCAGGGCACTTCTGACACATGCTGACTGCCTGACTTTTTTATAATTCACATTTCTTTCATTGAGGAAATAGTCTGTCTGGTATGCTGTCATTTTGCCCCATTGCCTGCAATTTCAATTTCTTCATTCACTTTCTGCTTTTGAGACTCCGGGTTCTTGGAATTATTCCTTGGGTAATGACTTCCGTTGCTAATTTAGTTCTAAGTGATCCCTGGACAGCCACAACCATAAATGCATGTAGGTGGCTGGGTGATTTGTCAGGGCTCTGCTCGAGGAGATGCTTAGTTCCAGTACTTTTATGAACTATTTTAAATAGTTATCATCTCTTTTATGTCTGCGATATAAAGCAGTCCTGAAGTATTGCCTTCTTCGTTTTTAAGTCTGAACTTGTTGATTTCTGTTAGCAGTCCCAATTCTCTGTCCGGCCTACAACATTCCCATACTTTAAGTATCTCCTTGCTGGGGGTTTTGCATGGATCTGGGCTGCCTGTCTTTAATGGTTTAGCAAAACACAAACCAACTCTTCTGGGAAATAATTTCACAATTAAGTATTTAGGAGATAGGCGCCATCCAGAGCTAACAATTTTATCTGGAGACATTTATGCAATGTTTTGCAGACTTGTTAGGACCTCTGTTCCCACAGGTCATAAAACAATATCTGCAGTCTTCTCCCTTGATAAGATAATTTATTTTCTCCTGTTTGTCCAGGTCCTGAAACATAGAAAAGTGTGTTGCTAGTGACCAGCTAGAAGGATGAACTGTTCATAACTGGTAAAATGAGGTCCCACCTCACTTACCCAGGCAATTGCACCTGTGGAAGGAAGGAACTCGTGCTGTTACACTTTTGAAAGCTGCCATCATGAGTTAAATGATATTTTCCACTTTCTCATTGCCATTGCTGCTTTGCCATGTTGGAAGCTCAGCACGCTGGGGCATATGAATGTTTCATATATGCATATATATATACATATATATATATATATCTCCTCATCAACTTCTCCATCTGCGAAGCATATCCTAAGAGACTTCAGAACAGCCGCTCAAATAAAGTAACAGCACAGCATTTGCTCTTCTGTTTTGTGGTTGGGGAAATCAAGTTGCTATGAAGTAGAATGATTTGCTCAAGGTTGCTTTGAGAACTCAGTATTCAGAATTACATTTCCTATTTTCCTTGATTTTCATTAATATGGTTTCACTCTTTACTATATTTTAAGAGCGATGCAGGATGGTCAGGGAACAGTGATTGATTCAGCCAGGCTAAGTACAAAATGAAACTAAATTTGTGATATAGACAAAAATGTGATTTCTCTCTCTCTTCCTCTCCTCCTCCACTGCAGCTTTAGGTTTGCTTTTAAACTTGTTTTTCTGAGGCTGGCAGCATGGTTCTTGCTGTCCATGTCACCCTACACCAGAGAGCAAAAGTTTGCTGAGTGAATCCAGCTGTTCCCAGGCTGGTGATCCAGGAGAGGCTGACTGGGCCAGAGGGGCCAGAATGTTAGGGGTGCAGTAAAGAGCCTGAATGGATAAAACCTGAGCTGCAAACTAACATACCACAATGTTAAAAACCAGACATCATACAGTTGTGGGGGTGTCAATTCATATTAATTGAGAACCAGCTCTTTCATGGTTTAGCATGAAATTTATTTCTTTAGTCCTTAGTGCAGACCATGAATAGATAAAATGACTTTTCACTGGCAAGATGATCAGAATCTGGTTGTGTCTCTGGTGCCTTGGCATGGTTGGTGTGAGGACAGGAGGGGAGTCAGGCTGCCAGGTTGGAAAGGAAGTCTGCAGGTATATGCTTGTATTTTCCACTGACACTGTATGGAGCAGGCACTCATTAAAGCTGTAGTCTGAAGCCTCCTGGAGACCCACTGCCTGAATGAAAAACAAGTTATGTGTCTCTGCTTCTCCAGGAAAGGTGGCTTTGTGCAGGGTTTGCTGCTCTGTCTGCAGTGAAGTATTGGGAAGGCTGGTAAAAACTGCATGTGCAGCCTGTAGAGAAAGGAGGGGGACAAAGGTCCTTGTCAGCCTCACATAATCCTCAGTTCAGTTACCCTCAGACTCCAGACAAAGAGATAATACACCACATTTTCCTAGAGCGTGAGAAAAACAGATCTTATATCAACACAAATGCTCAATTTGTCATGTATCTTAATGGGATATCCCCTTTGGAGGAGCCCAGTCCTTGTGCTTGTTCCAGCTGTTGAACCGGCATGTTATGAAATATCATTTTTTTAAAACATACAAACACAAAGCCGTGTGTTTCCGTGCATTCATATATTCACTATAATGTGTTTCAAATGGACCTCCAGGGCAGCACCTTGGTGGGAAAACATCTGCTTTTGCACATGGACCTCTAATGGTACAAAATCCACAGCCTGGAAAATCCTTCTGATAATGGGGGAAGCTCTAAAGCCCACAGGAGTCAAATGTTGGGTGTTGCAGGGGAATGACTCGTGTGTGAATTCAAGTATCAGTGTGAGAGCTAATAGATTTTTAAGGCCAGAAAGATTGTCTTCATCTCAGACCGTGGATTGTGTCCCCTTTGAGAGCTAAAAAAAGATTTAAAGTATAGTGGGCTGTGAACTTTTACTAATAACCTCATAAGGTGGGTTTGAAAAAAACCAACCAAACAAAAACAACCAAATAACCCTTGCCAATTATTGTGAAGGAAAACAAGATAAAAATAAAAATCAATAAAGTGGTTGCATACACCTTCTCTTTCTTATCCAAGTGCTGATTGTGAAATTTTACCCATTGTTTCAGCCTGCAGTGGGTTTTATGAAGACAGGTGAGCCATGAAGCAAATCAAGCTTTCAGAAACTTTGATAAACTTTGCCTTTTTTAATCACCCGGCATAGCTCTGGATGTAAAATTTACACAGAATACAGTTTGTAGGTTCAGGGACTAAGTAATCATTTTTCCAGAGCTGTAGAGCAAGCCCAAGAGAGCTGTTAGACATCCTAAAATAAATAAATATTGAGCCCAAGGGAGAGATGAGTATGTAATTACATGAGGTCTGGCTTTTGTGCCCTCTCAGAAAGTTAATTTAAACTTTGGTTGGCTGAAAGCTCTCTGCAAGAGGCAGCACCAGAGCTGGTGAATTTGTTTGGTGTGGTATTTTTATCTGTCTGCTTTTTGACTGAAATCCATGCAGATGAGGAAACAAGATGCTTTGGAGGGGAGCTATTGTGGGGTTTAACCAACAGGTGGGACCATGAATGACAGGAAGGAGAAGGAGAATAAAAGGCTGGTTCTTCACAGCCTTCAACAACTTTAACATTTCTGTTTGCACAGCAATTTTTGGTTGGTTGGTGTTCTGCTTGTTTTTGTTCAGTGCTGATTTACATCCTCATGCTTGGGAAGAGATGAACATGGGATAGCTGGGGAGAGTCAGCCTTCAAACATACTCAGTTAAACAAAGGCAAGTCAGTGGCATGATGCAAGTGTTAAGGATAGAAACAAAAAGGAGTTACTAGAGATGAATTGTAGGTCAGGTCTTGGGGGACGTGTTTTACCCAGTTACTCTTCACTCTGTCTCACATCGTCGTGAGCTCTCTCACCTTGGCAATCCCATGTGCTTCCCTGGGGTTGCCCTTATCTCAAGTTCAGTAGCACACAGGGAGATTATAAAACCCACCGGATGTTTATTTTCAGTCTCTTTGTTTTTAAAGATCTGGTTTTAGATGTATTTGGCAATGTACAAAGTGATTCCTCATAAATCTTATGAAAGTCTTCTGACTGCAGAAGTTAACCCAGAGCTGAAAATATGAGTAGAGAATTCAGGGTTTTCTTTTTTCCTCTTTTCTTGCTGTTTTAAATCCCTCTGCCTTTTGCAGTACCCAAAGATGGTCCAGGCACGCACAGGAGCCTGGTTGTGCTCTTTGGTCACTCCCTCCGCTTCTGTTCAACCTTCCAATCTTTTTATATTTTGTCTGCTTGAGGCAAGTAGCAGCTGTAGCTTTAGCCCAGTGTGGAGGAGGTGGCAGTTTCTGTATATTGGATGTATAAATACTTGTGATCACTTCCCTAAACATTACAGCAAGCTCTGAGTAAGTGGTGTCATGACTCATTGCTGCTGTAGCTTTTGAAGACGTGCCCAGGTCTGTGAATCAGAGAGCACAGCAGAGCTGGGCTGGCACGGAGCAGCGTCCTTGGGGCAGGGAGCCACCGCTGCCCTGCGCGCCCCGGCGTGGCTGGGATGCCTCAGGATTTTGGCTTTTATATTTTCCAGATCCTGTACTGCATTAGTGCATAACTCCAAACTCCATACAGAGAGTTAGTCAGTTAGTCAGTTAGTTAGTTAGTTAGTTTGTTCGTTCATTCGTTCGTTCGTTCGTTCCCATTTTGGTCAGACAAAACAATCCTTCCAGGCCTGAGAACCAAGGATACCCTCACAGCCTCAGGCCCCAAAAAGTATAAACAAAAGTGAATTTGGGGAGAGCAAACTGGGGGTAAATGACTTCATTACCTGAAGCTGTAACTGGAGGATTAACCCCTGATATGCAGCATCAGCCTGGTGAAGCTCCAACTGCACACCGCTGCATGGGGCACATTTGAAGGATGACCCAATGCTTCCCCACGGAACTTAAATATCACAAGAAATGCTGCTGCTTTCCTAAGCCACAGCAGCAGGCTGTTCCTGGTGGCCTGGGGGGACATCCTCTCCTTCCTCCCAGCACCACAGCTCGCAGCCCTGGGCTGTGTGTGCTGTATGTAACACCTTGGGTGTAGCCTCTGCGAGGCTTTTGCACTGCCCAAGGTGTACCTATTGAAGTCCTTTAATAAATACCTACTTTAACTCTGTCTAGCCTTTTTTCTAGGTAGCCATTCCAAGGCATCAGCTGCAGTGGGGTTTGGGATTCTTCTGAAGCTCCTAGGGCTTAGACCAGGGCTAACAATAAACCAGATCTTTCTGGGCAGCGCTGCCTGTGCTCCCAGTCTAGGAGGGGTTACATACAGCACACACAGCCCAGGGCTGCGAGCTGGGGTGCTGGGAGGAAAGAGAGGATGTCCCCCCAGGCCACCAGGAACAGCCTGCTGCTTTGGCTTAGGAAAGCTGCAGCACTTTTTGTGATATTTAAGTTCCNGCTGCTTTGGCTTAGGAAAGCTGCAGCACTTTTTGTGATATTTAAGTTCCGTGGGGAAGCATTGGGTCATCCTTCAAATGTGCCCCATGCAGCGGTGTGCAGATGGAGCTTCACCAGGCTGATGTTATTTTGTTCCTCATGCTAATCCCATTTATCTTCTGGACAACACAGCCTTGCAGCCCTACACAGCCTGTAGAATCCCAGCTTTCGGGAATGTTGCACAAGGTTTGCCCATTGTTTTTTGCTTTAAGCTGCTCGGGTTTGGAGATTTTCCAGAGGTGTTCTGGTAATTTTGGATGTGAATGTTCTGTACCAACAAAAGAGAAAAGGACAGTGAATCTGCCTTTCTCTTTCAGCTACTGAAGAAAGTGGCAACAGTCCAGTACCTCAGCAATGATACTCAGAGGAGGATGTTATTTTTACCTTTTTGCATTTGCAGAATTGCCTTGGCTTTTGGAGGAGGTAGCTAAGTCATTGTAAGTAAGGACCTCAGATCCAAACTGCACTTCTTGTACCATGTCCTTTGTCCTGGGGCATTTTTCGGTTATTGCTCATGAGGTTTCTTTTTAGTCTTTAGGTCTCTTTTTAGTGCCTTTAATTGCTAATGAAATTACATTAACACCTACTACAGTGGGTCTTAACCTTAGGCTTGAACACATCCTAAATCACAGCAAAATATCGAAAAAACTTGGTAAAATCCCTGTATCTCAACAGGACTATGCAACAACGCTGTAGGAGATCGCTTCTTTTGCATTTTATAGTGCAGTAAATCATTTGAAGTTGCTCTGAAGACAAAACCAGAGGAGATGTTTGTGCTGTAGATACTTCTCTTGCAGCTATTTGGTGCAGCTGCTCACTGTTGCCCTTGAAGGTGACCTGTGCTCTTGGAGCAGTAGCCCCACAAACCCACGTGGTTCCACGCTGCCATCCCCAACGTTTTAACCACTGAACCTTGGGTGAGATGTTGGCACCCAAGTGCCAAAGGCACTTAACAAAACCCTGGTCTTAGAGCATTAGTTATTGAATTATCTCTTCTACTCTGCATGTGAACACTCAGGACTGGAGATGCCATAAAGTGCTTGTTTTTCTACACAGATGCTCCTGGCCCTGGTTAATACATGGCTGTAAAAGTCTGGCCTGAATTGGCAGATTTTTAAGGCATTAATCCTGTAGCCTCATAATGCTCTTGGATCTTTCTGCATACCTTCCTTGTTTTTATAAGTGGGGATTTTGAAAGAGGTCTTACATTGTGTTTTGGGCTTTGCTAGGTGCCTCCTTCACCTGAAAAACAGCCTCAGGTTAAATTCAGGGTGATTCTACTGAATTGCATAAAACCTTCCTTTTAAAATGCATTTCTTCTATGAGGCACTGAACTTTAAAACACTGTACACAGACACAGACACAAAAAGTATGAGGGGTTATAAGTCTCGACATAATCACTGTACATAACTGTGTAGAAATAAGGGCAGCTCAAAATGTGTTCTTCCATGTCCTGTTTGTGACTGTTCAGTATTGTTTCTGCTTCACTTACAATGAAATCTCTCTGGGGAAGAGGCAGTGTCTTCTGCTTTTCCACTGCAGGAAGCACAGCATTGTGGTCTATAAATAATAACAGTTTATACATAGTGTTTGCCTTTCACCTTTCCATTCCCTTGCAAATAAATAACTATACTGCTGTCTTTGCAGTATTCTTTATATTAAGCATAGGGGAAAATATCATTATTTAGAGAAAGGTAAATTGCAGCATAAGGGTGTAATACATTTAGTGTGGAAGACCACTACAGTTNTGCTGCTTTGGCTTAGGAAAGCTGCAGCACTTTTTGTGATATTTAAGTTCCGTGGGGAAGCATTGGGTCATCCTTCAAATGTGCCCCATGCAGCGGTGTGCAGATGGAGCTTCACCAGGCTGATGTTATTTTGTTCCTCATGCTAATCCCATTTATCTTCTGGACAACACAGCCTTGCAGCCCTACACAGCCTGTAGAATCCCAGCTTTCGGGAATGTTGCACAAGGTTTGCCCATTGTTTTTTGCTTTAAGCTGCTCGGGTTTGGAGATTTTCCAGAGGTGTTCTGGTAATTTTGGATGTGAATGTTCTGTACCAACAAAAGAGAAAAGGACAGTGAATCTGCCTTTCTCTTTCAGCTACTGAAGAAAGTGGCAACAGTCCAGTACCTCAGCAATGATACTCAGAGGAGGATGTTATTTTTACCTTTTTGCATTTGCAGAATTGCCTTGGCTTTTGGAGGAGGTAGCTAAGTCATTGTAAGTAAGGACCTCAGATCCAAACTGCACTTCTTGTACCATGTCCTTTGTCCTGGGGCATTTTTCGGTTATTGCTCATGAGGTTTCTTTTTAGTCTTTAGGTCTCTTTTTAGTGCCTTTAATTGCTAATGAAATTACATTAACACCTACTACAGTGGGTCTTAACCTTAGGCTTGAACACATCCTAAATCACAGCAAAATATCGAAAAAACTTGGTAAAATCCCTGTATCTCAACAGGACTATGCAACAACGCTGTAGGAGATCGCTTCTTTTGCATTTTATAGTGCAGTAAATCATTTGAAGTTGCTCTGAAGACAAAACCAGAGGAGATGTTTGTGCTGTAGATACTTCTCTTGCAGCTATTTGGTGCAGCTGCTCACTGTTGCCCTTGAAGGTGACCTGTGCTCTTGGAGCAGTAGCCCCACAAACCCACGTGGTTCCACGCTGCCATCCCCAACGTTTTAACCACTGAACCTTGGGTGAGATGTTGGCACCCAAGTGCCAAAGGCACTTAACAAAACCCTGGTCTTAGAGCATTAGTTATTGAATTATCTCTTCTACTCTGCATGTGAACACTCAGGACTGGAGATGCCATAAAGTGCTTGTTTTTCTACACAGATGCTCCTGGCCCTGGTTAGTACATGGCTGTAAAAGTCTGGCCTGAATTGGCAGATTTTTAAGGCATTAATCCTGTAGCCTCATAATGCTCTTGGATCTTTCTGCATACCTTCCTTGTTTTTATAAGTGGGGATTTTGAAAGAGGTCTTACATTGTGTTTTGGGCTTTGCTAGGTGCCTCCTTCACCTGAAAAACAGCCTCAGGTTAAATTCAGGGTGATTCTACTGAATTGCATAAAACCTTCCTTTTAAAATGCATTTCTTCTATGAGGCACTGAACTTTAAAACACTGTACACAGACACAGACACAAAAAGTATGAGGGGTTATAAGTCTCGACATAATCACTGTACATAACTGTGTAGAAATAAGGGCAGCTCAAAATGTGTTCTTCCATGTCCTGTTTGTGACTGTTCAGTATTGTTTCTGCTTCACTTACAATGAAATCTCTCTGGGGAAGAGGCAGTGTCTTCTGCTTTTCCACTGCAGGAAGCACAGCATTGTGGTCTATAAATAATAACAGTTTATACATAGTGTTTGCCTTTCACCTTTCCATTCCCTTGCAAATAAATAACTATACTGCTGTCTTTGCAGTATTCTTTATATTAAGCATAGGGGAAAATATCATTATTTAGAGAAAGGTAAATTGCAGCATAAGGGTGTAATACATTTAGTGTGGAAGACCACTACAGTTGTTCCTGTTTCTAGTTTCTAATGAAGGCAGGCTGGATTTTCAGCTAGTGATTGATGGTTAATAGAAAACTCTTGCAGAAATCCTGTGGTTAAAGTGTACGATTTGCATAGATCTCTCTGGACACTTTCCAGGTTTTCACTTTAGAAGGCAGCATTACTTGCCTATAATTAATATTTTCCTGGCATCCCTCATTAGAACATAACAAGGTGCTTTGCAGCAAATATCACTCATCGAGCTCATGACCAGTATGAAATTGTGCAGCCAACACACGACTTTGGCTCCAGGGGCTGCTGGTGGCTGCAGCAGGAGGCTGGTGTGTGTTTGTGGTGATGCCCTGCGTGGACATCCCACTCTGCCTGCTCTGCTGGGCCCCCTGGTCATCACAGTCTCCATGGCCACCTCCAGCAAAGTCACTCCCCTGCAGAGGAGAGGCCCTGGCTCTGCACAGGGGTCCTCCTGCCCTTCTGAGCTTTATGGGCTCCTGCTTATAGGGAAATTCCAAGCCTGTAAGGCCTTTGTGTCAAATACCTGGGATGAAAGCAAATGGCTGAATGATAAGCTTCTCCAAGTGTTACCAGGCTTCTCCAGGGAGCTTGGGAGTTGAAGAGGGCTGATATATAAGTGATTTATCTGCCCATTCCATGTACACAGGTTTAGCTTTGGAGATTTTTCGAGTATGACCAAATGATGATAGGCCCTGTATGGGCAGTACTTGCAATACTGAGAAAGTATTAGCTCATTTCCTTTTGCAATAATGCTGGAAGTGGGTGCCCAAAATATCCGTTTGCACATGGAGTTTCTGCCTTATCAGAGAAGGTAAAACTTCAGGCAGTCAGATGGGGATTTTGGAAAGCTGGTCAGGAACTCATGGGACTTCATGCAGTTCCTGCAAAATGGCATACACTGCACAGAGAGGTATTCCCAAGGCCAAGTTCAGGTATTTTACAGAGGCCAGCCTGTGTTTGTTCTTGCTCTCCAAATTCTGGTCTGTCTGCATCACTTATGTAAGGAGATTAGCCTCCTAAAAGAGCCAGGGTAAATATTTATGCAAGTAATGTGTCTTCAGCCTGTATTTAATGTGCAGTGCTTTCACTTGGACTTATTTCTTACCTGTGAGAATGAGCAGTAGCATGGAAATCTCTTCTCATTAGGTTCCCGTATACGTTGTGTAATGTGGCTTGCACAGTAATTTCAGTGTAAGTATAAATTTGGACTCCCAGGCATATTGGCTTTTGTAATCCTGAAATTGCTGTATTTCTACCCATACAGAGCAATCTAAACCCCCTTGGTTTGGAGAAGGCTCCTTGAGGTGTTTATCCCAGGGCTCCGAGAAGCAGCATATAAAAAGTGTTCTTGTTAATTACCTCCAGCCTGACCTCTAAAGACCCCTATTCCATCTTCCAGAAAGTAACTTATTCACTGGGATGGAGAAGTGCAGCTTCAACATTCAGCCCCAAATTGCTGAGGCTGCACAGGGGACTCCTTTTGCCAAATACTCTGAGGTGGCTTGAGTCACTGAACAGACTTGGAGTTAAACAGACTGTCTTGTTTTAAAATACCAGTCCAAATGAACTCTTTCTTTTCACCCAAGAGCAATCTTTCCTCACTGGCTGTATGTTATATCCACTAGCATTCATGGCAGCTACACAAAGCAGGAGAGAGGTATTTTACTTTGAATTCTTGGAACAAATGTTGGGAATTAGTGCTTGCAGCTCATAAATAAAATAGTTTTATTTTATATGCAGCTTTATTCATTGGATCAAATGTCTAAAAAACATGTGAAAAAGGTAACTGGTGGCACATACCCAGCTTTCTGGGGGAAATTTCCATTAAGATGAATGACCACATAAAAATCACAGAGGAGGAAAGAAACCAAGAGAGCTGAGAAGTGACAGGAGAGAGGTTTTTTGATGAAAGTTTGGAAGCAGTTGGAGGATTGATGTGGCTGACAGATAAGAGGGCTGTTCCAGACAGCAGAGGTAGGCAAGGGGGGATGCAGTGTTATGAATAATGGTAGAATAATCTGAGGGGACAGCACAGGGAGTGGTGAGAGTTGAACTGGGAGAGGAAGAAACGTGCTTTGCATTGAGAACAGTGACCCAGCTTCCACTGAGCGAACAGGAGCTTCCTGCATGTGCCCAGAAGCTGATTTGTCAGCTACCACTGATGGCAGATCACTAGGGGAGAAAACACTGCAAAATGCAGAATTCTGCTCTGATCCTTTTGTTTTTCTGCATTGCTGAAGCTGCATGATGTGGATGGAGAAGAGCTGGTGGCCTTTCAGAGAGCACCTCTGTTTTCAGGGTGGTCTCACTGCTGGTCATTAGTTGGCTGTACACAGCTGTGATAGAAGCACACACACAATAATTCCAGAGATCAAAATCAGATCTGTCAGGGAGGATAAAACAAACCACTTCCCTCTCTCTTCCATCCATGAGTTGGGCAGCAATGAATAAAAAACCCCAGGTGTCAGGCACAAACCAAGCGAGTTGTGGTGGTTGTTTTTTTCCTTTCCCTTATGCATGGCTAACTCTCAATTTCAAGTATCAAAATGCAGTTGCTACTGCATAGGATGGTATTTTCTTGCTGCTATAAAACTTGTAGTGAACTATTAAAGTGCAGCAGCTGCAGCATTTCATCCCTGAGCAGCCCACACCTCAGTGTTGGGTGAAGTGACCTGGAAAGAGAATGTGTACTTTATCTCGTTAAATTCATAAAACACCAAGATGTTTTTTGAGAGCCGAAGTGCTACATAAGTGCAGGATCTGATTATTTTGGGGAAGATGCTGTGGCAAGTGATCCTGATCTATATTAGCTCACCTGAGGGCAAAGTGGACTTCTTAAGGGAAAAGAGTCTGTGCAGGAGACCTTGCTGTTGGTGCTGTGGGCAGAGGTCCTGCTGTAGAACACCCGAGCTGATGGTTGTGCTAAATGAAGTGCTGACTCTTGGCTGATGCAGGTGCACAGCTGCTCCCTGCAGAAGATCAGTACTTCATTTAGTCTTTTCCCCTCCCAAAACTCTCTGCTCCATCCAGTGCCTAGGTGAAATGGGGTGACCCATAGTTAAATGTGCAGTGTGATTCTAATTTTTGTGTATCTCTTCCTCCTCTCCCTTTCTGGTTGTTTGCAATAGGATGTGACATGTGAATGAAATCCTGTCTTAGAGGACTGGAGCACCCTGTGTTCTGCTGGGTTTGCCAGGCTGGCTTTAGCTGTGTTTGTGCCTGTGTGATAATGCAGTGGGGTGGCAGTTTTGGTGTTTGCCTGAAATCAGGATTTAGAGAATCTTCTTCTCCTCAGTTACACCATTTTATTCACTTCAGCCCTGGATTTTTTTTTTTTTTTAATTGAAAAGATTTTGGTTTTAAGGCTGTTGTCTAACTGGCAGGATAAAAATGGCACTACTAGCTAGGAGAGGAGAAGATAAACATTTTTTGGCTAATGAGTTGCACCTAGGAGCTTTTCAGAAAGTTGCACTTATTTCCTTCTAACACCCAAAGCAGTGCACTTTGTGCTGACACATGGCTTGAAGTGGAGGTGAATAGTACTAGATGTTGGTGTGTATTATTATTCCTTGTTTGTGTAACAGCACTTGGTGGCCTGGTTCAGAGTGGGTGGTGCTGTGGGAGGCTCTGCCACAGCGAAGGAGGCACCTGGGACCTCACCTGCTGAGCAGAGGAGGGGGTGAGGATGACAGGGGACACAGAAATCTCCAGATGTGACTTGCCCCAAGTTATCAGCAGGACTGGAAACAGAAATCTGGTCTCATGAAACTTGACAGAAACAGCAGATAGGTGATAGCAGTTTTGTGCCTTAATCCCAGTGTAGTGCACTGGTTTATAGGTTTATAAGGTGACCAATCAGTTTGATCCTCTTTAAAGGTTCAATATCTTTAATCTCAGTGTCTGGGAATTTATGGGGAAAGCTGGAAATGGAACAGGACAGTGACAGTCACTTGAATTTGTCCTAATCCCACAGGTTACAGTAAACCAGTGGTGGAAGCATATTGCCTATCACGGTGCCATGCATGACTGATCAGCTCTGTCCTTCAAATGCTATTAACTTCAGGCTGGTTAATCTATATTCCTGTATGTTGAACACAAAGCAGAGCTGGCCGAGGGATTAGGGGAGAATTAAGTATTTGTTCTCTAATCCTGAATGTTTATAAATCAGTATTAATTACTTAAGGTGCTTTTAGAGAGTTTACATCCCAGTTCTGCTAATAATTTCATGATCCATCTGGCTAATAAAAATACTTAATTGCTAGAGAAGAAATAAAATCTGTGGCTGTGAAGTGTAAGCATGCAGATCCTTTGCTTAATGGGGACTAATTGCTGTTATTATGGATTCTGATAAGTTAAAATTAATAGTGGGGGTAGCCACATCCCACATCACTGTCTGTAAACATGCTGCAGAGATTGGGCCCAGTCCTGGGAGACAGAAAAAAGCTGAACTCAGGCCAGTGGAGCTCTTCCCATTTCTAAGAATTAAATTTATGCCTTTGGTGCTTTTAAGGGTGTGTGGGGGTTTTGGGGGTGGCATTTTAGGGCTGGGATGTGTGAGAGACTGGAAAGATTGATGTCTGGAGACACTCAGGGCTGCACATGTTGTGGGGAGGGGGCGGGTTTGGTTTTTTGGGGGAATGGCTGTTGAGTGATGAGCACAGGAATAGGGAATTGAGGAATATGGAACTGAGGAATAGGGAATTGAGGAGTAGGGAACTGAGCATCCAGCAGGGTTTGTCTGGCAGTGGCATCCCAAGCACGGTGCTGTGGTGCAGCAGTGCTGAGGAATGGGGTGTGTGGGCAAACAAAGACAGACATTGTCTTCAAAGGATCATCTTTCCACTGATAAGGACAATGGTCTCAAAGCAAAGAAAAGGGGGTTTGACTGGAGCAGGAAATCTTGCACTAGGCATTAGCAGGGCTATTGATTGCCCTAGATTCAGCATTTAATCCTTCCTTTAATCACAAATCAATTCCACTGTGTCTTTGACGTTTTTAAACTTTTCATCCAAATGCTTCAGACTTCAGAAGAGCAGAGTATCCTGTGCAGGGCTTTGGGGTCCCACCGCCCACCAACACCCTGACATTGCTGCCACTTTGGGGCAACCAGAAAAGAGAGATTTGGGGCTAGTGAATCTCTCAGGCCCTGCAATGTTTACATCTTTATCTTGGAAGGGAGGCCTTTCTAATACTTTGTCTCCTAAAGTCCTTAATCAACTTGGAATTTTGCTAGAAAGAGAGTTTGTTTTTCCTTGCTTTGATCTGTGTGCAGCTCACAGAACAGATCCTCTGACAGGGGTTACACTCCTGTCTGCCTAACACTTAATTTTCTGTATTGGAATTGTGCACTCATTTAGCTTGGAAAAGACCTCTAAAATCACCAAGTGCAGCCACTAACCCAGCACTTCCAAGCCTCCCACTAAACCCTGTCCCTAAGCTGCACATCCCTTGCATTTAGCCCCAAAACTCAGCTTTTGGGCCTGCTGAGAAACAAAAGGACTGGAAAATATCACAGATATGTGTGGATGAACATGGCATACCACCGTGATTCCATCAGCCAGTGGAACAGCAAGCCCTGTTAGATGCTGCCCCAGCTTTTCTTGGCATGAAGACGTGTCCATTGTCACTTGCAGGGCAGTGGCATGGCTGAGCCCAGGGCCCTGAGTGCATCCTGCTGGCTGCACATCTGCCACCAGCACAACACCTACATGGCTTTTTGGGTTTTAAGGTGAATGCCTCAGCCTGCTGATATCTGGCTTTTAGGATCCTGCTTCCAATGGGTTGCTTAACTAGCAGGCATTGCTCACACCAGCTGAAATGGAAACGGCTTGGTTGTGCATATATGTCACAGAAGTGCTTTTTAGCAGCTAAATAATAACCTCCTCAAGAAAGAGAAAACAAAAGGGTCTGAGAGAGGAAAGAATTTGAAAGCTTTGGTGCTTCTTGTTCTTAATTAAATGTGTTTTGTCGTAATGGTTTAGGGTATAAATTTGACTGGAAGAGCATTACACAAAGAAAGAATTGGAGCTCAAGGCTTCTGAATTGAATAACTTTTTTAATATAAATTATTTTTCAGTTACAGCTAAATTTTTCTCTTGAACTGCTGGAGTTGCTCAGTGGGACAGCTGGATTGGTGGCCAAAGCCCCAGGTCTACAGCAGTGCCTTAAATGTTAACACAGCTCTTGGGCTGTCCCTGCCTTCCATCACTAATGCTTTGTGTGAGCATGGCACTGCCAGTCTCATCTGAGGTCTCCTTCAGGCCCACCTCTATTCATTAGTTTCTCCTGAGGAGTTTTTAACCACTCTTTTCCATGATGGTGAAATGTATCAGCCTACCTGGAGAAGGAGGCAGGGGAGAAGGGGAATGTGGCTGTTAAGGCGTGCTGGTTTCTCAGCTTTTATTGCCATGGCTGCCAATGGCACATTACTCACAAGCAGGATGGTCACTGCTGACTTAGAGTTGCCCCATTGTAGTAAAACTCCAAAAATTTCACACTGCCTCATGCCATTGGGTATGTTGATGCCACATCTATTTGGTGAATAATTTATCACCTGCTTTTAAAATCTCCCTCTGGTCTCTGTCATCACAGTAGCAGGCATGCTGTTTATTGGGCAAACAGGAGTGTTCCTAGTAAAATTATATTGGAGATAACATGTCAGTGGAAGGAGAATTATAGGTGGGTGTGGGGACTTTTCCAGGTGTTTTTAGCAGCTGGTGGCACAGCTGGAATTTGGACTGCTGGCTCTCAGTTACAAAGCAAGATCTTAGCTGATGGTCCACGTTCCTGACAATCAAAGGGCTCGCCGTGGCTGTAGTGTTACTTTTGGTTTACTTCTTTTCTGGTTTAGTTTTAAAGAATATTATCATCTCTGTCTTGTGTCAGGCTATGAAGTAGCCTGTAAATGTCAGTCTTGACATCACTGAACGTGTCCCAGCATTTTATTATTTTCCACTTTTCTGACAATTGTGCCTGTACTTGCCATATCCTGGTGGCTGGCACAGGCAACACCTCACTACAGTGCATCCAAGGTGGGAATGAATGGGTTTGGACATGGGGAGGTTTTTTTGTACTTGGCATGGGACTTTGTTTCGTTGGGGTTTTTATATCCAGTATTTATTTTTTTTTTAACATACTTATGTTGCCTTTAGGTGCTGCTGGCTCAAACCCTGAACCCCTGAGAAGGGGATTCTTTCAGTACCTAACCCGAGTCAGGATCAACAGGATTTGGTCATGGCTGTAGTGAGTTTGATACTGTCCAATCCCAAATGTTCCTGCCAGCACAATCACCTCACCAGGGTCATTTTAAGAAATACCAAATTGACCCTAAATATTCTCATGTAGGTCAAGGCTTTGCATGCAATAATAGTTTGTCATTTTCCTCCTGAGCTCCCTCTAGTATTGTTTTGCTATTGGACAGGTTGCTGGAGGAGAAAGTGAGCTCTGTGGATAGGTTATTCCTTACACAAAAATAAACACACAAGATGGAAAAAAGAAACCATCTTTAGCAATTAACCAAAGAAAGAATGTGAAGGGTGATGAATTGCTGGAAGGTATGAAAGGCTGGATTTCAGCTGCTGAATTACTCTACTAGCATGTGGCACCGTGAGAGAAGCAATGTGATATATGAAAATAAAAACATTGACTAGCTGAGATGGAGACTTCACTTGTGAAGCAGAAAGCTAAGGGCGCCAAATCCTGTTAAATTTTAATGAGATTTTAGATATGACTCCTCGTGTGTCACTGCTTGAAAAACAACACTTGAGACTGATAACAGCAGAGAGCCTGTGAGCTGACACCTGCAGCCCAGCATGTGGCCAGCAGAGCTGAAATATTGGCCACTCTGGAAGGCTCTTTGGTCGGGAGGGGTGGGAAGCAGCTCCTTTGGCTGAGCCATCAGAGCTGCTCTGCAGCTGCTTTTGCTGCCTCTGAGCTTTGTGAGGGCACGTGGGGCTCTCACCATGAGAGGGGGAGGGCTGGCAGAGGTGCTGTCCTTCCCCAGCCCAGCCCTCTGTTCCCCAGATGCCCTGGAGCAGAGTGGGAAGGAGGTGTGGACCCCTAATTGTACGTGAACAGAAGAGTGAAACTTTGGGGTTTGTTTTACTGCTGTAATCATAGCTTGGCCAACAGGTGATATTTCAGGTTTTGCTCTTGTTTATGGGTGGTGAGAGCTGTGATTGTGCATGCCTCCTTTTCCTTTTTGGGCATGTTTTCTTAACGGGATGCTATTTTTGTACCGGGCCCTTCCCTTCTTCTGGTGGTTGCAGGAAGTGAAGTGTTCCTTCAATCTTCAGGTGTAACAAGTGCGTAAGAGCAGCAACATCATTCAAGTGGATGGGATTTGTGAAAACACCTCTTTTTTTAGTAAGTTTTGCAAGCAAGCTTTCGTGAGGACTGAGAGGAAGGAGAAGGGGCACAAGAAAGCTAAACCATCTGAAAACATGACTTCAGAATCTTTAAAGTACCAATACTTATTAATTCCTTTGGCATGTATTAGAATAATATTAATCCTGATGAACTGAATTGGTATTAGTGCAGATGTCATAAGCACTTCTACAGGCATTCAGCTGCAATTTAGCATCAATTAAATAGACCATTATTTAAAAGTGGTTTTTTAGTACATTAAATTTCCTAGTGTGTCCTCAGGCAGTTGCTGGAGCTGCTGCTAGCTTCTCTTATCACTCTCCATTTTTCTTTCTAGCCACTGCTGCTGCTGTCCTTTCCTTGACAGCTCGTGCTTCCTGCAGCCTCAGGACGACTCAGGGTGCTTGGCAGTGCAGTCCCACCTTCTGTTAACCTAATTTAGCTGCAGGAAGCTGCTGCAAGGGACAGTCCTGCCTTTTTCCACACCCCCCTTTTGATACTCTTTACTTCCAGAGGTAGGATTTTGAAACTTAGTGGGTTTTTTGGTCGGTTTTGTGACCTTGAACACGTCCTCTGAGCCCCACAGCTGCTGAAGAGAGCAGTGCCGAGCTCCTGGTTGAGTAGGCAGCACCCAGGATCGTGGCATTTGTTCCTGTCCCTGCGTGGAGCTGTGTGGAGACGCTGGTTTGGATGCTGGCAGCTCTGCAGCCCCTGCCTTAGGGGACTGCATGGCCTTGTCACAGTGCTGTGACTGAAGAGCTGCTTGTTGGGAGCTGCCAGGGGAATGCCTGTGCCTCCAACTGCACAGCAAACATGACTATTGCTCATTTTATGTCCCCTTTCCTGGGGAATGCCCTGAAAACAGCTTCTGCCTTCAAAAATTGACTTTTATGATGTAAAGTGTCCAGTGCAGCAAAGCATTTCTATACATTCTGGAGCACAGATTAACACAAAGAATCTGATACTGGAGAGTGAAACAACCTTTTCCCCCATATAATGTGTAGGAACTAACCTGCAGTCAGTCACTGCTGTGAAGTAGGAATAGCCCAGTGGTTTGGGAAGTGTTGGTAGGTGTTTTCATCTCAAGGAGCAGTAGCTGCTGCCTTGCTCTTTCCCCTGGTAAGGGCTGTCTCTGCTGAATGTAGGGCAGCACGGCCAGGATGTGCTGTAGAGGGCACTTCAGGCCCCTGCCCTGGCCTTGGATCCATCTTCACTGGGCTCAGGATGCTTCCAAGGAGCCTGAGGAACAAGCTGCCACTGCCCTGGCAGCTCCCACCCAGGCAGTGAGCTGTATTCCAGCTCACATGCAGCATGTCAGGACAGGCAAAATTCCCATTTGTACAGAGGGCTGTTAACAAATGCTTTCGTTAACCTCTGCCTCCAGTTTGCAATTCTCATTTACTCCCTCTGGAAGGCAAATTTGTGTGTCCTCTGCAGATGACCTGTAGGATCTCCATTGGTGCCTGCAGGAGGCAGGGAGGTGGCTCTGTGGAAGCAGCAGCCTTTCAGTGTGGCCCTCACCCATGGGGACAAACCCCTCTCTGCCTCACTTGTCTGGAGCAGTGTTTCTGTTTGCATTGTTCTGTCATGATGCAGAGACACCTATTTTGGGCTTAGGAGTTTTATGGTATCTCTTCCCCCAGCTTTATGGTCTTTGCAGTCTTTGTGCTCTAATGGCTTTGTGCTCAAAGACCACAAGCAGGGCTAGGTTGGCTGGGGAGGTAATAACTCCTGTTAAAACCAGCTGGTAAATTGAGACAAGCTAGGTCCTAGCCCTTTCCTTGGATAGAAAGCAGGGGCTCCTCACTGCTCCTCACCTCCTCACCCTCAGTGCTACTATATTAAGCAATTTCTGTGCAGACCAACAGAGGCTTGAGTGTGAGCAGATCATGGCAAATCGGCAAATTCAAAATTTCTGAAGCAGTTGGCAAATTGCTATCAAAACTTCCTGAGCTCAGTAGAACCACCAAAGTCACTGAATTAATATAAGTCCTGTACTACAGTGTATTTTTGGTTTCATACAAGAGGCTTTTGAGAGATTGATGTGGATTCGAGCAAACGACTGAAGAGCTCTGAAGTCATTGTAGGGCATGGAAATACCCATTTACTAATGGGAGAACATTTATCACCAGACATCCACATCATCTTACTCCTTTCAGTAGTAAACCTCATGGGAGAGCAACCAAACAAATCTCTAAATGAAAATTTAGAACTCCACTACCTCTCAGATTTTTAATTGCAGTAAAGATGATGAGGTTTATGTCACAATTGGATTTTCCACACACACTCCCCAGTTCCTTCCTTTGTCCCAGATACACAGGCACTAATTGTAGGTCTCCCTCCTCCTTCTCCTTTTCCACAATCACTTTTCTCTTAAACTAGATCACAGTAAGTAGCATTCTTAATTTGTACTTAGCTTAATTTATGGCTTCAGTTTTAGACTGTAAGGAAGACCTGTGGCTGTGAAGTTTGTCATTTTCCAGCAGTCTGATAATAATACCTCTCCATACGGTGTATTCCTGCATTTAGTTGTGTTTCACTTAGGGCCAGTGTTATGACTTCTAGGTGATAATTTTTTTCCCTTTTAAGCAATCAGAATTCTTTAAAGTGTTTTTCAAGTCTTCTTTAACAAAGCAGATTATTGGTACGTCCTGATGATTTTGTTGGCTCTTTTTCTGTCTGTCCCTGTTGGACGTCAGCTCTGTTGGACACTGTTTAACCTCAGGGCTGTTCATCAGCCAGAGACTTTGATTTGCCATCTGGCTGCCACATTTGACAGTGCTTTCTGCACAGTGATGTGGCCTGAGATGCCTTAAAAATTATGGCCTTTTCTGTTGTTTAGCATGGATATCTAATCAGTCATTAAGTGATTAAACCCTTGTGACCAGTGCAATGGGTTTTATTTATGCACTTCTTCTTGGCTCTCCTACAAGCTTCTGTGATGTGTTTGCTGAAGTATTTTAGGGGTTTTTTGCAGCCCAGTGGTGTCATCCCTCCATCTCCCTGCCTCTGAGGTTCCTCCTCTTGGACTTGTGTAGCCAGAAGTGGGCTGACGTCACAGCTGGTGGAGATTTCATCGCAGAGCAGTCATTACCTTCCCTCTTGTGTCTTTGTGCACATCAAAGAGCTGCAAGTCCCAGCAAGCGAGGTCCCAAGGAGTGAGCTTTGGTTCAAGGCTCACATACAGCCAAATTGGCAAGTCTGGTTGGTTTTCTTTTGCAAACTGAACCAGGAGTCTGGTCAGACATGGAACCGGAGCAGCCACTGCTCTTAGACTGCCTCACTTGGACCCAGTTGCTTCTGGGCTTCTTGCTGCTGCCAGAGGGGCTGGAACAGGCGCTGCCAGTGCAGCTCCTGCTTTCTGAGGGTGGAAAATTGACAGAGTGAAACCCTGGGAGCTGACATGAGCGCCGAGATCCCCTGGGAGACAGCGACTGCCCTGACTGTAACCACTGGTTATGGCTTTCAGAAATCCTGAATAGCACAAGGGATCAAGAGGTCAAACCCAGGTGTTTATGAGGGTGAAGAGAGTGAGAAAATCAGTGATTTATATAAGTAAGTCACTACCTAAGGCATGGGGTGCAGAATTAAGGGATTTTCTAGTTTTATTGTTTGAAAGCAGAATTGATCTTCTCTTTCATTTCTGATACATATAGTCAGTTGAGATGTTATTTATTTATTTTGACATTAGGCACAGGCTGTAATGCTCCCTGGAGACATTCAACTTGATCTTCTCAAGTTTGGATATTGCTGTCACTGTGGTTTCTGAGTACCTTCCAACCACGTGTTAAGCAATATGACTTAGCATATGTGTCATTTAATGTATTCTCTGATCCTTCAGGATGATACTGGCTTGGATATGTTCTGCTAGTTAAGTTTTTTTTTTTAATTTCTCATTTTTAATGAGCTACAGATGCGGCCATTTAAGCCAGTGAAATTTAACAGGGGCCTCAACAATGTCAGTCTTTGCTGTGCATTTGGAGAATCCCTATTCCTAACAGTCCGTGCCAAGGGATGCCAAATGTCCCCAGCTTTTTAACTTCAGAAACAAACAATGGGTGCTTGACTCTCAAATTCCGTTCCCAAGCTTTACACCACCCCATAGCCAATTTGCTGAGATGCTTTCATTATGCAACATTCATGCTATGTAAAACTCATATTGTTCTGAGGGCTCGTTGCAGTTCTTTGAGATGAAACCAGCTGCGAGTTTTTACCTTTGAAGGACTGCTGGGATGCCTGTTCTATTCACCAAATCCTGTTGTAAATAGTGCTGTAACATGGACTGCAGCTTGAAAATGCTGGGGAGAAGGAGCTATGTTGTGGTCCTGTCTGTGCCTCAGTTCAGCTCTATGCTTCTGTTGTTTTCTTTACACAGTCCAACAGCTTTCAAAGTTCAGCTGGTGGAGCTTCTGCAAACAAAACAGGCCTAAACTCTGCCCAGCCCAATGAACGATGTTTTCCCTCAGCCTTCTGGATTAGAGATTGCAGAGTTTGAAGTTGTGTTTGAACTGCTTGCATTACAGTGTCAGAATAGATGATATCAGAAGAAAATAATCTCTTCCTGATAAAATTTGCTGCCTCATTGATACTCAGCTTGAAATGGAAGATTACAGGGAGCTGTGCAGGTCTGGGCTCTGTGTTTGAACACGCTTGTAGTCAGATGTCTGTGTTGGGAGACACCGTGAGTGGGTGTAGGTTGCTCCACCTCTTGCTGGCTATTGCGATATGGAGGTTGCACCTTGTTAATTGAGGGAAGATCTCTGTTGGCTCTCTGGGGTTGTTCTTGCACCAGCTGAGTCTGATTCTTGTTACAGAGTAAACATCGCTGCCATGTCTCCTCTCAAAGCACCCTGCAGTCATTCCTGCGCCTGTTACTCACTGAGGAAATAGGGGGTGCTCCAGTCAGCCCCTGAGACTGGGCTGGTCCCTGCCAGCAGCAGGGAGGAGAGCTGGGGGGATGGAGGCATGCTTAGGAAGCAGCATGGGCATGCAAGGTGCTGGGATGGAAGTGTAGGGGTCTTCAGGCAAGGCTGTTCCTCAAGGATTTGCTTGGAGTCATTGAAGGAAGAAGGGGATTTGATTTGTTGTACAGGGACACTGTACAACACTAATGATGGGGGCAGATGCAATGCAGTCAGGGGGAGCCCAGTTATGTCTTGGTTACATACGAAGCCATGAGTGTTTTCTCTCAGCTCTGTGGCTGTGTAAACGGAGTGAGGTTTCTCTAGAGGCAGCTTAGTTCCACTCTGTGGTTGGTGCTTACTCACAGGGTGCTCCAGGACAATGCTGAATTTCAGTCAGTGATTTTCCTCCTGGTTTGTGAACTAGATTGGGGTCATCATATAAAGACCCTGAAGATGATAGCTGATGCTAAGTCACGTGGAGAGGTCTGGGTGGCCACTAGATCTGCACCTGCTGGAGTGCTTCTCTGAGCCCATCCCATACTGACATGGAATTTAACTGAAAATGAGCTGTGTGTTAGAGAAATGCTCTTCACTCTCCTTACAGAAATGAAGCACAGACAAAACTCTGCAGGGGGAAGTTTATAATTAAATAGCTAAGACTTAGCTCCTGCTGTCTTTACACAGATTAATTTATGTTTTGAAAATCTCAAATGACTTGCAGCTATTAGGTAAAAATCCCCTCCCTGGAGCTCTGACTTGCACCTTTCTGTGTCTGTCCTAAGGTGTCTACTTAAATGCATCAGTACATCAGCTAAACAGGCACTACCTGTGGGAATGTCCTCCCACCAAAGGGAGTTCTGCCCTTTGGTCTCTCCAGGGGTTTGAGAGAGCTCAGCAGTGTAGACACTGTGGTGGCTCCTTGGTTAAGGCAAAAGTTCTTCTCTGCACCACCTAGAAATGCATTCAGAAACACGTGCCATGAGAAGAGAAGTGCAGGGGGAAGGAGGGTGACTAATTAAGCATCTAGGTGCCTGGGACACCAGCGCTGGCAGCAAACTGCCCCAGGCACGGGAGGAACCCCCAGCTCCTCCTCAGGGGCTGTTGGTCCCAGTTCCCCTGGTCCCATCAGTGTTGTCAGCTGTGCATTTCACATCAAGTCATTCACTCAGTGTGTCCTGGATTGCTCTCTTTCCAATTAGTGGGTTTTAACTGCTCAAACCCAGACACCTCCTATTTGAGTTGGGTTTGATTTTGTGTGTGTTGGAAGTTGGTTCAGTTTAGCATTGCTAACCATAGATATGCTTTATTTTTTCAAAGGATGTGATCTAAAGCATGCTCTTCAACTAATTGATTGGTTTTTTCTCTTCCCTTTTGGTTTGGATTTCTGGTTAAGATAATATAAAAAGATCTTGCCTCATGTTTAATTGGTATATGTTTTATTTTGGAGAAGTCATGAAGAGCCATTCCCTAATATGACAACACTGTTATTAGGCAAAATTCCTGTTGCAGGTGCCTTGTTAAGGAGGCCCTTCTTGTCAGAGTAAAGAGCAGTCATGAAAAGTTGTTGGGTTTTACATAAAGTGGTAATATCCACATGCCTGGAGGTTGGCAGAGTGCAAGGCACAGAGAGCAGTCCAGATTTATTTATGTGTGTGACCAATGGCTTTGTCACAGCCCTGCTGTGGCTGAGCTCTGAGGGGGAAATTCTTGCACTCTGCTGCTGTACACAGATCCCAGTGCTGATAAGTCATGAGGTTTCATCACAAGCCTGATGATAGGGAGCATTTGGTTGCCAAGAGTGGGGCTTTGTGAGAAGTTTGACTCCAATTAAAAACACACAACCTCACACAATAGGAAACAAAACCTCTTCAGGATAAAGAGATAAAAGATACAACCCAAAGCACTAAACTCTGGAAGGCACATACAAAAGATAAGTATAAACCATACAATGTTTTGGTTGTTTGGATTGTTTTTTAGTAATTTCTTTAAGTTTTGTGGTTGGGTGCTTTAGTTGTTTTCAGGGTCTTAAAGGGGTGACTTTATTTTTTGAAGTTTGGGTTTGGTTTTTTGGGGGATCAGACTTTCTGAAATACCTGACTACGTGAAAATAACTCTTGGTGGTCTCCACTGGACTTATTTGAGAAAAACAGCTGAGGAATTAACAGAGCGGAGCAAAGGGTTTCAAGATGATGGGCTCAGGATTTGGTTCAGGTGCCTTTTGCCTCCTGCCCCTCTCAGGGACGTGGTTTGGAAGAATTGGCAAAAACACTCCCTTATGGCATCTCTTGCTGATTGTCTCTGTTTACTGAGTAGAGAAATTCTCATTATATTCCTTCGTTTTTGATCACTGTAATCAAGTGAGGATAATTTTGAAAAGAAAGAGCAGCATTGTGCACTGCGGAACAAATAATGAGACACTACTAGACGAGAATAATGGATGGTAGAAGAGAGAAGTTTTTGGGAAAAAAAGGATTCAGGAGCTAAGTACATTTAATGAAAGCTATCTTTCAGAACTCTCTGACACAGCCTTAAATAAAAGGCATATGAAGTAAGCAAGAATTTAATTTAAAAGCCCATGGAGAAATTGAGTTGGACTTCAGATTGTGTGCCTAGATGTGACATTCTCCCTTCATTCATTCAGACTTCCTTTTATTTCTGTGTGATCTTACCGTGAGTGCTGCTGAAGTGGGATCTGCCCACACAGCAGATTGCAGCTTCAGTGCCGAAGGCAGTGTCAGCATCCATCCACTTTCTGAGTTTGGTTGGGAGGTGGGGGAATCCCTTCCCTTTTGGGTAGCAGATGTCAGTCTCCTACTCTCCCACAGCTCCCAGAAGTGAGCTGTGCCTGGCTTGTGTGGAGTACAACACGGAGGAAAGGATCCCCCTGCAAGCACAGGATGATCTGTGAGCGTGAGACCTTAAACTCCCTCGAACAGCATTAGCCATAGCTCTGCTCCCAGGGTAACAAATGCCAGCTCAGGTTTCTCTGTCTCCTCTCATGGTTTTTGCTCAGTTACGACACCTTTGAAATGAGCGCTTTGGTCAGGAGCAGCCAGTGCTTCCATCTTCAGCTGCAGGGTTCCTCTGGCTCTGAGCAGGACTGGGCAGTGTGTGTGTGGCTCAGGTGACCAGGGCCACTGTCCTCGCTGAAGCTCAGGAGCAGCTGGCACTGCAGTGCTGGGGGGCTGTCCCAGAGCCTGGAAGCTGGGAAAGGAGGGGTGAGGATTGTTGGTCCTGACTAGAGATGCACTGTTGGCCTTCTTCGAGTGCTTTGCTTCAGATTGCTACCCATGCTGGGCAGCTGGCACCCAGAGGTGCTACTGGAATAGCAGTGGATTCTGAACCAGTGAATCTGGTTTCAGTGAGTCTGAAACTAGTTCTTGCTGAGGTGCATGTGCTCTCCTGTGGAAGAGGTTGTAGTTTGGGAAGGAGGACAACCTCTGTAAATGAACAGAGTGGGCAGGCTGCAGGCCAGGATAAATATTGGAGTGCTGGTCACCTGCCTTACCTGTCATCTTCTCCTGCAGCCTGGCTGATCCCAGCACTAGGACACTGCTCCCTCTGGCACAGGGCCTGCAGGCGCCTCCTGACACCACCTCTGGAGCCAGCAGGCCAGGGCAAACTCTGCTCCCAGCAGCCAGTCTGTCCCAGAGATCATCCTCCACGGGGTCCTGTGGGAAGGGCAGGGCTGGTGGGAGCGGGGCTGCAGCCTGGGCAGGCAGCAGTGGCCACCAGGACACACAGTAACAGGAATGTGGCTCGGCACTGTCTGTGCCAGCACCTTTGCCCAGCTGCCTCTGGGCACTGGGGACTGCCAGGGACCGGTGCCAGGCTGGAGCAGCCCTGGTGGGCTGCCATTAATCACGGGTGGGCCTCTTGGCAATCTGGCAACCACTGGCTTGTTGGGTAATCTCAGCTACCCCAGAGACAGCTGGTTTTGGAAATGAGAGCAGACATGGAGTGTCATGGTGGCCCCACTGACAGGTCCAGCTCAGAGCTTGCACCAGAGCTGTGAGCTTGTGGTGGGTGCTGCCTCCAACAATACAAGGGAACAGAAACTTGGGACATAGGATGTTGTTGTCACAGCTTTGCTCAGAACATCATGCTACAGTCCCACATGTTCAGTTTGGTTTTGACCACTCATAAAGATTTGCCACAGCCCTTGTGTGGAGGGCAGCATTCTCATGCTCATGCCTGTTGTGGTGATGGTGGGTGGCAGAGGTGCTGGGGTCTCATCACTGACCCCCACCCAACCCTGCTGGAGAGCTGGGATGCCCCTGGCCCTGCTCATGGCCTGGATCTGGCACTGGGAAGGTTCCTGGAGTGGAGCTGAGCTGAGGCACTGCCTGGTTCTGCCTCACCTACTGAGAGCAGAGGTCAATCTGTGCATCTTGGTGCTTCTCCCCAAAGCCAGCCAGCACTGTGCCTTCATTGTGTGGTCTGCCAGGAAAAGGTCCCTCCTCCGTGGGAAAAGAAGGGGAGAAAGGGGGGATTGTGCTCTTCTGTTGGATGGACAAATGCTCCTTTCCTGATGAAAGAAGCCACGTCCCCAGTGCCTATGGTCAGTCTGTGGGAGCACTGCCCAGCACAGGCCTTGAGGGCTCCCAAGTGCCCTGTGCCTGCCCTCAGGAAAAACCCCACCATTCCAGTCCTTCAGCAGTGGGAGTGCTCTGCTAGCCCTGCTGTGATTTATAAGCTGCTTTGTGGGTGCAAAATTGCAGGTGGCTGCATATTATAACTGCAGCAGAAAGGGTGTTTTTTGGAACGGCCTCTGGCTGCGGCGCTGAATGGAAAACCCTCAAAGTGCTGTGGGCTAGTTCAAAGAGACAGGGGTGAGTGTGTGGCAGCCAGTGGGACGCTCCTGTGGGACCTCACTGGCCCAGACAGCTTCCCCTTCCCTCCCCAGAGGCCGGCTGCACCTCAGGAGACACACTGGGTGCCCTGCAAAATCAAAAGGGAAAGGCAGAATTCCTACCTGCAGGGTTTGGGGCTGGGGCTGGGTTTCCCCCCACCCTTGTAACAAATCATGCCCTGAAGTGGTGAGGCCTGGGATAAAATTACCTGTGATCTTAACGACTTGAAGTTTAAAAAATTAAATTCTAGCAGCAATTGATGTGGCAGATGTAGTTTCTTCAAATAAGAGATGATGAAAAGTAAAGAAGGATGAATAGATTATTGTTTTTATTAAAGGTATTACAGAGAAATAAATTCTTCTCATGAACAGGCTTTCTTTGCTTATTGCCATCCTCTCAATAAATCATTGCCACGGTGTCAGTTAATACTGTTTGGGGATCTTGCTCAGGAATGTTTTAGATTGGAAGAAAGAAATTCGTATCACAAAACAAACTATCTCTGTGATCACCATAAGGGTTACTGTAGTTTAGAGAAAGTAAAATATTTACCATCTGATTCACATAATAGGTAAGATAAAGATTGATGCTAAGGTGGGGAGAATAGCCCGAGGGCACAAGCCACTCCTACCAATACCAGCCGGGATTAATGAACGGCTTTCAGCTCCTACACGCTTTGCTTTGTACTTGAAAGTCTTTGCTGCTGTAACTTCAGACTATAATTAGATTGACTGGAAAACTGAATTATCTGCAAAGAGCTGCTCAGATCACAAATGAGGTACATGAACTTTATTTGTCCACCCTAAACGTGTGTCACCTTCAACAAGCAGCAAAATGATTCCAGCATTTAATAAAATAAAAGCAAGACGTGTCTTAGGAAGTTGGGCATAAAGACAGCAGCATTAGTCTAGAGAAGGACAAAGTGTCGTGGCTTCTTCAGCGTGACAGCCTTAAATGAAGGGTTTTGATAAGGGTACTTGAGTGGCAGCATGGCTCAAAGAATAGTGTTTACCTGCCTAAATTGGTGCACTTGCTATGAGGATGAATAGATTTCATTGAGCATTGTTCTTTGAACTTACTTAAGCTGCAGAAACTCTACTTTCTAGGCTTGTAAGGGCCGTTTTGGTGATCATCTGAGTTTCTTTTTAACAAGCCTATTTTTTCATCTTGCCTTCCTTTTTGATTTAGTGCTCTCACAGTTTTAGTGCCATGTGTGATAATGCTGGTAGGCAAATGTGGAGTGTCTGAACAGCCCTGGCTCTGGCACTGTCATTAAAGGCACCTGATGTTGCTCAGCAGCTGGAGAAGATGGACCTGTAATGGGTGTGTTCTGGAAACTTTGTAGATGTCTCTTGACACTGAACTGTAGTGCTGAGCTCCCACAGGCTCTGGGGAAAGGAATGGAGCTGGAGGCAACTCAGCTAAATGTTCTGAGCAGTCCATCTTGCAAACTGTGATCCCTAAGGGAGCTTTGCCCACAAGTAATCCAATTTCTGTTTGAAATGAGCCTGAGTCAGCTGCAGAGCTTCAGTCTGCCCTGGCTTTTCTCTGACAGCAAACCAGAGGGGACCACCAACCTTTTATAAGCCCACACTGCACGTTCCCCATCCCCTCTGCCAGCATCACAAATAGTGGGAGCGAGTGAGAAATTATTTATTGGAAAAAAACCCCTCTTTTTGTGGGATAAGTTATCAAAGGGAAAGCTGAAAAATAGGTTTTCTTCATTGTGTTGTTGTGTGGTGGGGTAGGCTGGGGTGCTGATGCTCTGCAGTGTCCGTCTGCCTGCAGCAGTACAATGCCAGCACGGCTGCAGGCTTGGGCTGAGCTCTCTGACAAGATCTGGCAAATAAGGGCAAGAATTTTACAACTGAATAAAATGTGAAGTCTATAAATTTAACGGGGCTTGCATTTTGAATTACAATGGAATAAATTTTCCTCTTAAAAGGAGAAATTGTCTCACTTGTGACTTTCTCCAGTGTTTTACAAGGTTATGAAGGAAACTTCTGAGCATGTTTTGGCAGTTCACATTCTGTGGTCTCTACTCAGAAGATATTTTTTAATTTTCCTCTACAGTTAAGTTTCTCTTGGGGCATCTCCCCTGGCTACCTCTTTGAGTTAAGCACCTAGAAAGTTGGCAGCACACTTAAAACTTCAAATGCATTTGCAGCAAAGGCTCTTGTTGGGACATATGAGTGTGATCAGATGTGAAACCGACTTTGACTGACTTCTCTTGAGATCTGCTTACCTTCAGTTTCAGTGAGACAAGTTGTCGTCCGAGGAATCCTTTGAAGAGTTTGTCTTGCATGTTCAGATGAGGTACCTGCAGGAGGATGAATTACTTGGTGGCTGGGAGCCTGAGGTTAGCAGACATATCGTATGTCACTGTGCCTTTTTTTTTTTTTCTTTTTTTTTTTTAATAAAACAAGGGTGGAATGCAGGATCGAAATTACCTCATGTGCTTTTAACTTTGAAGTTAATGGGGGTTTTTTGGCTGCCATGACAAGTGCTCTTTTAATGAGCCAACCAGTGATGGTACTGGCACACACATGCCCCCAGCCAAAGGCTGAGCTCCGTGGAACACGGGGACGTGGCCTGTCCTCCTGCTGCAAACCTGCAGCCTGGCTTCTGGGGAGCACAGGCACAGCACGTTCTGTAGGCACTGCAGGCAGTTGAAGAAGGTGACAAGGATGGTTTTGCAGTAAGCACCAATGAGGAGGAGCAGGACAGTGAGTGCTGGGTTTCAGGAGCTGCCACCACCGGTGAGCCTCCCCACAGCACTGAGTTATGAATAACCCCATTCACTCCTGCTGCTTGTGGGCTCGGCATTTCCTATTCTCTTCTGCTCTGAGTTCAAATATCAAAGGTCAACATGAGTTCATGTTACTATTTTACCACAGAAGTGTTATATGGTTATTGAAAAATAATAAGAAATACAAGGGCATAAGGTTCTTTTTAATACCTGGTTTGCTTCAAGGAGGCATCAGTTGTTCTCGGAATCTCTCTGGTGAGTCTATGGCAATAGTTTTGGTCAGTATGCTCTTAACACTTCTGTAAATCTTCTAGTCACTGTGCTTGCTAAGCTTTCCCACAGTGCTAGTTTTTAGGGTTTGCTTGATTTATTTCTTTTCTTTACTTTTTTTTTTGAATTTATTTTTTCCATCTAGTTTGCAATATCCCTCCTCTCTGTGAAAAAGCAGAAACAGTGAAACTCTCATACTGCTTTGGTAATAAATTTTTAGTCTCTTATGAACTGCAGCAAAGTTGAAGGAATTCAAATAAATGTGGAGAGCAAACACCTGTTTTCTCAGGAGGCAGCAGTAATTATGCTGCTCCTTCCTCTAAGTCCAGTGCCATAGGGTACCTATGGAAATACTGGACTATGGAAATACTGGAACTATGACACCTATGGAACATGCTTAGTGTTAAAAGCTGAAAGAGAGGGCTGACCTCAATATCCACACATTTCTGGCTGGCCTTCAATCACAAAATCTGCTTCACTTAAAGACATCCCACCTCGTTCTCCACCCAGCTGTGGTAGAAAACCTCAGTCCCTTGCCTAAACACAAGTGTCATTGTGTGGTTTCTTTTGAGAGCACACTGCAAAGAGGAGTAATTGTGCAGAGGCAGAGAAGGGCTAAGCTCAAGTATTGAAGTCCTTGTAGAGGAATGAGTTGAGTGCTCCATCTCAGTACGGCACGTGGCACTGTGAACCCGACCTGTGACTGGGCTTTCCTAACAAAAATTTGTCACTTTAAAGCCTTTCTCATAAACAGCTGAAATAGTTAAGAAGATGTGATGAAAACAGGAAGGAATAATAGTCCATTGGGCAAAAAAGGCAAAGACCAAGAACTGAAAGGGAGCCTGCGTACTAGGGGAGTGCTGGAGAGAACAGGAAAGGTATGAGGAGAAGAAGAAAAAAATGAGAGCAGGACTAAAATGAATGAAAAGGTGGATAAAAGACAGATGTAGGAAAGGAGAAAAAGGTGTGAGCAGGAAAGCATAAGAGTGGAACTACAGAAATAAAAGCAGAGAGGTGGGCAGAGCCCTTATCCATGCGTTGTATCCTACGAGTGGTGCTGTACAAGTTTCACATCTCATCAGTCAGATGGGCAGGTTGTTGTAGTGCCCATGGGCGAGACCTGTTTGGTACTTAGAGCACTGCATTCCTGCAGGATAGGTGGGATTTCTCCACTGCAGGATCAAGGACCTGCTCTAGGAAGGGAAACGTTTAGGGACAAGGTGGGATTTCTCCACTTCAGGTTCAAGGACCTGCTCTAGGAAGGGGAACATTTTGGTACAGTGCTGGGCTCCACACACCAGATCTGACTGAGTAATGAGCAGAGTAAGTGCACTTGCCCACAGGCTGATGGTTGAGCATGAAGAGAGGAGCTCAGAAAGCTCAAGTGTGGATTAGAGCATCTCACAACAGATCTGAAACACCAGGTCCAAAAGTCAGCTCTCTCCAGGCTGTGGACATACACAAGTGTGCAAGTGCATGCAGTGTTGCAGGTTGCACACTTGTCTCCAAAGGTCAGTATCTGTCGCTCCAACCCAGCAAAACCAAAAGTAAAGAAAGAATTTATGCTTTGACTAACACCAGCTTAGTTAGGTGAGGGAAGCTGGTTGTAAAATGGTCTCCAGGTCTTTAAATAATTGCTTTCTAAATGTTTGTGAAGTGGCAGCATGTAAAGGTCCCATACTCCTTATAAGGTGGTTTGGTTTTTTTCCCCCAAGTGGAAGGTATACGGGCTGCATAATTCTACAGCTCATGGGCCAATACATTGGGAATGGGTTTGTGTACAAAACTCTCAAACATCTCCAGGTGCATTGCCCAGTCCCCTGCTGTTCAGTTTGACATAGGCTTATTTTAGGAAATAAATGTTTGAAAGCAAACCAACAAATAACACTATTGTGTAAAAATTCTCTGGAATGAGAGTTTGTTTTTATTTCTGTGGGTGTGGAGGTAGGGATCAGAGGCAATAATATCCCCTATTATTTAAGATTATTCATTTTGAGAATTTCCCCAGTTCAGCTGGGTTTCTAGTCCTGAAAGGTCACTGCTATTACTTTTCCTTGGGTTATTATGTGAGCCAGAAGCTAAGGGCCAATATCATGTGTTGGGTTTGTCCGGGACCCTGCCAAATTCATTTCCCATCCTGCTCTTGACTTGCTTTTTTTTGAAGCTTATTGCAAGTCAGGTCACACAGTCCTGTCTCGTTTTTTCTGATGGGCCAGAATAAATCTCTCCCAGAGTGAGAGGTATAATGACTGCACCCAGCTCGCTCATCACCTCTGCCTGACTGGCTCTGTAATCATGTGGGACAGCTGATCTCCAGTGAATATTGGATATTTGCTTCCTGAGCTCCCAGTGTGTTGATGGTAAAAGTCCACATTTAAAACTGCCCTCTCAAGCTGCAGGTCCCATTTCCTGTGGCAGTGCCCCAGTCTCAGGTTTATGAGCCTGTGCTGGGTGTGAGCTGTTTGCTCAGCCAGTGGTTTGGATCAGATTTGGCTGTTTGTGCCAAGTACAGAGCGTCTGTCTGTGCGTGTGTGTTTGTAGGAAAAGCAGCTCCAAACTGTTGACTGGCACTTCTCTCTCCTGTGTTTGTGGAATGACACGGAGAACTGGGGTCATCTCCAGGTGAGGAGATGTGAAGTGGAGGAAGACCCACCTCACCCTGCACTAAGTGGCCTTCACACTGTCTTTTATGGAGGGGTCAGAGAGCAAATGGACAAGGGGAATACATACTCCACACGCTTCAGAGGCAGAAGAGCATCCTGAGAGCTGCAGGTCATGTTGATTTGGAGCAAGACAGAGCTGTCTTTTCAGCTCCTCTCAATTCCAGCTCTAAGTAGCTGTCTGTTACTGCTTTGGGACACTATTGTGTTTGTAACATCTCAGCACCACGTTGCCCTGATGCTCAGCCTAAGTTTACTTCTGCTGCTTTCCATCATACTTTACATCCTTATGAGACCTGCTATTCCTTCTCAGCTATTCTTGCCTCTCCTGTGAGCCAGCCCCATTTCCCTCTGGGATGTGCTGTAAGAAAGCAGCTCATGGGGTCTCCCCTGCATTTTATTGATCATCTTTCAGCACTGGTTCGGTGAGCTGTGACATGGGAGCAGACGCCTCCCAAGAGGCTGCCCTGATGAGGTGATGCCACTCTGAGCAGGGGTGAGCTAGTGAAGATACATGCTAGCACTCTGGCTCGATTCCTGCCTTGAATAAATAGTACAGGGGCAGTTCACTGACGACTATTTTGTATTGTGCTGTGTGATTAACTGCAAACCACTCTGCTGGCCTCTGCCCCTATTTGTATAGAGCAAAGCAAACTGCTAAGAGCACTCTTTGATTATTATGGTTCTGAAAATGAGTGTGTGAGGGAGTGCTACATCCTGTAACTGCTGGCTTTTGGGTACCCCCATGTTTTTGTCAGCAGACTCACTGGCAGGCACGGCTTTAGTCAAAGCCTTCCTGCTATGACAGCTCTTTGCTCTGTCCCTTGGAGAGGGAATATCCTTCAGTCATCAGCACAATCCTGCTGTCATGCTGAGGAGCAGCTAGCCCACAACACAGCTGAAACTCCAGGAAGTGGGCTTAGTTCCTGGTAAAATGCTTCAAAGAGAATATATATATATATATATATATATTCAAAATTTCAGTGTAAGGAACTCTCTTCCCTAGCTAAAATCTCCACCATTCTGGTCCAACATGGGAGAAGTTGTGCATTGCATCACTTGAATACAAAAGTGCTGCTTGTGTTCAGGCACTGCAGTCTCTGGTTTGAATCAGAACCAGACTGCTGGTGCCCACAAGCTTTGCAGTAGAAAGGCAGTTCATCTGTGCCCAGTATGTGCTCTGATTTATGGACCCCACTCCAGTTCCTAGCAGACAGCCTCCCACATCACACGAGTGCCCAGCTGGAGGGGTTACTGGGAGCCTCACATGGGAAGTCTGGGAATGGAAGGAGCTGGAAACTCAGAAGCCTCTGGGCATCAGAAGCAGACCCTTTGGATCAGGGTTAAAGCAGAGCATTGCAGAGTGTTCTGAATTGACAATGGCTATGGTTTTTGTGTCCTAGGTATCAGTAGCATTACTGCTAACGTGCTGCCAGTGCAGATTTAAGGGGAAAATATTTTTTAAAGCAGTGACTAACATGTCAAATTTCACTATTCAAAAACTTTATTGTATGCCTAATATCATTCATCTCTGCTGCACTTTTCTCAAGCAGGGCTCTTGCCAGTCCTGAGTAACCTGAGTCAGGCTCCCATCTGGAGGCCCTTCCTGTGCCCACCCCGGGGAGGGGAGAGGGGAGATCGTGTTTTGTGTTCCCCCTTGGGCTGGACCCCAGAGGCTCTGCAGCAGCTCCTGAGTGCCAGCTCATTCCAAGAGAGGGCCACAGAACTCAAAACTCATTTTATCAGTCTCTCAGTGGAGTGCTTTACAGTCAAAAATGAGTTGTTTGGCCTTCCTCTCCTTTTGCAAATTCCTCTATGGTCAGCTTCTCCATGTTGGGTAGCCAGTCTTGTTTTCCAAACATGCATACAGCAAATGGCCCTGCTCTGTAATTACAGTGCTGTGGCTTCTCATCAGGAGCTGGGGCTTGGTGCTCCCAGACTCCCAGCAGTGAGGAGCTGGGGCACAGGGACAGTCCTTCAGTGCAGTGGGGCTTAGTGCAGAAAGTGTCCATGATGCCACACAGAGAGTGGAGGAGAAGCAGCCCAGCCCTCACCGCTTCATCTTTTCATCGTCAGCAAAACTAATTCCAGACCCCTGACAGAAAAGTCTCAACCCTTTGTTCAACATTCCCTTTTATTATTTTTTTTTTAAGCAAATCTTATGAAACGTGCAGGCACCCACACATGCACAGAGTTAGATTTCATGTCCTAACAGGAAATGTGTAATCTGCTTGAAGATTAAAGTGCCAAGTGCTTCTCTTAAGATTGGGAACCTGACACGGATGTGATTATGAATTAGAGATTGCTTTGTGGTATCAGTGAGGGAAAAAAATGAACAGGAAAATAGAAGGGTACAGACTTGTTGAGTTCTGCAACCATCTTCAAACAGATATGGGGAGCCTGGAGGTTTTGGATGTTAGGGGATATGTGGAAGTTAAGCCAGAGTGTTACAAGAATATATTTTCACTTCTGTTAAGCTTCTGTGATAGGAGAAAAATACTAATTTTTGACAAAATGTTGCAGAGTAGATGTCTGATCATGTGTCCTCAAAACTGAAGGTTAAAGGTGTACTGTGTTAGTCTTCAGAGAGAAATTCCTTAGTCCTGTATCTTGGTGGGAAAAATGAATCATCTCTGCTCTCAGAGCAGGAGTAGCAAGAGAAGAAATTTACATCCTGCTACAGGCAGAACTGCTGCTTTTTGAGGAACAGAGCATAGCACCTGCCAGATTATCCCAAGTTTACTCCTACTGCCAGAAGACATTAAAAATAAACATTGTCAAAAAGCACTCCAGCAGAGTAAAAGTTTTGTACCTGGCTTACAAAACTGGAAGCAAAGAAGCAAAGAGGAAAGACAGCAGATTAAGGTGCTCTGCCTGGTGACAGCTCTGCTCATCACTCCTGGATGCTGATCCCCAGTGCTGGACGTTTGCCCAGTACAGCTGGAGCTCGTGTTCTGCCTCCGAATGTGGCTTCCCAGAGACAGCAGCTCTCTGAGCTTATTGGAGTGTTTCCTAACGGTACCCTTAGCTTAGGAAGTGTACAAATGCCTTAAAATTAAACCAATTAGATTTTCTCCCATTCTATTAGAATAATGAACAAGAAGTGTTTGGCTTTACAGTTCAGAAAAAATGAAGGGGTAGTTGGCTTTTCTGAGACCAAAGGTCACTTTGCAGTCTGCAGAGTGATTTCCCTGCTTTTCCTGTTGTAGCTGGGCCATCAGTGCTCCTCTGAAGCCCATCTTTGCCAGGCTGCACTTCAGCCTGTGACATGTATTAATAATGTCACAGAATCCTGGAATGCTTGAGGTTGGAAGGAATCTCTGGAGGTATCTTATCCAACCACACTTCTCAAGCAGGAACATCTTGAGTGTTTAGACAGCACCTCCTGTGTTTGGGTTTGTGCCCATTGCCTCCTGTCCTGTCCCTGGGTGCACTGAGAAGATCCTGGTTCCATCCTCTCTGCACCCTCCCCTCAGGTGTTTCCACACACTGGTGAGACCCCCCAAGCCTCCTTCCCTCCAGCACTGCACCTTCCTTCCTGCCATGGCAGGGCCTCCAGTGCGCTTGATATTCTTACTAATCAAGATTATATATATATATATATATAG
>VZRH01006233.1:484586-621542 GCA_013397555.1 Urocynchramus pylzowi
TTGTATATCATTTTTTTTTATATTTATCCAGATACATTATCTGGATAAACTGGACAAAAACCTACTGTGATGCATCATTCTCTCGCATGGGAGAAGAGCCACAGAAAGGGAAGGAAAAGCCCTCCTGTGCTTTTAGGATGAATTCAAGCCTGGTCAGGAAAGCTTGGGACCAAGAGAAGCTTTGAGTGTGTTGATGCTGCACCAGAGGCAGCTGTGGGCTCTGGGGCAGTGCTCTTCCTCTGGCTAAGAGCTGTTGAGGTTGGCAGAAGCCCTGTTCTGCTGGTCACTTGCCTTCACTGCAGCGCCTGCTCATCCCCTCAGGGCTGTTTGGGTGTGCAGTTGGTGTGGCTGCCACGGCACAGGCCCATGGGAGCAGCACCACAGGTACACCCTGCCCCTCCACAGCTGCCTTATCACAGCCCCTGGCATCTGATCTCCCAGCACGTGGAGCGCCCGTGCGCTATCGGGATGGCTTCTGCTTCCCTGAGTGCTCTTGGGCTGTTCTCTGAACAAAGGGCACCAGGCTGTGCTCTCCCTGCTCAGCTGATGCCTTAGGATTTTAGCTTGTATATTTTTCATGAATTTGTAATCCTGCAGTTCTTTAGTGTATAACTCTAAACTCCATGTGCAGTGTGAGCTGCTGCTTTCCCATTTTGGGCAGACACAACAATTCCTCTCCAGGCCTGGCAATAAAGGACACCTCACTGATTCAGGCTCCAAGAGATGTAAAATCAAAGTGAGTTGAGGGGAGCAAACTTGGGGTAAATGACTTCATTACCTGAAGCTGTAATTGGAAGATTAACCCCCAATATGCAAATAGACCAAACTTATAAAAGTATGAAAACCTGTCACCTGTCATCCATTCTGGGTGTAGCCCCTGGGCTTTTGTCTGCCTGAAATTTACCTGAAGGCCCTTCAATAAATATAACTGCTTTTTAATCCCTTAATTTTGTCTGGCCTCTGTTTCTAGATAGTCCTGAAAAGGCATCACAGCCATGGTGGACATTGCAGCAGGAACATGGCCAGGCAGAAGCAAGGGTTTTGTCCAGGCTGCCCCATGGAGCAGCAAGGGGGAAAAACTGACAGCAACTGACTGCTGCCTCCCTGTCAGGCAGTGCCCAGTGGCAGAGCAGAGCTGCTCTGTCCCCTGGGGTACCTTTGGAAAATAGATGTTGTTACCACATCAGGCATAAGCAGAAGGGAGGTATTTCATCATTAGTTCTGCTGGTTACCAGGCTCCCTAAGAGCTCTCCTTCTCTCTTCCATGCATAATCCATAGCATCTGATCCATAATCTGATCTCTGTATTCCCAGTCTCCTCTTCCATGGGGGTTTCTGGGCCTGCCTGGATCAATGGGGTGAGAATGGATAAGCTGTCAGTGGGTGAGGTATGAGGGTACATAGTACTGCAGTAGTGCAGAGCCACTTACTTGGAGAGGTTCTACCTTCGCAGTTGTTTCAGAAAATAATTTCCAAATAGCCAAAAATTTACAATACTGCTTGTTTCTTTTCTTTTGGTTTTCTAAATCTGAACACATGTGCAAGCCTCAAGGCCTCTTTCTCTGGGTTTGCTGGCAGTTCTGCTGTGGGCTATGAGGACAAATCGACCACTAATTTTAGGAACTGGAAGAGTTCCAATTTAAAAAAAAAAAAGGTAAAAACAAAACCGAAAACAAACAAAACAAAACAAAACAAACAAAAAAAAACCAAACAAAACCCCAAAACCAACAAAAAACCAAAACAAAAAACCAAACAAACAAAAACAACCCACAAAAAAAAATGTTAAGAGAATTAATTTATTTGTTTCTGAAAGAGCAAATAATGGAAGGCTGCAGGACAATTTCTCTTGATTTCTCAAGAGCATTAAGGTTGTCTGTACATCTGCAAGGAAGGAGTCACAGAAATGGCATCAACCGAGGGGCTTGGTTCTCAGGCAGGAAGGGCACGCAGGTTTTGGCACTGGTGCTGCTCAGGCAGGGACAAGCAGAGTGCTGCATGGTGGCTGTTGGCAGCAGCAGGACACCAGCCCGTGCCAGAGCTGGGGGAGTGAGGCAGAGCTCCCTCACACCCCTCTGGGCAGGGGGCTCCTTTGGCCCCAGGGGATTTCCCCTTGTGCTGGCACTGGGCACAGCGTGGCACAGAACTGTCTCCTTGTTATGGCAAGAGCAGCCCCCAGATAGGTGCATGTCCCTGAATTAATTTTCTAGAGTAGTTTGTCTGCCACAAACTTCACTTAGGGACCATCTTTCCCTTGGGATGCCCAGGCTGCCTTGCTTTATTTTGCATTTCTGGTTTTTGCCTTTCCTTGTAGCCCCGTTGTGTTCTTGTCCACTTTCAGCCAGCCTTGCCTGTAACCTGGAGCAATCCCAAGAGCACCAGGCAGAGGTGGCTGTGGGCCACATTTGGCATGGGCATGATCCATTGCAGATTCATTGGGCCATTTGTGGCCAGGCTGATGCCTCCCTCCCTTGCTGATGGATCACCTGGAGATGGGCTGGGCAGTGGGCAGGAAGCCTGGCAGGAGCAGGTGCCTCCCATGGTCCCCAGAGGCCTGAACCCCATCCCTGTTGCACTGCCTGGCTCAGGACATGAGGCACCACCACCACCACAACCTCTCTGGGTGCCAGGGGACATCCAGCTGCTGACTGTGTCCTCTCCTCCCACTGCCCTTTGCCATCACACCTGGGAAAAAAACAACTTTCTCACTGCTTCAAATTGCTGAGTGATGTGCCTGTTATTGCAGCAGTTCCCATCCCCCAGGATCTTCCACTATTTGTTCTCATAAGGGTAGGATGAACCCAGTCAGCCCCAATAATAGAAATGTCAGAGGCTGCCAAGGATTTGCTGAGATAAATGCTTATTGGAATTTCAACATGGCAGGAAGCATCAATTTTGATAGTAATTTCCTTTGTGGAAGAGTTTCCTTGATTTTTTTTATTCAGATACAATTTTATACCATCTAGGCTTCTTTATTGCAAGAGTTTGAAATGTAGAATTTAAAAAAATATATAATAAAAAACTTTATCAATATTGCAACATGCCAGTGTAAGTTTGCTGAAGCTGAGCTCCAAGGCAGTGTTGGAGCTGCTATCATGACCAGGTTTTTTCCATTTCTTTATTCAGTTTGTGAGAGTATTTATTTACAGAAGCAGCAGCATAAATAATTACTGGAATTTGCAGAAAACATTTAAGAAAAATAAGAAATGTGTCACACTTCAGGCTTTTCTACCTTGATTATATATGTGAGAACTGTTGTATTAAAATTGTTTTTACTGTTGTAAGCTTGCAATATTTGTTCTTCACTTAGATACCCATTGCAAGAGCACCTGATTAAAGGAGGTGGCTTCTCAGATTTTTTAAAATATTTCTTTCTTATGGTTTGGTTTGTTTGGGTTTGTTTTTAAGAGACAGACTCTGCTCAGAAATATAAATCCTAATATCACAGCTCCCTTGCTGCAAAATAAGCACTTGTTATTTTATCACCTTACAACTTTGGAAAGCAAGTACACAAAGTTTTGATGGTAATTTGTGATGTTGGGGCAACTGGAGAAGCAGACACAGAGACAGAGTATCTGCCAGAGTGTGCAAAACCTATAAAGATGAAAGAAAACTGATCTCCCTGGACTGGCATGTGCTAGTAAGTTCGGCTTAAGGCCAAAGTTGGTATCACAGTATCACACTTCAGGACTAAACCCACAAGAGAGATTTTTGGGATGGCTCTATCAGCTTTCACTGGGTTATTTTTAGGGGCCTTCTATACTGATGGAGAGAGGCTCAGGAGTTCCTTCTGTAAGTAAATGTGCCAGATGAGGCCAACTGAACTCTTGCTTTTTGTTGTCTTCTCAAAGGACAACTTTGGGGTTTTTTTCTTGACCAGGCTGCTTTGTGGGAAACTTTACTATACAGGGACAGCCTCACCTCTTGGCAGAAGAGTTCCAGGGGAGTTCTGGAAATTCTTTTCTTGTCTCTTGTGATTTTTTAAATTTTTATTTTTTTTATTGTAAGTATTTGGACACAGCTGTGGAAATAAAATTAAACAGCTGCAGCACAGACCCACAGCATGTGCTGTGTGATGCAGTGTGATCAACCAGCTGTGGAGCTTTTGTGGACGCTTCTCGATTCCTGGGAGCACTAAAGAAAAACAGGATCAGTTTGGAATCTTCTCTGCTCCATGCTGAATCTCCTGCTTGCTTTTACTGCGTGGTTTCACTCAGGGGCTGTGGTGTCCCTGATGTACAGGGAATTGATGGTGGCAGCATCTTCCTGCTTGTGTTTGCATTGAATCCCGTGGAGCTGGGTGCCATCTGTGCCTGGTGATCACAGGATTTCAGTGTCACCCTTGCTGCTCTGCCAGGATGCTCCCACTGCCCCTCTGTGTGGATGTGCCAGCTGTGGTTTCCAGCTGCCATGGGATGTATTCCCCCACCTGTGCTGGGATTCACATGGCAGGAGGCCTGGGAGGTTCTGCCCTGTTTGCAGGGCTCAGTGCCTGCCTTGGCTTTGTCCTTGGAAGAACAGCAAACCCCCAGGAGCTGCTGCTGCTGCTGCTTTCCCAGCCTGGTGCGGGGGTGCTCACACCAAACCTCTGGCCTGCTGTGCTGCCACTGCCACCCTTGAGGTGTCCATGCCCATGGGCATGGCCCATGTCACTGTTCCCTCTCTGCTGATCCAGCCCAGCGTGCCCACAGAGGGCACTCAGCGTTTGTGCCACAGCCTGAACAAGGCTGATTTCTTCTGTGCTTTGCCACCCAGCTCAGGCGCCCGCTTGGATGTGAAGGTTAAGTTGCAGCACCAAAGGATTGATTTCTCAGAGCTTTGCCAGTGAGACATGCTAATGGCTCAGTTAGGGATTTTCCTGCACGTCTCTCCACACAAGCACACCTTAATCAAGTACTCACTTGAACATAAGAAGTGCTTTAGTTAAGAGGGCTGGCATTTCAGAGATGCCCTTTGCTTAATTCCAGTTGTCTGCTTAATTAGACATTTGAGAGTGCCGTTAATTGATTGATGAACAATTAAAACAGCTCCAGCTTCTCTCCTGACTAAGATGCATTCAGCAACTAACCCTTCTTGTCTTCCCTCTGGGAATTTGCTCTGTGTTGGGTAGCTGTTACCTTGCCTGTTTTGGTCTGTAGCTCTAGAAACACACAACACAAACACATTAGAGAGGTCCCTAAATAAACACACATTAACGTGCTGGGCTTATCGTGCACTCAGAGCCACAGCTACACTCTGGGAAAAAAAAGCTGGAATGGGGAAAAAGTAATAGCTGCAGAAGACAGGGATTTCTTTCCTAGGATCTTGCATTTGCACTTCCACATTATATTTTATAATTAGACTGAGGGTCATGGGGCATTGTGACAGTCATGCCAACTATAAATTGCCCTTTATCGAAACAGGAAAAAAAAATCGGAGTGAGCTTGTATTAATTAACTCTGGCCCAGGCTATCCGTGACCGCCAGCCTCACCCCAATTTCTGTTGCTGGGCATGTTGTAATAACCTTTTTTCATTTAATATTTAGAATCCCCGAGGGAGTTGGCGATTTGGAGACATTTAGCAGACGGAGGGGTGGCATTAAAGGCGATGTCTCGCAGGGCAGCACACACAGTGCGGTGCCTGCTCTGCTCCTGCCTCGGCAGCGGCCCCGGCGCGGCTGCGGGGCTGGCAGCGTGTGCGGGCAGGTTGTGGCTGCCTGTCCCAGGAGGAGCACGTGCACAGGGATCTGAGTACCCCGGGCAACACAAGGAAAAAAAATCTCAATTAAAATTAAGATTAGATAACAGAGAGAGCAGCTGCTCTGAAGTGTGCTCTTCACAGCAGCCTTGGGGGCATTTATTCCTTCTTTCTCCCACACAGCTTTGTAACAGAGCCCTTTGCTGTGAAACAAACCCAGCTGGAAGGCTCGTGGTGGTTTTCTGGAGGAAGCAGTGGGCTCCTTGCCAAGCTGTGAGGAGCCTCTCCACTTCTTTGGGTCCTTCCTGCTCGCACTTGTAGCTCTGACCTGGAGCTGCCATATCCCAGCCTGCAGGGGCGAAGTGGACGTGCCCCACGTCGGGAGTGGGGCTCCCACACGAGCACCGTGTTCTGCAGGAGCATGTGGGACAGGAGAAACCACATCTCTCCCTTGGCCTTATTTCTCCCCAGCACCCCTTGGTGGTGCATCTTACTTCCAGTAGAAACATTGCCTACCTGGCGGGCAGGGGATGTGTACGTACTCCTTCGTTGCGTGCAGGCCTCAGGTTTGCAGCAGCTTCTGCTGTAGCGGTTTAAGGCCAAAGGAGCAGATGTCCTGTGTGCTCATTGCTGTGCCATGGTGTGGAGCAGAGCAGTGACTCAGGTGGACATGGGCAAACACAGGCTTGGGCAAGCACAACTCACATTTCTTGAAGAGAGCTTGGTAGAGCTCTTCTTTCTCACAGAAGAGCAGCGGACACAGCTGAAGGGCTGTGCTGGGGCTGGGAGCAGGGGCCATTTTCTTCCTTGTGCCTCTGCATATTTTCATCCCTCTGTGTTTCATATTGAAACAGCGTTTGCAGTTTTCCACAAAGCCTTGCTTCTGGAGGCCAGCATGCCTCTCTGGCTGGCTCCCCAGCAGATTAGGGGTCCTTCCGTCTCTGACAGCAGTGTGAGACTAAGTGAGCTGTTTGTTCTCCTTTTTCCAGCAGGGAAAACAGTCAGCCACTGTTTGTGTTACTGCCTTTATCTTGGGATCTGAGCAGATTCCCTGTCCTCCGCTGCTGCAGGAGACGCCGCGTGGAGCAGCTGTCAGTTTGGGAATAGCTGTTAGCTTTGGACAGAGCTTGTGAGTGGTTAGAAAATCATCACCTCTGCCTTCTGCTGTGATACCGTGCCTTCAGGGGCGGTGTCCCTGTTCCCTGGAACCTGTTAAGTTTTGTGTTACGGCTTTTTTTTCTACTGTGATTCTTAACAATATGTTAAACCTGCCTATGTGCTAGTAAAAGGCAACATGAGTCTTAGGAGACTTGATTAAAACATTAAGCAAGATCAGAATATGTTTTAATGAATTTCCTTGTTCTCCCAAATGTGATTTAAGTTGCTTTTAAGTGAAAAATAGATATATCTGCCATGCTAGGGAAATACCTCTTGAAATATCACAATGTTCTTGTTAAAGAGAGGAAAAACATGCTCTCAGTGGTCAGAGGTGTGATGTTACAGTCTGAATTTCTCTTTGTGTAAGGTAAGAAGAGTTGGCATTTAAAGGTGTTAATTTAAAAGCACAATAGAAGGTAAGACAATAAAGCTGTCTCTCCACCTTTTCTTGCTATTGGGAGGTGGCAGGGGCAGAGCACTGCTCACATGCTGGCTAATGATGCTTTGAATGCCTCCCTGGCTGCTTTGATTCCCTCCTGGCAGCCTCCAGGAGGTGAAGCCTTCACCAGGGGCTTGCTCAGCAGCATGCTGTAAGGTTAGCTACTCTGGGTGCCTTGCCATGCAGGAGGTGGGAGAACTCATGTGAATGTGGAGCTGCCTGTTTGTCAGTGAGATAAATTAATATTAGTTCATGCCTGAAGTACTGCTCATCCTTAGGGCTGACAAAATAGTTCATTTTTTCAGTGACGTTTCAGAAAGTCTAAAACTGGATGTGGAACGTGGTTTTAATGAGCAATACTTTCCACTTCTTCCTGCCAGGTAATTCCACCTCAGGCACAGCCATAGCATCATTACCTGATTTTCTCTCCTGTTCCTGGTTTTGTCAGGCCATCTTCTAGACTGAAGGAGTACTGGTTTGTGGGAGGCTGGAAGCACTCAAGGTGGGAGTGATGCAGGCTGATGTAATGCCAAGCCCGATGAACACTCTCCTAAAGGACTGATGGATATTTGTATTATTCAAAGTATCCTATCAGAATTCCCTTCTCACAGTACTGATATGACTGTAAAACAGTTGAAGCATATTTCAGCTTTATATGAAGTGTTGAGCATCTTGTTTTTTCAAGCACAGTTTTCTGATATCTCCAGTATTGTTTTCCCAGAGGAGTGAGTAAAATTGTCACCATTGCTGCTGGTACTAACACAGTGAGTGAGGCCAGGGTTTGAGTCTGGGAGGATGAGCAAAGTCAAAAGTTCAAAATCCAGTTCCTATATGACTTGAAGCCTTTCTTAACACTGCACTGGGAGAGCTTGCAGCAGCCTTGACAATGAGTATATAAAAATCTTCAAACAAAAGAACCCAAATAGGGCTTGTTCAACCCAAATTGAGGTATTTTTCTCAGTTTGAGAAGAGCAGCTCAACAGCTTCCAGAAATTTGTACACCATTTGGTATGACTCTGATTTTAGAATTTTACACTCAAAACCCTTCACTGTTCATTTCTGAAGCTCTGAGGACCCTGCAGAGGACTGCCCTTGGGGAATTAACTGTGTGTTAACTACTGGAATCTTCTGTTTGCTCTTTCCATGTGAGCAATAACACATGCTCGTGCTGGAATCCCATTTCAGTGCCTGGATTTCCAAAATCACCTGAGATGCAGTGGGCTTCCTGTCGGTCCAAAACTGCTGTGGGAACAGCCCTTCCTGTGACCCTTGAGTAAAGTCCCCTGAGATGTGTCCAGCCTTATGAATGGCTTTAATGTTTAATTCATACTGTCAAAATAAATCATCCTGTTCAGACGAACGGTGCTGGCGCCAGTTTTGAAGGCACTCGAGCGCTTCCAGACTGACAGATCTCCCCCTAAGTTCTGTGGAGTTTTGCAGGTGGGGTGCTTGGTGGGGTGCTGAGTGAGCAGATGCCCTGGTGAGAGGTGGTAGCTTGCTTCTAGCATGAGACTTTCCTTTTCTGCAAAAGGAAGGGATATCGATCTGGTACCACCTTTCTCTGTCTACAGACAGTCTTCAGTGCCCTCCTAGGAAGATCACAGCTATCACAGTGGATGTAATTTTCATCTAATTATGTGATGCCACTTTGTACCACGGTGGAGAGCTCAGTAGTTGGCTTTTGACAAGCTCAAGTTGCAGCCCATAGTGCAGCAGCAGTAGTGCTAACAGAGTCAGCAGGGCTACTTTGGAACAGTTTTATTTATTTGGGTTTATAAAGTGGCTTATGCAAAAGTAAGGAACAGTTTTACAAAGCAGTTGTCGTAGACTAAATACCAGATTCCCCAAACATCTGTTGCAAAAGCCCTGTTAAATTCTCATTCCGTTCCATGGGGGAAGCCTGAGAAAAAAACAAGCAGACCTTTTTGAACCAGCTGAAGGAAATTAGTTGCAGACTAAGGAGGAAGGGAGTTGAGGTTCCCAGGAACGTGTATTCTCATTTTTGCTACGGTGAGCTGTTAGCTGGAAAATTCCAGCTGCCAGAGATTGGATTGGACAGAAGACAAGTCTATTAAGCACATGCATCTTCCAGAAGAAAATAATTTAGTTAACCTGTATGTAGTGTGTAATTTGCTGGGACAGGCACCTGCCCTCACATGCATTCCAGGTGAAGCTGAGGTGGCCACCTGTGTGCAGGTGTGGGTGCAGAGGCTCTGGAGAGGAGTTTGGGCTGCTCAGGGCAGAGCTCAGCCCTGTGCATCTCTGGTTTATACAGGCATGGGCCCTTTGCTTGCAGTTTGGCTGCACACTTGAATCAGCAGCCCTCGTCCAGCCTTTTAATGGTTGTACTTGTTTTGTCTTTCCTTAATTTTCCAGGATACAGCAATAAAACCAACTGTTACTTGAATTCAGATGGACACACAGTATGTGCAGAGCGTGCCAAGTGCAGGCTGGGTGGTGCAGCCCAGCCAAGTGCTGTGGAGACATGGTGCATCTAAATGTTCTAAAATACCTCCTTTTTTAACCTGTATGTCCTAGAGTAATTTTTGGAATTTAATAAATAGCTTTAGTCTGGTAAACTGGTCCAGATAGTTCCTTTCTCCAGCTTCCAGCTTTTAATCATAGTCTGTTTTCACATTAATAAAAGAGCGAGTTATGTAAGTAATTTCACTAATATTAGCCCCAGGCTTCTCACTGCTGAGAGTTTTGTGGTACGGAGCTATTCTCTGAATCCCAAAGCTATGTGTAATTGTACAATACACAATTCAGCTCACCATATGCACTTCATATAATTGAGAAAATTTACTTAATTTTATCCACTATTATACCCAGCTTTAAATGAGAAATGAAACTAATTAATACAATGGACAATTCCTCCTGCCTCTAATAAACCCTGTTTGTATTTTGTTGGTATCAAGCAGGGTTTATTTTATTATGGAACAATAAATATGTCTGAGCATCCAGCCATTTGTCAGTGCAGTCAAGGACAGACATAATTAAAAGGTAGAGCTGACTGACCAAATAAAGTTAAAAACCCAAACAAACACACATTCATATCTTCTTAGAAATCTCTGGTAGGTGTCAAGTCATGCCCACATCTTGGAAGGGAGAGGTTGGTAGTTGCACAGCAGCCTGTGTATGGCTCACGTCCAGTGCTCATCTTGACAAGCATTTATATCATAACTTTCTGGCTTTGTTGCTTTGTTCTTTTTATATCTTTCATTATTCTGATACTGCAGGATGTCCTCCTAAGCAGAAGTGTAGCCAAAAGGAAGAATGGGTGTGATCACAGACTTAGGATTCAACAGATGAAACTCCTGTTGATATCAGTGTTTGTCAGATCATGCCCACCATTTTCCCTGCCAAAAGTCACAACAATCCATTGACACAGGGAGAGCAAAGTGTTAGGTTTCCCTTGACCCTTTGAGGTTATAAGGTGTAGAGTTATGTCAGTGTCCAATTACTGGGATCTCGAGGTACCTCCTGTATGGCAGGGAGACCAGTTGAGAGCAAAATAAACCTGGTTCTTCAGATGTTCTCTGTGCTTTTGACCCTCCTTTGGAGAGCCATCAGCACATGATGCTGATGTGGATCACACAGACTTCCTGGGGACTCCTGTACAACACCTTCTGTCTCAAGCAGCTGCTCAGATCAACATCTGGCTTTGCCCCAGACCATTTCTGCAGTCTGGTGGAAGAAAGTGGAGAAAGTGGAGTTTGTCACACAGGATGTGTGGGGGTCACATCCCACTTTGCCTGCAGCAGGCAGAACAATTTCCTTGTGGGACCTTTCTGTGTAAGGCTGGCCCATGTTCCTGTGGGACTGCACGATGGATCATCAGCTTCTCCACATCTCCCTGCGTGGGAGAGGGGCTGGTGCCTGGGCTGTGCTGAGCCCAGCTCTCCTTTCCTGCTCCCTTTGTGGACCCTGGGCAGATGTGAGAGAGCAGATGTGCCAGAAGCCACTTCTGTTTCTGACTTTGTGTCCTCATGACAAACATTGCACCTATGGGTGGGTGCATGAGTGATGTGTGCTTGCAGTTCTTATTGCTTAATTAAACAATTGAATTAAGATATCAGTCAAAATACATGCCAGTGTGTACCTGCAGTGCAGGGGAGCTGTTTCTGACTGCTGGGATGAACAATGCAGTCGCTTTTCTGGTAACTGTAAGCAAATAAAAAGGGTGGCTGTTTATGGTCTTAAAACTTTTCCCCAATAAATTAATTTCCTGCATTTCATTAACTCTGACCGGTTACCAAGGGGGAACTGGGAATCTTCTCTGCCCAATCTGCTTTAATTTTGCATGTGATGTGAATTTACCTTTCAGTTAGGAACTGGTGTAACAAGCTAGTGGAAATAATATCTTTGGCTGAAATATATTCAGAACAGGTTCACTATTAAGGATACCTTCAATTCAGTGCTTGTTATTAAAGCAATAAGAAGCTTAAACAAGATTTCAAATCTATATTTGACCTTTAATTTAACTCAGCAAGGCAGATTTGAATTAGCATCATGCATCTAAACAGAGATTTTGTTTTCCAATGATGTGCGAGCTTTGATATCATTCTCCAGTTTTGCAAACCATATTGTAGAAATGAGAAATGGAGAGTTTTTTTCTGGTATACCTGTTTGTGGAGTAAATGTTAATGACATATTTTCTCCTCTTTTGTGGGCTTTTACATGTGAGTGCTAGAGCTGATCCCTTGCTCCATGACTGTACTCACTTGGCATATAAATGAGGATTTATAACAGAGTTTAACTCTTCCAAATGGTTGTGGGGTCAGAGGTGACTGCTGCTTTATGGTACGGTCTCAAGCACAGAATGTGATGTTTTAGTCTGGATAGCAGAGTTTATGGTGTGAGCTTCCTGTGGTAACACAGTTTTTAGGAGGAAAATGATTTTGTGCATCCTGGTGGCTCTAAACAAGAAAAAGGGTTTTGTTGAACAGTGCCTACGTGGCTGGCTTAAATCTTTGGTACCTCAATAAAGCCTTTAAAATACCTGACATTTGGAGCAATGATGCATGCCATGGAGAGCATCCAAGAGGATGGACTCTTCAGAGGTGATCTCAGCAGGTCCAAGGGGAGCTGCAGGAAGGTCAAGAGTAACTTCTTTCTTCTGAATTTATCAGGGCAGCCTCATGGTATTGCAGGTATAAAGCTTGCCCCAGTAAATGGAGTATAGCTCAGTCTCAGCCCTCTGGTGCACAGATCCAGGAGGTCATTCATGGCTGGGGTTGTCTGCACTGGACTTCCTCTGCTGCAGAAAAACATTGTTGTTTCCACAGAGCTGAAATGCATGGGACAAAGTGTTACTTGTCCTTATGGTTACAGGATCCATATGTCTCCTGGCGTGTTTGTGCAAGCCAGGAGATTGAGTGAATGTTCCTTCTTTTTCTCCCACTTTTTTCTGTTGTTTAATGGACGGAGGAAGGGCTTTGTTACACTTCTGAAGCCAGCTTGTGTCACAATCACGTGCAAAGAGAACATTTGCACTTTGTAACTCACACGTGTGTGATTGCTCTTTGTTCACTCACAGGCAGCTCTTTAGGGAGGAAGCCTCAAAAAGGTTTTTTGACATAGCAGGAGGTCCTTGGCAGAATGAGGGGACAGGAGTGAATTTACTCTAATAAATATTGGAAAAACCATGCTGCTGCAAAGGTGCTGAGTGCAGCCTTGGTGCTGTTCTGAGCTGGGATTTGCAGGCAGTTCAAGGGGTAGGTGATGTGCCCCACGCTGCCCCTCAACTGGACAGCTGATCCTTCCAGTGCCTCTGCAGAGCCAAGCAATGCTCTCCATCCTGTGCACTAACAGGGAGATATTTTGGGTGTATTTCAGTCCCATCCTTCCACCACAGCTACTTTTCCCTCTGCTTTGGCTTTCTTGTTCCTCTCTCATCTTCTTCTGCTCTTGTTCCTAATTTGCCCTTTCTTACCTGTTGGCTTATTCAGATGTTTTGGTGGTACTCTAAAGTTGGACAAATTGTAGCAATTCTTGTTCCCACCTTGGCCTTCAAACCTTGCCCCAACAGCAAGCACAGAGCAGAAGTGTTGAAAATGAACTTCCAGGACTGTAGTGCCCCCTTGTCAGTGCAGGGAGGAGGATTGAGGCATCTGAATCAGGGGTTTTGATTCTGGAATAACAGTAGGACAGTGCATGGCTCAGGTTCTTAAATGAAAAGGAATTCTGAGCCAGCTTAAGTTCTGTAAGCGAGGAAGGAAATGTAATGTGGCTTGGTGCATGCAGCAACACGCTTATTTTGTTGAGCTGATTTGTGATTTTTTTTATCATAAGAGAATTGATAGAAGGCAGCTAGAGGTGGCCTTTGCAGGGGGATTATCACCAGAATTTCAGTGCAGTGATAGGTGTCCTGCCTCTGTCTTCATAACTCCTCAGTTTAATTTGCCATCCTTGTGGAGTTGCTGAGCTTGTGTTTAAGAACTCAGGAGGATGTGAATGCTTATGTAGCCAAGCATAGAAAGGTTTTAAAAATTACTTTCCCAAGAAAATCCCTTAAATATCAGGAGCAGCAAACCCCACAAGGAAGATCTGTTTTTTATGATTACTGCAGCTTATTTGGGTCAATGAAGAATGTCTGCTTTTATTCAGAGAAAGTGTGACTGGGGCATAAAAAAACATTACAGGGACTGTTGAGGGATTTTTAAGTTCCTCGTGATACGTGAGGAACACCCAGGAGGCTCTCAGAACTTTTTTTATTATTCTGAAGTTGTTTTATGTTGTGCTTGGTCTTTGTGTGGAACACCAGAACTGTCAATGCTTCAAGCTCTAATTGAGTCGAACGCAGTTACTAGGCTCAGCAGGGGAAATGGTACTTTACAGGTGGTCACATTAAATGATCCAGTGGCCCCCTTCTGGCCATAAAAATGTAGGATTTTTTCCCCATTATCCTCAAATGTAAAATATGCACCGAGCTCTTTGTTAGCCTTTAAATCAAGCTACAGAAGTTGCTGAAAGCAAACCCCGAGTTTTATAGCAGATTATGAGAAATATAAAGAGAATGAAAACAGGAAACAAAGCATGTCTAAAATAAGCCAGTGTCCAGCCCAGGCAAGCTAAATCAGAGTTTTACAGAGCCAGAATATAATACAAAGCATAGCAAACTGTTTTATGCATTGCAGGGCCTCCTGCTTGCTGCACTGCTCTGATGTTCTGCGTGACAGCCACAGGACAGTCTGTCCAAGGTGCTCTCAGAACCTGGCAAACCAGGAGGTGAGGAACACTCCTGCACTGCTGGGACAGCTCATCCCCTTCGCTGTGGGACTCTGGCTGGTGTCACCAGCCACTGCTGTCCCTGCAGCAGTGCCCAGGAGAGCAGCACCTGCCTGCAGCCCCTGGTGCCCAGGGCTGCGTGTGCCTTGGCACCCCTTCCCCCAGAAACTGCCATCAGTGTGTTCTGCTCCAGGGACTGCAGCAAAGGGCTCTCTGAGGGCTGGGGACTTTGTCAGAAGTACTTACAAAGGAGGGGACTCCCTTCAGCTTCTGTTATGTACAAGTGAGTACATAACAGAGAGAGTGGGAGTCAGCCCGGGGTTGAGGCTGCTGCCCTACATGGAGGTTGGGAGTGCTGGGCTTCACCCTACTCCTGGAGTCCACTGACACTCCTTAAATGAGAGAGGGCTTTGGGTTATGGGACTGGAAACATAAAGCCTTTTACAGGGCACAGAATTGCATTAAGTTTAAAGATCAGTTGCATTTTTTAAGAAATACTTAGGGAAGGTGAAGTGTGTCCACAGGGGTGTCCATGTGGGGATTGTGGCTCTGTGAGGCTGAACAGCAAACATCAATGACAGAAGAGGTAATTTAAGCCAGATATGATTTAGTAACAGCAACAACAAAAAGATGTGAAACGTCATGCTCTGGATTGTTGTTAGCTCCCAGCTATAGCAAGGACTGACTTGATACATCTCCCACTGTCCTTGGTCACTCACTCACATTTCCTGCCTTTTTGTCCCCCATGAATCTCCTGGAAAGCTTGGGGTTTTTTTGTTCTGTGCAGCTCCTAGATTGGGTAAAAAGATGTAATCCTCTTTTCTTCTTGCATCGTTATTTTATTGGAAGCCATGAGGTGTGTCCAGGTGTGTGTGTCACGAGCCATGTGCTGTGGTCACACCACTGAGCTGGCCACTTACCCCACAGGGGCTTTAGTTCTCGTGGCACTGAGTGGTTTCCTTCTGGACTTGCCATCCCAAATGGCACAGCTGGTATTTCTGCTGGTACTGAGAGGCCAAAGACTTTGCTGCTTTGAAGTAGCCACTGAAATAATGCTGACTGCAGTCCAAGGTGTGAACAGAATGAGACTTCACTGCTGGTTTGGTCTGCAGGCAGTGGGGACAGGTCACAGTTGTTAGTTTCCACCTGGGGACAGTGGGAACAGGTCACAGCTGTTCACACCTGGGTTGCTGTCTGGCTGGGATGGGTCCCTGGTGCTGCGGATGGCACAAGTTGGCCTCTTGCAATTTCTGGGGTGGGTAATAATTTTGCCTTCTATTTCCCTAATAACCTCTCCACTCAATGAAGACTCAAAAGACTGAAAGGCATGTTCAAGCTACTGTTAAAAGCCCTTTGCAGGCATTAGGGCTGCCCCCATGTTGGGCTATTTTGGCAAAGACTTCTCTTTAAATATAATGGCATTACCTTGAAGGCTCTATGCTGCCCTGATGAGAGACAGCACACAGATATGTCAGGCAGCTTTTAGAATCTGGGAGGGGAGGCAGGAGGAGAAAATGCTGCACAATTGTTTGATGTGCTGATCAAAAGATAAACTAGAATCAAATTAAACCCCAAGGGTTTGTACAACCTTGCTTATGTTTTATGCAAACCTTCCTCTACCAAAGGAAATAAAACACTGTTGCCTTTCAAGGCAGGTGGAGTGCAAATGATGAGCAATTGTTCCCTGTTTTATTCCACTACTTACATTGTTGTTTTACAATTTCTCCTTACCCCTACCACATCATTTCTGATCATTAGGAGTATGGTACTTGCTATTCATTCTACCACTTTGAGTCCCTCTCTTGTGCTGGCTGGAGAAATGGAGCTGTTTGTCTCTTGGTTTCTCATCAAAAGGCCGAGGGTGGGCAGGCAAGGAGGCATTCATTTCATTCCCTGAAATCAAGGGGGAATTCAAAAAATGGACTCTCTCAAAGGCACAGACAAAATCTCAAAATACATCAAGGTATCTTCTGAAATTAAACACCTCTCAAATGTTCTAGGTCACCTAAAAACGCAGAGGAAAGCGTGTAAGAAACAGTTTGTCTCAGGTATGAACAAGTCCCAAAATATCTTAGAACAAAACCTGCCAGTGCTGCTGGCAAACGTGAGGCTTCTTATAAAGCAGGAGAGCTTTGCTCTTCCAGCAACAAGTACAGCACAGTTTTCCCCTGTTCTCTGGTCTGTAGGAGCAATCCTGGGAGCAGGAGGTAGTCCTGAGCTGTGGGACTGATTCTATCAGTAGTGGGGTTTGGGTTTGTTTTCTTTGGCTCCTGCAGTTTTTGAGCCAGCAGAGCTGCCCAAGGCATTGGTAGGTGCTCGTGTGCAGATCTGCACGTGGGAGCACTGAGGCTTGTTTGGCCTCAGCTGCACTAAAAACACGAGTGAAGTCTGCCCAGACCCTACAACAGCTTCAGGTGGTGACAGCCCCTGTCCTGCCCAGCTCACAGGCATGGCCTGACAGACTCTTTCTCTCCGTTCCAGCTGGGCCCTGCAGTTGTTCAGCAGCAGCAGAGGTGTTTCCATTTTTGTTCAGGGGGCACATGCTGGCTCCCCTGTGCTTACATCCTGTTTGCTCCCTGGTGAAGTGTTTATCTGTGGAAGTGAAATCCAGAAATTGGCCTGTGTCAGGAGAGCCAGACTGAGTTTACAGGAAGGTTTCTGTCTTAAGAGTTTGACTTCCAGCAGGTCTGCTCAACTCATGTTTCCAAATAGCAGGAGTCAGTGTTTTCCTTGGACAAAAGACAAAGTCAGGCAGTCACTGCTTCAAATTTCTGGTTCTTTATCTTATCATGAAGGAGTGTAGGATGGTTTTTAGAAGGTGGCTATTGCCATAACTACTATGATCATGTTACTTGTTTGGCTGTATTCCTGGCCTTTTGTCTTTGGAGAGCTGAATAAGGAAATGCTAAAAAAAAAAAAGCTAGTGGTGGTTGAATCCACAAAATGACAATGCTGGATGCATAGGGAAGGTTTCAAGGCACTGTCTCATTTTTCATGGTCCCATGTTTATCCCCTCTCCACTGAAGCCAGAATCCCCTGTGCTAGAGAGTACCTCTGTGCTTGCCTGGGGTGTTGGACCTGTGCAGGGTGACCCCACCCTGCCAGCAGAGTGCAGTGACACCCTCTGGCATTTGGCAATTGTGGGCTCTGCTGGAGCTGCCCTGGCTGGGTGGGTGTGATGTGCATGGGGGGTTTTTGCACAGTGCTGCAACACAGGATGCAGGAGACAGCCCTTGCCTGAGCTGTGATGCTGTGGGGACAGGCAGAAGTTCCTCCTTGGGTACAGCACTTCCTAGCATCTGAGTTTGTCAAGTGTATTTAAAAGAGAACATTAGATGAATGAAAAATGATGAGGGATGCAAGGCACTGAAACTCCTCAAGACTATCAACTTTAAGTCAGTTTTTATCTTTAAATTTCTTTTTTTTTTTTAATCTTTTTAATTCTCACTGCCATGGCAATCTATGTACAGATGGTGATAATATGGAAATGCTGACATTCACAGAACCTTTTTCTATCACAAAACTTCTGTATAAAGATGGAGTTTTGAGATTCTGGAGCTAGATATACTGCATTTTCCCAGCCTATGCAGATGGCCCTTCCTGCTACATGCCTGTCAGTCATAGCACAGGGACAGGCAAAGAACAGCCTGGTGGTTCAAGGGCAAACAGGAGATGCAGCAGTTGTAGTTACAGCTTCTGGTTCTGTTGCAGACTTGCAGCACAAACTTGAGCACATCAGTGCTGCGTTTGCACGGAGTTTCCTTTGCCTCCCCTTTTCCTGTAGTGTCCAGTGAGGCTGTCGATTCTTAGAACGTGGAAAGACCTTTTCCAGAGCTAAGAAAGCAGCTCTGCACATCCACACAAGCATGCAGCCAGAATCCACATTACACTGATGGCTAGTGTAATTGCTAGTTGGCAGTAATTGCTAATGAGGAGTGAGCACTTCCCATCTGCCTCTCCTCCCAGGCTCTGCCCATAGCAAGAGCCTTGCAGCAAGTCTTGCAAGGACCAGGCAGTAGCCCAGCTCCTTCCAAACCGTCTCACACCTGTCCCTTGTTCCTCCAATACATGCTAGGAGATCAAAAGTTCTTCTTTGGCAATAGCATAGAGGAGGCTTGCTCAGGAAGAGCCCCTGTGGGGAAGTCTGTGGCAGCAGAAGATGAAGCAGTGCAGTTCCTGCATTTGAGCAGCCCTTACACAAACTCCTCTGCAACGAGGGTAATTAATGGATGCCAGCTATTAGCAAATGAGGCCCAGTTCAACTGCTCTGGCTTACAGCAGCCAAGTCCCTGAATCAGAATTACATCATTAATCACAGGCTGTTGCTTCTGTTATCGTAATTGAAGGTTGGATTTAGGCCTCAAATCCATCCCAACTCACCTGACTATCCTTGACTATCACTGTTATTAAAAAAATATAATAGAAGTCTTATCAACCCAGGTGTTCCTTGAAACAAGTACAGAAGTGAATTTTTAAAGCAACAACAAACACACATGGCTGATGTGGCTGGACTTCCCACACCCATTGACTGTCTGCTGACCTTACTTCTCAGCTGAGACACAGATGGTCAGCTCAGGTCAGCCTGCTTATCCTCTGGGAGAGGCAGGATATTGAGATGTACAAGAATTGTGCTCTTGTAGCCTTCAGTAATCTGTCAGAGTTGAGCAGACAGGCGTAGGACAGGAAAGGCATGATGGAAACCAGGGAGTCTGCTCACCAGGAGTGAATAGAAAGAAAGCCACTGGGTGGGAGCTCAGGCTTTTGGGAAGGAAGCTGGGGAGTTTTGCCCTAGTGTGAGTGGTGTGCCAGCTGCCAATCTGCTGCTTCTAGGTGGAAGGTGCAAAGAAAGGTGTGCTTGAGAAGGAGGGCATGGCAGCTGCCCAAGGCAGGAGGACACTGTGATCTTTCCTTTGGGGCTGACAGTGTGTTATGTTTCCACTGATGTTAACCAGCAGTTTTGCAAAGTAAGGAATCCACTTCTCAGATGTTGTTTTCCGAATAGTGAAGTACTCAGTGGTTTCAGTGAAGTATTTGATGGTCTGGAGCAGCCACAATTATCTGTCAGCTGTTGTCCTCTTTGGGTGGGATCAATACAGAGCACAAGCCCTGCAGTTTAGCAGGGTTGTGTCCTGTCCAGACTGTGATGAGATACTAAGGTGTTGCAGTCCCTCAGAATGGCACTGTCTGTCTTGAAAGGGGAATGCCAAATTCCCAAGGAGAAGCTGTGTAGCAAGGATTCAGCTTTGCCAGGGGTTTGTGGACTATAGGATAGTTGCTGACTTCAAGCTGGGCTGTCAGGCTCGCTGGTTGCAAAAAAGCAGCAGGACCTGGGGCCCATACAGCTGGATTTAGGTTGGAAACATTGAGCCTTCTATGTCCAAGCCTGTGCTACTAGGCTGCCTGCTGTGTGTTCTCTGCTGTTGCATTGTAATGGAGTTTGACAAGGATTTTTCCCCCTGGAAAACTAGGAAGAACTTGGCTTCCTTGCACATTCATGGAGATCATTTAGTGACACCAGTACCGGGGCCCTGGTGGAGTTGAAACAGCAAGTGAGTAACAGCCCGTAAGTAACTGAGGCAATGCTGCCCTTGCAGGGAACTCTTCTGTGATTTATTTTAAACAAAAACATTTTGCAAGTTCATTTTGCACTGGTTCATTGAAACAGTTGATCCTGAAGAACAGTTCTCCTCTGGAAAATGACTGAGCACAATAGACTTGCAGGTGGCCTGGTTCAAGTCTGGTTTACTGAAGTTACAGCCAACATAAGCAAGTGCTGCTGTTAAAGTGACCCCTCTGCAGCTCTGAGCATGAGCTGTTTTCCTTGCTATTTCTTGCATCTTCAACTGATGGTTCACCTTCTTCCACTCAGGGAACAGTGTAACTGCACTAGGCCTCCTGAGTCTGTATTTAATAATTAGTATTTTTTGGCAGTACCAGGGAGCAGAAGCTCTCCCAAACTGAATTTGCAAGGTACCAGTTAGGGGAAGAACGTGTGTGTCAGCTGCATGCATGCACACAGCCATGCATATAATAGACATGCACATCTCCTCCCCTGGGCCAGTGCAGTCATCAGGCAGCAGTACCTGGAATCACTGTCAAGGAGCTCTGTCCCTGATTGCTTTCCAGTTGGTGCACACGTGAGCACGGATCAGTGGGACAAAGGAGGCACAAGGCTGCGAGCGGCAGACGAAACAACTGGTGAGGAAGGCAGAGGTGTACTCAGCATGGACCAACTCTGTTCAGCACTGGAAATTGGGGAATGCAAATGACAGCTCTCACAGTACCCAGGGAGCACTTGGGGACTGGGAGTTCAGCAGGCAGGCTGTCTCACTCCCTGCCTCTGGATTGGTTTGGAGGAAACATGAAGACACACAGGCTTCGCTGCACAATGTGCCTTTTCACTCTTACCGTGGTCAGCCCAGAAGACAAGAGGCTGAAGGCAGGGAGGAGGAGGGTGAAGTATTGATTCTTGAACTTCTTTACTGCCATTGTGGTGAATCAAAAAGGTGTTTTCCTAGTTGGTGTTCTCAGGGACTGCTGCATATGCTGCTGGATGGGACTGCCAGGCAGATCATCTGAGCAGCATTTATTCTCATCACTAACCCAGTGGAAAGAAGCAATGTCTCTGGAAACAAGGATGTGTTCAATCTTCAGGATCTGTCCTGGGCTGAATGCACAGGGTTGCATCTAATTTTGCAAGCAAACTGTTCTAGCCCTGTCCAGACCTTGGATGGGAGGTGGAAAAGAAATTCCAGATATTGTTGGCACATACCAAGGAGTCTTGGGAGAAGAGCTAGACCACAAAAATGAAGTGTCTCAAGATTGCATTTTGGGTGTTGTGGCTTCTGCAGACAGGTGGTAGGAAAAGGCAGTGTATGCTACAATCTGAAGTGCCTTAGGTGGTTTAGACAGGGTTTTTCAGGCACTTCTCTTTCTCTTGTTCTTGGGTTGTTGAAGGTGCAACTGTATTAAAAGTCCAGTTACTGACTTAAATGCTCTCTTTACATGTAAAGTACATTCCTTACTTTATATACAGACAAAGCAAAGAACTGATACAAATACTTAGATTTGCAGCGTGCCACACACAAGAACACCTGTCCAGTGGATATCTGCTCTCAGAGCTGTTCTGCAAGAGAAACCTTAACAGCAAATAGCAAACTATCCCTTCTGCATCTTGTTGCATCTTTTCTCCAAAAGAAACTTAGAAAAAACCATTGATATCTTCTACTGCCAATGGTAGATATCTTCAGAACAACCTTGGTTCAGGAGACAGCTGCTGTAATGGCACGAATGCTGAGTTTATGACTACTTAAACCAACTTGTTCCTAGCTGTGTGCCATTGTACTGCATGTGCACTGACTTTGCAATGTGTTGTAATATCTACTGTATCTTGTGGTTGTCTATTAAAATACTAAACAATAGCATAAAATTAATACCCAGTGTACCTGGACTCCATCTGAGGGCTTTTCACACCCCAAGGAACAGGGGGAATAACAGGGCTATAGAGCTGAAAGGCTGGGGAGCAGAGCTCTCTCTGCTGGAGGAGCAGCAGCCAAGGCTGCACCAGAGGACACTTGACAGGGGCTCTGTGGGTTTGCTGCAGGGCAGGGGCAGGACAGCTCCTGTTCCCATGAGATTCCCACTGGGTGTGAGGGCAGCAGGCTGGGTGCCTGGGCAGCCAGCAGTGCTGTTCCTGCTGTCTCTGCTGGACAGGCTGTTTTCCACCCATCTCTCCTGCCTTTCCTCCAGGCATGGCAGACAGAGACAGCAGCATCAGCTGCTCCTTGTCAAGGGGAGATCAAACCCAGCCCTGCTCCTGGGAGGGGCTCTGCCACCCCTGGCAGGACACAGCTTGCTCCTTTGTCTCCTGCACTCTGTCAGCAGATAAGAGCATGGGAGATGGACTGCAGGGACCTGGCAGTTGTTTGAGGAAAGTTTCAGCTTTGTCCAAATGACACAGAAAAGCCACTGGGGGTTTGCAGCATCCACCCAGGGTAGATGGGGAGCTGGAGGAGGGTGGGTAGGGAAGCACACTCTGGCTGGCTGGGTTTGTCTCTGTGGGGTGGGTGATGGCTTCCTTTAATCCCACAGCTTGGTGTTCTCTCCCCTAAGCAAGTCTGGCTGCTCAGCTCACTGCTACATGATCTGGGCACAGCAGCATCCTTATAAACCTACTACTGTCCTTAAAGATACCATTTAGCTCCCTGGAGTTTTCAAAAAGGCTCCATGTAGTGATTCCACTCCCATCTCAGAGGAACATCTGCCGTTTTGAATAAATATAAACCCAAAGCCTTTGCTCACCCCAGGAGCTGCAGCACCCTTGCAAGGCAGAGGTGTACAGCTCTGAGCACCATCTTTGTCCCCTCTCTGGCACCAACTGTCCTGGTGTGTCCTGGCTTGCAGGCACAGTTTGAAGTGCTTTGTAGTCCCCCTCATTCTCAGTGAGGTACATTTTTACCTCATCAGAGGGACCCAAGTTCTCCTCTGTCAGCATAGCTGCTTGCTGCTGCACTCTGATGTGAGGGAGCCAGGGAACTTTCCTGCAGGGAAAGCAAGCTCCTGCAGGGAAAGCAAGCTCCTGCAAGGAGCTTGCACCTGCTGGGGTTTTGGAGAGGCCCAGAGGAGTCACTTGCTCCACTGTGACTCTGGGGACTCACAGCTCTGGCTCCAGCTCACTGGAGAGAGCTGGAGTGGGTGCCTCAGGTAAAGCCCCAGCTGTGGTGCTGCTTTGTCCTGCTGCCCGTGGCTCCCGTGCCACAGGCTCCTGTCAGCAAGGCAGGACATGTGGAGCAGACCTGTCAGGAGCTCTGTGATGGCCTGCTGAGCCCCCTCCCCAGGGACCTCCCCTCTGCATTCCAGCCCAGCTGTGTGCTGCTCTCAGCCTCCACCTGCAGCCCTCTGCCCAGGCAGGGGCTCTCCTCTTCACCTGGCGCTGCACCACGCCAGGGACCCAAGAGTGACACAAGCCCCAGCCTTATTCTGCTGCAGGGCCTGCAGCTGGCATCAGGTCTTGCTTGATAAGTCAGCATTTTCTTTCTCTGTGGCTACCTCATCATGCTTAGTAGAAAAATAATTTAAAAATAAATTCATCTGGATTTGAAATATTGGAAATGTAGGGAAAGGGTGCAGAAAGATGGCTGCTCCTGAGTAGCACATGTTCTCCATTTGCTACCAGATTTTTGTAGTTACTTCCATTGCCTTAACTTGTTCACTTCACAACAGGAGAGACTCTGAATTTTGGAAGCAAATTTTAGTGCTTCTTGAGAGCTAGGCTCCTAAAGATGCCTGGAGTTAGGCACTCAAAATAACAAGACATTATTGAAAATACTAATCAGATTATTTTGATAGTTCAGCTCCCTGGGGAATGATGGCTGGAGTGGACAGGAAGGTACCCAGACTGAGGACTTCCCTCATGAGTAACCTGCCCTGACCTCAAGAGCCAGGTTTAAGGGCTGCCACATTTCAAAGCCACCCAGCTGCTGGTCGGTAGCAGTACGTACATGGTACAACCAGCACCAGTTTCCACAGATCCAACTCCATAGTCTTGAGCATGCTCTGGAAGCAGGGGGACAGCAGACACTGCTTCACAGGGGGACACATCCCTCCCACAGCAGAGGCAAGAAACTTTGGGCAAAGTGAAGAGGAGCCCACATGGACCTCCCTGCAGCGTGGTCCCCACCTGGGGCTCTGTAGTGCTCTGGCCCCTGAGTGTGAATGCGAGCAAAGGTTTGTCTGGGTCCAGCCCTCAGCTATTGATGCCACTTCAGCTATGCTGAACCAAATTTGCAATGACTGAAAAATACAAGGGATAAGCACATGAGCTGAAAAGGCTGAGTGTTAGTCAGGCCTTGGGGGAGAAAATATCAGTGACCAGTGGGAGATACAAACACCAGATACTGCTTAATTTACTGGCACAGAGGTTCATGGGCTGGGAGCTGAACCAAAAGCAAAACCGTGGCTGTGCTGCTGGGAAGGACAAGGGCTATAAGCTCTTGTAAGAGCCTCCCACAATCTTACTTTCATCATAAAGAAAATATACAGCCTAGCTGACAGCAACTCTTTACTGCTTGGGGAAACAAATAGCTACTGCAACCGGGAATGACAGACACACCAGAATTGTGCTTTCCCAGGCTGAATAGAGCTGTTAAGCAGCATCTGAAGTGCTTGAGCAGAGGTGATTAAAGAAGATGCTATCTCCCAGCCCCAGCAGACTACAAAAGGTGTATTTTCAGTGGCTAAATCCTGAAACAATTATGGCCTGGAGTGTAGTCAGGTTATTTCTTATCTTTCTGATGGCCTGCTGGCAAAATCTGTTTTCTTAAATGAGGTTTGTAATGTCTAGTACTTCCAAGGAAAGATGGTATTGCCGCTGCAATGTGTGTGGTAGTGAGGATCAAAATAAACATAGCAGGCATTGCTAGAACTGCGTAGGCTTATAATTAATATCCCATTCCTCAGGGAAGTGATATTTTCATTTTGGTTGTGGAGAGACTTGTTGCTTGTTACAGAGGAGTGCTGAGGGTTGTGCCTGCTCCACGTTCCCCTGGTGCTCCCTCAGCACAGGCAGGTTTGACATTTGCATCTGGGTTGCTGGGTTCTCCAGAGCTTGCTCCTGCTGGGTTCTCCAGAGCTGCTCCTGGGGAGGGCAGGTCGCTGCACGAGGAGGCTGTGAGGGAACATGGTGGGTGTGTGTGTGTGTGTGGATGGGTGGGTACTTGGGTGGACACCCAGCCCAAGGCAGTGCTAGGTTTCTCTGGGTGAGCTGTTTCGCAGCTCACAATGAGGTTTTTTTTCTCATCCTGGCCCTTAACCATCTTGCTGTGCCATTTTGCTGGGCCTGTCCAAGATGGACAGAGTGCCAAAGTCCTTCACTGGAATAATTTGTCTGAGACAATGGAGACCAGGTACCAGCAGGCAGCATGACCCTTCAGGATCTTCCCTGAGCCTGCCCAGGGCTGAGGGCACATAACACTGCTGAGCTTTAGGTCCGCAGCTCATCCTAAGGGAAACAGTGTCTTTGCTTTAGTGGTTTTGTGAAGATAAGCACAAATTATTATTGTAAGCTTCAGTGCAATACACACTTGCAGAAAGGCTGCTTCGTTAAGTGTTTCTTTTTCTGACATCCTGAGAGCTTTACTATGAGGAGTTTGTTTTCTTTAGAAAGAAACACCAAAGGGATACCCATTGTGCCTTGCAGAGACAGTGAATCCATGGCAGTGCAGCTGATGGTGTTTATTTCTTCCCGTTCTAACATCCAGCCTCACCATTGCATTCAGGCAGATAAAATTCCCAATTGTCACACTGCTTACTTATGAGATGGGGGAAAAGGACATGATGGCAAAGAAGTGTGAATGAGTGAAGTCAGAGGAAGAGAGAGCAGAGAAGAGGAGAGTCTGAACAGCAGAGCATGTTTTAACGCTGTGCTTTCCCAGCAGCAGCAGCAGGTCTCCAGAATTTAACTGGTAGGTGGTGAAGCCATAAGGGATTGTGATCTTCTGGAGTGCCCTTCTGCATAATCCCTTCTGTAGGATCACTCTGCATTCATTCCTTTATAAGGCAAAGCCTCCCCTTGGGCAGCCCATGTCAGCCCCAGACAGCTGAGCAGGGAGAAGGCTGAGCAGTCTGAGGGGAGGGGTTCTGTGGAAAGGGGAGCCAGGGCTGGGTTCTGTGCTGGTCACAGGGCTCGCTTAGGCAGCTGCTCCTTGGCCTTGGGGCTTTCTACCCCTTGTGCTCAGGAGCTTCCTGGCCTGGTACATTGGGGGTTTAGAGGAAATGTGTTTTCCCTCTCTCCATTTGGTCAGATAGTAGAGACTTTTTCAACTACAACAGTGAACCATCAGAATTGGAATAGTGTTGTGAGTTTCTTGGGGTTTTGTGTGAGGTTTTTTTGTTTGTTTGTTTGTTTGTTTGTTTGTTTGTTTTTTAATGAAGCCCCCAGGGAAGGAGTAGGATATTCCAAAATGACACCTGTCCTGAAACACTTCTGCTGCATTGGAGGCTGCTCCATTTGGCTTCTCTGAATACAAATCAGCAATGAAAGTGAAATTTGCTAGGAATTGAAGCAGATAATATGAATAAGAGACACACTGAAAGCTGTCCATGTTTAGAGTGTGATGAGGCTTTGAGATATTTTCCTGTCCTGGTACTGTTCCACTGTTCTTGATTTTATGCAAAATCTTGGTAACGTTGAGCTGCCTCAGGAAGTATACACTGGCTGGTCCTTGTGACCCTTGGGGCCCTTATTGAAATATCATGTGTCAGGCTAGGAAAAAACAAACCCTATAATTCAGCTAGAAGTCTGCATCTTCTGGCAGGCAAAAACATGGAACTGGAGTATTTTCAGGACCTTGTGAAGGAAGCTTGTCTTTTGACAGTACCTTTATTTACAGTATGAAGGCCATAGCTAGGAACTAGGTGGGCATCTGGCACAGATCTTTCAAAGTCCACCTTGGAGGAACTGTTGATTCAGGCCAGTAGTGTCTGTAAGGCATCTGACTTGCATCTTGCTTGCTGACTGTTGTTTCTGAAAAGCAGCACTTGATTCAAGCTCATGACACAAAGGCAATGGCTGTGTAGTGGTTGTGATTAAAGTAATGGAGCAAAAGCCTTGGCCAGAGCTTGGACAAGCCTCTCTCATCTGCTCAGAAGATGGATGTGAAAGCTCTCCCCAATTGGGCCAACCTCCTGTTAAGCACACAGGCGGGTTACAAGAGTTGGAATCACTGGGGGTCCAGTCCCTCTGCCTTTGAAGGCAGCAGGAGTTTTGCCATTGACTTCAGTGGGAGCAGTTTCAGCCTCAGGTGGCCAACATCCTGAAGTTACAGCAAGTGCTTTGCATCACATTGAAAACGATCTGGATTTCGAACAGCAGCTCCTCTGCAAGGAGATCTGATCCATTCCCATTTGTTCCCCCATCAGATGCTGCCTCAGAAATTGGTAGTTCAGTGACTCTGCTGCTTTAAGGCAACTGCTGACCAAAGTGCAGGTTTTGTTATTTGTGTGCCCTAATAAATATCACAAGGCAGATGCAGAGCTCTGTAAGCAGAGGGGAAGGAGCCAGTTGCCAGTGGAAGGCCATGCTGGGATAGAATCAGGGATACTTCCTCCATGTCCTTTGTAAGCCAGATGATTGCAGTGTGCTGCAAGGGATATGAGGACTTTGAGGAAACCCAGGATTTTGTCTGACAGGATCCATGGAGTTTGGAGCATGGCTGCTGCACTGCCACTCCAGCACTGCACTTTTATTCAGCACAAATGTGGAGAACTAAAGATGGGAGTAAAAGGGGTCAAAGGAGTGAGTGGATAGTCTGTGACAGTGGGAAGAGCCTGGTGAGGAAAAAGAAGAGGAGACAACTGGGCTGCCAGTCCACCACCTGGTCTGCTTTCTGCAGGAGTGTGGTGTGGGCCACAGCTGGTGAGGCCTGTGTGTGTGAGGACGTGTGGAACTCCATGTTCATCCTCTGTTGGTTACAGGAGGTCAGTCACGTACCTTTCGTAAATGTAACAGGGAAGTCTCCTGGCTGAATTTCAGAGATGGGGCCTGAAAGATACATGGAAGACAGTGAGTTTGTTTTATTAAAGGGTGAAGTTCTGTACACCAAGAGAAGAAGGGGGTAGTTTGGAGAGCTGAGGAAGCTCAGTGAGCCAGTCATACTCAGAAAGGAGGGGAGGGGGATATTTCATTCAGGGGAGAGATATCCACAGCTGTCTTCCTGCTCGAGCGAGGCCAAATGATGGGCATCACAAATCCCAGGGGGCTCTCAGCAGGAATGGGACAAACATTCTCTGCTGATGGTTGGAATTTGAAGTAGATCAAAAATAGACAGTGTATGAAGTGTGTTAATTAAGGGGGTTTCAGCTGTCACAAGGAGTGAGGATGCAATTAAAGGTGCAGATCTTGTTGCATTTTCTTATTTCTGATGCTGGGTAAGTGCAGTTTCCTGTCACTCTCACACACTGACAGATCTGTTGTCCTGATTCCCAGATGAGGGAATGATCTATACCACTGTCTGACACCCTGGTCAGGGAGATGGGCAGGTCATCGCACCCTGGGAAATGGAGAATGAAAAAGTCATGAGACCACGTGGTTTCAGCAGATACAGCTACTAAGAGTGGATCAGTGGAGTCTATTTAGAGCTGTTTGCCCAGCCTGTTTCTAAGCGTCCCCAGTGACAACACCTGTTCCCATGAGATTTCCACTTGGATTTTCTCCAGTGCAGGTGCACCGAGGCTCACTGTGACTGGCATTCAAGCTGTAGGAGCACATATGGCAGGAGAGCAGCAGTCCCTCAGCAGTACCCTGAGTAAGCCTGGAGGCTGGAACATGACTTGCTTATAAATACCAAAACCAAGAGAATTGCATAGTTTACTTCGATGGGTGCTCAGAGGATCAAATCCTCTCCACTTTCCTATCAAACTGGTCAGCAAATGCCACAGAGTTAGCTGGTGGGAGGCAAGCAAGCTGCACAGAATTGTGATTGCTCTGCAGAACAGTCTTCTCTGCTCTGGAAGACTGCTCCTGTGTGGGCACTTGGTTTTATGTCAGTAGCTCAGAAACAAGCCCAAAGGCAGGCAGGGTCAGAGGAAAGCACTCTGCAAGGCATTGCTGAAAAACTACTCACTGTGGTGGTGGTCACTGTCACTTACTGGTCAGACTGGTATTAAATTTTCCCTAATTGCTTGCAAAAGGAGAAAATGCTTTTGAATTACATTCATCATTTAGGCAAACAGTGGCCAGTCTGGTGAATGTCTGGAGGTCACATCTTTAGGTGTGCCAAGAACATTTCCCACTGGCATAACTGAATCTGGAAGTGGAGTTGACTTCCAGATTTAATAAACCTCCCAGGGATGGTCCCTTCTTTTCTTATGACAAGAAAGAAAAATTTGGTGACAGTACTATTGTGCCATGATGCACAAAGGATGTGATTATTCAAGAGCAAAAGCATCTCAGTGAGTAAGAGAACAGTGGGATCAAAAAGAGAACTTGCTGCTGTGACTGGGGTCCTGGGTTGAGACCAAGTACCTGGGGCCTGATGCACTTTGAAGCAGTATGGATTGTCCCAGGTGGGATGAGCGTACTTACTTGGATACACAGTATCAGGAAAACTAAATTCAGATTTTAGAAGTTGTGTTTTTCACTGACTGGCCCATAATGTCTTCTAAGGTGGGTGTAGAAGACCTATTGCTTACATTCAGGGGAAAAGTGGTGAAGGAAAAAACCATGCAGTTTGCATTTAATGTGAATCTGCCACTTCTTAGCAACACTCAAGCAAAAAAGACCCAATAACCAAAATGTTGAGAATGGACCTTTTTCAAGTTACAAATTCCTGAAATTGCAGAGCTTTTCCTTCAGCCGTCTTTCTGCATTTAGCTGAGTGCTTAATGAGTGACAGTTTCTCAAAGATATTCCCTAATTATAACCATATTCTAGGGAGACCAGTTACAGCATCGTTATCATCTCTTCCTCTATGAACATGTTATGTCAGGTTAATAAAGGTTGCAGCAGGAAAGTGTGATCCAGCCCTCTGAAGCACAGCCATGGCTAACATTCCTGTAAATGATTCAAGGTACACGAGTAATCTTACTGAGCTCATTTGCCTCTTAATTTCTAAGTACCACCTTGAAAAGCAGACTCAAGCAGTATATGTAGAAAGTCTGCTTTGTTCTCTTTTTAAGACATGGCAAGAGTTCAGATCCTCTTCCTGCAACATAAATACTGTGCTTGGTGCAATTTTTAGCAAAGATAAAGCACTTTCACTCTAAAGGGAGAATTTCACTTTTATGGCTTTCACAAATCATAGTGGTCAAGGTAGTGGGGTATCTGCAGAGACAGCTGGTGTTGCTGTTCCAGTCCTCTGAAGAGTGCATCAGGATTTCAAGGAGCTTGGAGGCAGCTGCCCTCAGGAATTCTGCCTGGTACCTTGCAAGCACTCTTATCCTTGTCATTCTGCCAGGCTGTCCGAGAGGAAGCTCATTAGTGCTGGGATGGGGAGCTCTGAGGAAGGCATGAACCTTGCAAGGTGTGAGAAGCTCAGAGGTGGCCCAGTTTCCCATATGCCAAGATCACAGTCCAGGAACACAGGGTTTGAAGCATGGTGATGGTAAATGGTGCCATCTGTTTCACCGGAAAATCAAATTGCCTGGATAAACTAGTCTGTTCTTTAGAGAACTACTCTGTTCTTTAGAAACTGGGCACCAAAGATGTTGCTATGAACACTCGGGCCATTCACAGTGGTCCAGTTGCGGGCTGAGGCTTGTAAGTCTTCCAGCTCGTGGTTTTACACTCGTTTTTTTCAAGCTGTGTAACTGCTCCCCCACTCAGAGCTGGGACTGCACTTGAGGCAGTTCCTTCTCACGCTTTTTGTGGCATGCAGTGACAGCCAGGCATGGTGCCCAGAGGCTGCTGTACCTTTCTGCAGTGTGGTCCATATGTGTGAAAGCAAATCTCATTCATGCCCAGACATGCTGAACCCCTAGGATGCTTTAGCCAAAGCTAGTTGGAAAAGAGTAGATGCGTTCCTCTGATGTTCTTACAAATGCAAACAGCAGTCTTCTTGAGTAGCTGAAAATGCTGTGAAAGGCTCTGTTTAGTTTTGTCTGGGATAAAATGGCCCATGGGGACGTTTCTCCTGTCCCTTTCCCTTCCTTAGGATTCCTGTTAGTGGTCTCCACCATACTTTTATGTTTGTGCTGAAATGTGAGCCCTAATGGAAGTGTCAGGCAAGGAGGAAACAGGCAGGTGAACACAGAGCTTAGGGTTGAGTCCAGCAAAAAGTAATCTCTTATAATCCCTGGAAAATGTTCTTTCAAAGCAAAAAGATGTCAAGAAATCCAACAGCTCTATCCCATGAGATGTAAACCCATCTTTGGCATTAGATGGGTATGCAGGTTTACTCGGGATGTCAAGGTTCCTTACTGCATTAAGTTAACAGTGTAGATACGAATATTCATGGGTACATCCAGAGGAAAGTTGAGTTGTAACTGTTGTGGGAATCAAACAACAAGTTTTTAAGACTTCTGTTTGAAATCCCCTGCTAAATTGATATTTTTGGTCCCATTAACCACACAGAGACATGCACAGAAGCCAAACATCAAACAGCACACAGAAGTGATTTTTGTTTCTTTCATAAGTAGTGCTACAGCCTCAGAAGTCAGAGGGGAATTGAAAGTGGGGGCAGAAAAAAGATCTTTAAACGGTTTCAAAAAAATAATCCTTGCTCTAAAATGTCTACTGCCAGATTTCATCACAGACTAATTCCTTGCAGCTGAGCTGCAAACCTCTATGAAAATAGGGGTTTACAGTGGAAACACTGACTAACTATAGCTGTGCAGTCCCATGAATAATGACGCTCTAATTACGCCTTACGATTTACCAAGACCTGCTTTCTGTAGAGCTGTTGCTGGTTTGGGGAGCAAGATCTTTTTTTTCTTGACTGTGGTTTGCTTCTTTTTGTTCATATTGTGTTGGCACATAGTTTTTGAAAAGCTTTTCTCTGAAGGGAGCTGGGCAGACAGCTATGATTAAGTATGAAATGATTGGTTGAGCTGTTTGTCAAAGTTATAAATAGGATACCACACAAACCCAACACTAATCTCACTGAAAGACAGATACTGGCAACATTTCTTAGTCATCTGTTCCTGACGCTCAGGGGAGAACAGCTACACTTCCATTAAGTTTTCAAACAGAAGTTGCCTAAAATACATTTCTCTGGTAAAATTTTGGGCATATGCACTGTAAGCCACACTGAGATCTAGCGGGGTGTTGGAGTTTTAAATGTTCACCCCAGTTTAAACCTGGTCCTCTGGATCCACCTCTCTGTGTAGGGGTGAAAGGTGATGGTTTGTTGTTTATGGAAACAAAGATCTGTTAGTGAAGCAGTTCTGGCAGGACCAGACTGATATCTTTATCCCCTCATACCCCTGGATTAATTTTAAGGGCAGAAGCGGAGGTCCCTAGGGATGTCCTTTGCATCTTCAGGTTCTGTAATCTGCTTTTGGAAGATCAGATGGAGGCATAAAAAGAAGAGCAATAGCACAGGTTTCGCTTATGTGCGTCTGCAACCAGAAGGGAAAGGCAGCATATTGAATTCCTTCTGCTGCAGATCTCTCCCACAGCAGCTTCTGCAGACTCCAGCCTGGATGCTGCTTCTTGTCCACCCCAGTTCTGCATCAGCTGCACCCGTTCTGTCAAACTGGAAGTCTGCAATTCCGTGTTCCCACAGGATGAGCCCATATTTGCCGTCTGCTTTCATGGTGCCTCAAATTGTAGGGAAGGGTTCCATAGTTCGGCACTTTTACTGCAGGCCAAAACCTTCATGAGACAATTAAAGCAAAGCAATAGCTGAAGGAGAGCCAAGCATTTCTGGGGCTGAAAAAAGCTTCAAGTTGCAAAGTGAAAAAGCCCACAGCAACCAGAACTTGCCCCTCCAATCCTGCACCTTCCCACATCCCTGCCAACACATACAGCAAGGAGTTTTAGAGGAAGTATAAACACTTCTAATTTATGGCATAAGTCAAGAACTCTTGATAGGTAAAGTCTCTTAAGTTTTTACAGAAATCTAAAAAAGAATTATCTTGAATTTGTGGGGTGTAGACAATTCAGACATGCATATTTTTATTTTTAGCTTCAATAAGTTTACACACGTCTATGGAATTTCAGATTAATAAGTTTCATTTAACCTAATCTCTTAAATTTTAGGCATGGGCATTTTGGTTTTGCAAACTCTCAGAATCAGATTCAGATCAAAAAACTTTGTTTAATAACTATTTAAAAATAAGGGGGTTTTTCAATCTTTCCAGCAGACAGAGTGATTGAGGGTTTTTTTAGCTTCCTGATTTTCCCTTGGGAGATTTTTGTTGCTAGAGAGTAAGACCCTCCTTGTGTGCACAGAGCAGCTCAGCTCGGTGAACTGGCAGCCAGGAGCAAGGCTCATCAGGGTGGGCAGCAGTGGCCTGTGCCCTGTGCAGCCTTCCCAGCCTTCTCCTCTGGTGTGGTACATCCTGCTCATCCCAGTGTGCTGCAAGGGTGGCAGAGGGATAAGGAACAGGGAGTGCCTTCCAGGAGCCCAGGGTTGAGCATACAGCTGAAACCCAGAAAGATGATTTTCATGGTTTTCACACCAGCATCAACTGCTTGAGTTTTGCTGGGGTTGAAAGAAAATGTTCTCTCATTCCTGATTTCTCCTTGAGAGGTTAATACAGCTTTTTTCTTTGCACTGAAATGATTGGGACCAGCCATGAGCACTCCCCATTCTTGAGCAATGGTTTTACAAGCTTGCTGAAGCTCTTTAGTCTCTATCTCAAACCAGCCCCAAGTGCAGTACACTATCTTCCTTGCAGAGCTTTAGTAGGTGAACTGGAAAAGCCTTTTGGTTTTGTCCCTTCCTCAAGTTCCTGACATGGATTATATGAGTTATTGCCCCAAAGTTTGGGTTTTTTTAATGAAGAATAAACCAAAGGCCTTTGGCTCTTCAACTTCTTAGTGTGAACTACATCTTTAATTAGTTTACTACCCAGATTCCTTTTGCAGTCTGATCCTACTGGCAGTGAGTTGCCAGGGGTGAGGAAGAGCTGACAGTTTCTCCAATGGATATTTTTCTAGAAAGAAGAAGCTAGTAAAAAAGATTCTGCTTAATGAATTGCTTTGCCTCTTATGTAATAACATATTTATGTTGTTATGAAGTTGCAGTGAAGCTGCATCTGATAAGAGTGATAGGTTTCCAGTTTGATCTTATTTTAGATTGCAGCAAACTGAGGATAAAAAGACTCTTTGTTCCAAGAAGAAAAAACAGAAGCAAACATCTGGTGAGAAGCTGATGTGCTCAGGACAACTCTGAAAGAGGCTGATAGTGATAGATTGCGACACACAACTTCAATAGGTCCCCACAAGTGTTACATGAAACGACAAGATAATTCTTCCCTTGTCTAAGATTCATTTTAAAAGTTTTCTGGTTTTTGGGGAAGGGGAGAGAAAAGAATGTAACAGTGCACTCCGTGTGTGTTTCTCCATGATTCTTGCAACTGGTCTAGTTTGGACTGAAGGCTTCTTTCAGGATTGATTTACTTGGAGAGTGTTAATTGTGGACGATGTCCTAACTCCCAGTGGAAGCCTTTCATAACGGATCATCTCCTGTAGCAGTCCTGCTCAGAATCACCCCCACTGTGTGTCCAGTGCCCAGAAGAGGATCTCAGGAGTGTTGGATTCAGTGTGTTCAGTCAGTTCTGCTAGCTGGAGGTCTTTCACTGCTTGTGGTACATGTGGATTTGGCCCTTGTTCTTTCATTCCTCTCTCAGCCGCTGAAAAAGATACTTTCTACTGCAAATTTTAAAGCGTTTCCTACTCTGTCCTTAAATACAGGCTTGGATTGTTTCACCCTGTGCTGATTCCTGCTGTGTGTGCACAGCTCAGAGGCAGAGTCAGGCCCATGTAGCTAAAGGCAGGTCCTGAGAGAAACTGGGGCAGCAGAGTGATGGGAAGGGGTATTCTGTTTCATTCAGAAAGACACTCCCAAAACCCAAAGGAGCAATGCGTGGGTGAAGTGCTTTCATGCAGAGCTTTTCACTAAGAATCAAGTCTGTTGTCAGCACTTGTGACATTTTCTCTGTTCCCTTCCTCTGGGCAGTTTGCCACTGTAACATACACAGATGACATTAGGATTTGCAGACTGTCATTTCTGAAGGCACTCTTATCTAATCTGTACTTAGTATTTTTCCAGGACACGGAGGTGGCTCTTTCTCCTCTGTTAATTAACTTTTTTTGCCCATGTTTGCCTGTCTTATAAATTCCTCTGACATCAGGGTCTAGGATTAAACAAATTGATACCACACTTCCAGTGTGTGTGAGCTTGACACTGAGCTGACAGCCTCGGAGCCTGAAGTATTTTGACACACAAACAGAGCAAATACAGAGGGAAGTGCTGTTCAGCCTCCTCTGCATGCTCCTGCCAGGTTTGAGCAGCCTGTGTCAGTACTAATGGGGCAGTCCCAAAGTCCTCCTACCCATCAGTAGGTTTCTGCTTGAGGTGCCAGTTGTGACATTTCTCAGAAGTACCTGTATTTATTCACTGTGTCAGGTTTTCACTGTAATGCAATTACAGAACAGCAGTAACCTGGTAGGGAGCCAACTCCATGCAGTAGCCAGATTAAGTTGTCTTATTTGGTTAACAGTATTTTGATAGTTTATTAAATCCTAGTAGGAGCAGAAAGATAAGAGTGGAAAGAACAAATATTATGGATTATCTGCTCTTGGTTGTTCACTCCTGTTGGTATAATCCTGGTCTAAATGATGAGATGTGGGAACAAGCGTTTAATGTTTTGCTGTTGTCCCATCTTAAACATGTGCATTGCTTTATCAGAATAAGCATATTCTCTTGCTATTTTTTTCCAGTCTGCTGTTTTTATCACTGATGTGGAACATGGTGCTTGTTTTCTTTATCTGGAACGAAAACATTAGTTCATCTCAGATAGCACAAGCTATTTGATCAGCCTTCAGATGGCAAGGCATTACAAAAGCTGCTGACATGGGACAAATCCAGACCTGTGGTGTGCAGCTTGAAAAGACTTCATGCCCTTGTTTTCAGTCCCCCGAGACAACCAGCTACTCAATCAGCAGCAGCAAAGAGATAGGATTGATTGTGCCAGAGACAAACCCCTCTCTCCTTACTGAGGCCAGGAGGCAGCAGGGATGTGCATGGGGTCACTGACGTGGCGCAGTGGTGAGAGAGCCCCTGCCTCCTCTGCAGCCCTGCTCATGTGTCCGCTGTGCCACTGCTCTGTGGTGGCCTTGGGCCAGCTGAGATTAGCCTACGTGGGTCTTGCCACGTAGCAGGAGCTGAGGTCCATGAGTGGTTCCTGCGGGGTGCTGGTGAAGCAGACAGCTTTGCTGTGGCTGTCCTCTCCACCTTGCTGCATTAGCTCCCAGGCCAGCTCATCCAAGGTGTCCCTGAGTCCATGGCAGGGCTGGTTTCCAGCTGCACCCTGCCACCTCTGCTTCTCATCCTGAGAGTGCATCTTCCTAGGTAGTGCAGGAAAAAAAGGCCTTCATTTGAGCACAACTTTTCCTTATGACCATATTCTGCCCCCTCTTTCTGGGCCAGCCCACAGCCCTGCCCCACCTTGCTCTCCTCAGCCTGCAGTATCACTGAGACCAGGGAGAACATGGTTCAGTGCATTTTGATCACTGTGTTTGCTGTATGCTACTTGATATTCAGGCCTGCTGTGACTCCCCTGATTATGTGCAAACTGAAGCCAAAATGATGATACTCTTAATACATAATCAGAAAATAGAAGATATTGTATTTTGCCAACAGCTGACTGCAAATCAAAGAAACAGGCTGCACATCTAACATCTGCCTTTGCAATATGGGAAAAGATCTGATTTTCACTCTGCTTAATAGAGCAGTCTTGTCTCTGGTTCAGTTTGATGGTAGCAGCTACAGCAGGAGATGAGTTGTACAGCTGGACACCTTACACAGGTGTTATGGGGTGTAGGTGCTTGGCAGAGCTTGCCAGCAGATGGTTCTCAGTGAAAAGGTCATGAAGAGCTCTTCCTAGGCTGGTCAGCCAGGACTATCTCCTAGTCCAAATTTTTTTGGGGTACCCTGTTTCCCCTTAGGAGTTACTAAACTACACTGTTTTGTCCCCAGTTCCTGGCTGTGGTGCTCATTAGCCTGGATGGGATTTAGGTATGAAGAGGGAGAGGCCAGCTGAACAGTAGTGCCTACCAGGGACAGTAGGAGAAGACTGGAGCTCCTCAGCTGCCAGGTGCTCTCAGGCTCTCTGGCTACACCTGGCCAGGGGCTGTCCTGGCATCCCTGCCATGCCTGGCATGCCTTGCATTTCAGCAAGCCTGATTGCCTGAGACATGTCCACCCAGAAACTCCCAATGGGAGCTTGGGCTGAAGTTGTTCCTGGGATGGGGGGCTGGACTGAGGCTAGGAGCATGAAATGAGCTGTTGGAACAGTTTGGAGAGTGAGTGGGAGGAGGGTTGCAAATATGAGGGAAGAATTATGATGGATTTATCACAGCCTGAAATAAATTAACCTCTGGGAGGAATGATTTTGTAATAATTTGCATTTAGATACTCTGGCACAGCCACATAACCCCAAACCTTCTGCAAACATTGTAATTAATTCAATCTCCAACATCCTGTGAGAGGGATAGAAATAGCACTATTTACATGGTTAAAGGAGCCAAGGACTCTTCACTCAGTATTGCATTTTACACCTCTGGGACTGCCCTTCTGTCTTGTTTCCAGAGCCTCCTGGTGGGGTGAAAGGCAGGAGCAGTGAACAGCTGGAGAGCTTTCCTGGGCATAGCTAGCTGACAACAACTCCTGTGTGTTACAGCACACAGCCGGTGGCAGGCAGCCCAGGGAGCCCGTGTGGGCAGGGCGGAGAGCCTGGAGCACATGGCAGAAGAAGCAGGGAGCTGAGTCCTGTCTCAGCTCCTGGTAGTGGTGGCTGTGGGCAGGGCTATTTCCCTGCAGGGACCCTAGGCCTAACTCCATCCCTGAGTGGAAAGCAGTCAAGTGATTTAATATTCAGCACTCTGAAGTGCAGTAATGAATTTGATAGCCAAAATGATCTGCTAACCCAGCCAGCTTGAGAGGGTGTTTCAAGGACAATCCAAGCCTGTAGCTATGCAGTGGGATATTCTCTTGTCATCAGTCTCCTGCCTATTCCTTTCCATTCCAGGACAGTTAATCATAAATGAGATACTTGCTTGATGCTGTTTTCCTGCCTGCTCTACCCTGTTTCCATTTCCAAGGGACCATGGAGTCGGTGGGTTACATCCCACTGCAGCTTCAGCAGCTTTTGCAGGAGAGCTGGCTCTTCTACAGAGACCTGGATTGAACTTCACACTGTGACTCTGGAATGCTTGGGCAAGCTGATTGTTTTCAGAGCATCTCAAAGTGCATCTTCTCTTACTTACAGATGTGTCATAAATCCAGGGTTCTCTGGCATGACCCAGAGCTGGCCTTGGTCACTGGAAGCGTATCCATCATCATCAAGGAGATTTGAGCAGCCTTCCTTTTGCTGCCAGTTCAGCTTCTGCCATGCCTGTCTGCTTTCTGCAAAGCTCTTCCAGGGGTGGGAGCACGTGCTGTCCAGCAAGTGGTGAGCAACAGGTCAGCTGTACACAGGGAGAACTTGTGTGGCACAGCAGCAGGCAGAAGACACACCCTATATTGTGGAGATTTACTCCTCGTAAAACACCTCTGGCTCTCTGTAGATATCTGCAGATGTCTCCTGCCAAGTGAACCCAGAGATATTTATAGTGCAAACTTCGGCAATAGGACAAAGGCAGGTTGGCAAACAAAGGGACTTTGAAATACAAGGAGAACCAAAATATGCTCTGGAGCACATTTATTTTGGAATCAATAGAAAAAAGGTTAAATAATAATAGTGAATGTTTCCAGGGTGGGTCAGGTTAAAAAGCAAAGAAAGCAAAGCATGTTCACAGTGCTGTAAGACTGTTCTGTGAGTGCTGAGTTTGAGTTACAGAGATAAATGATGAAAACTTCGCTTCCCACTGAAATAGAGTGTGGTGGTGCTGAGCACCACACAAACACCTGCTGAGTACCTTACAAACACCTGCAGAAAGCTAAGATAAATGCTACTTCAAATGAAACTGCTCTGAGTTCAAGAATGGAAACAATTCTATATTCAATTCACAAAGTTGTGTAAAATTAACCATCTTTAGCTATGGGTGTGATTTTCCCCCTGCTTTCTGCCTGTTTTTCCCCTGTCCCCCTCAGTTGTGTGGAGGTGTCGCAGCGGGGTTGGAGCCCCCCTGCTCAGACACGCTGTGCCTCGCCCGGGCTGGGAGCGCAGCGCCTTTGTCTGGACGTGTCCCATTTTAATTAGCACAGCTCTCACCACTGCTGCTCCTGCGTGTCCCTCAGGGAGCTCAGGCACGGGGCTCTTCCTCCCCTCCTCTCCTCCTGGGGACAATCCCCACTCCTTCCCCCTTGGTTTCCACAGCCTGTGCAGGGAGCCTGCCTGAAGGGCAGCTTTGGTGAACACGCTGCTGTCTTTTTGTAGGGACATCCATGTTTGCTCTCTTTGTCAGGCAGACCTCCTGCCTAAATCCTGCTGGCAGCAGGCCAGGAGATCGGAGATCCCCAGGGTTCCCACTGATTTGACTCGGTTTCCCAAAGCAGGGCATTTGTAAAGGGCTGTCGGAGGCTTTGCCTCAGCCTGCCAGCCCTGGTGGGTAATGGCACCCAGAGGAAATGGCGGGAGTGTTTGTGTTGTTGAGTGCAAGGCCTCTGAGCATGGCCAGGACCTCACCACCAAAATTCACCATCAGCTGAGGAGGTAAAGGCACTTCTGGAAACTGCTGGGATCCCCTGGGATCCATTTTTTTGTTGATTGGCTTTTCAGAGAGGCCAGGCCCTGTAAAGGCCTTGCTTAATCCTGAGGGCATCGAAGGCCTCATGGACAGATGCATCCCACAGTAAAACTGCTGTGCATAAAACTTCCATCCTTGCCAGAAATCCTGTGGCGGCAGAAATGGGATGGAAAAGGCCGGAAAAGAAACAAGTTTTTTTAATTTGCCGTGACAGGAATCAAAGCCATGTCTTGTCAAAAAATTCCAGCTCCCTTTTCCTGCCTGTCTGTCACATGTCAGCAGCCCTGATGCTGTACAGATAAATACAGCTCGACAGAAAGGAGCCCAGGGAACAACTCGGAACAATCCAATTCATGAGGGAAGGAGAGGCTCAGGCAAGCCCTGGAATTGAGCTTGCATTTGGTGTGGCAGGCATGGAGCCACATAATATTTATATTTGACTCTGGAGTTTTGATATTGAAGCAAGTTGCTGCTTTTCCTGCTGCTTTGGGCACTCGTGGGAGCAGAGAGTGGGTCCCAAGGGATCCGGGCAGCCCCAGGACACACCTTCCTCACACTCCACTCAACTGGGAGCACAACACAAGGCTGGAGATGGGAGTTACTGTCCTACAGAAGCTGGTAAGCAGCAATTCCCATCACATGGACAGGAGGGCTGGCAGTGCAGATGCCCATGGTAACCTGTTTGCCAAGGGCAGGCTCACCCCACACCCTGCAGAGGTTGCTCAAGGATCATCTGTGAGCAGGAGTGCAAGGGCCAGCAAAATACAAACTTCTGTCACATCATACATCAACTACAGAACGCTCCAGTTGCTCTTAGGCTGCTAATGAGATAAACTTTTACAAGGATAGGGCACATGCCCAGTTTCAGAGACCCTTTACCACCCATATGCTAAGAGCTTTACACTGGAAATAACTAAGGACTTTAATGGGTAACTCTGGAGACTGTGCAGGTTCAGGATTTGAAGCTGTCAAGACACACAAGATAAAACAAAATTTTAAAGATGTTTAGGCTCAGCTGTGACATTAAGACAGCAGTCCTGTAAAAGTGCCAGCAAAATCATTGACAATCCCAATCAAATTATCTTAAACATGGTATCTGTTTGGTAATTGGTTTATCTCAGAGCATGCTTGAACAATATGGATATTTTATTGAATTTTTTAATAAATGTTTGATTTCATTCAAATTCATTCTTATTGCTTGGGTAAGGAGAAACATAGGGTGTGTTTGCAGGTGGATGTGTCTTTGTAAGGACTCATAAGAACTTGAGCAATTATTTTTAAAATGTTGCTGACTTTGCCTATGCAAGCACTTGCCTCTCCACAGTAAAGCAATTGCAGAGGGCAGGAGAAGCTCTATACTGGGGAATTTTTCAATTTGACTGCTGAGTCCTCTTACCTTTCCTGTTCTTCCTTATAGCAAAAGGTATATTCAATCAATGACTGTCAGAGCAACCTTTTTTGGGGTGGTCTTGTCTCTTTCTGGGAGATAAATTTTTCACTGAAAATTTCAATACATATAGAGGGGAATTAGCCACCCAAATTTCACTGACATTCATCTCATCTCTGTCTCTTGAAAACTTTTCACCTCTCTGGTTAAGGAAATGTCTTCTCAGGATATATTTGGTAGGGCAGGGAGCACTTTGGAGTTGTTTCTTTTTTTCTTGACAAAGCAGTTTCAAATGGCTGTGCTAATGTACATATTAAGTCTAATGAGTACAGCTGTCGTTTAATCAGATGTCCATGTCTTCTGGGATTCTAGGCAGAGATGGATTCTAGGACAGACTTTGAGCAGGAGACACTTGTATTTCCCTTCTCCTTGCTCCATATATGAATTTTTTCTCCCTTGCTTTTTCTTCCCTCACAGTCAACCGTGAGAAAATTTGTGCCTGCATTGATGCCAACCACTGTATTAAAGCAGAAGAACTCAAATTAGGTGGTAAATTTGACAGAAAGACCTGATGCAGACCTAGGTTACCAGAGACCTGGGATATTTTTAAGCTGAGATTGTCCAGCATGAAATTCTCCCTTTTCCAGACCTGACAATTAAACTGCATTTTCTCTCATTTTAGGGGAGCACCTGCGAATCTGCCCCCAAGGCTACACCTGCTGCACCAGCGAGATGGAGGAGAACTTTGCAAACAAAAGCCGAAGTGAATTTGAAGCCATGATGAAAGAGGCTGGTCGCTCTGTGCAGGCCACACTAACAGCACAGCACAGAAGCTTTGACAGTAAGTAAAACCTGCCTGCTTCCCTCTGCTCAGGACCCAGTCACTGCTCAGTTTTCCAGGCACTGTTGGAGCCAGGAGTTGGTGTTTGACAAGCTTTTCTCTGCATCTTACTCAACGTTTGTGTGAAGCATTAAGCTGCTGGAATTGTAGGAATTGTACCTCTGGCAGTGTTCCTGTAAGACCAAGGCATTTTGAGGTCTCCCTTTTGGAGCAGCCACTGGAGGAGGCTGGCAGACACTGGTGTGCCTTGGCACTGACACAGCTGTGACAGGCGTGCTGTAATCAGCAGTGATGTAAAACCTGGCACTGTTCCTTGAACTGTAAGTTGAACAATATTGCAAAGGTGACTGGATAGCCCTCAGTAGGTGGGGAGAGTTTAAGGAGACATGGATTTTTCTTGCCCTTTTCATGTAGATTGCAAGTGAAAAGGAGGTTAGTTTGTATTGGATGCTTATAACTGTCAGTTTCATACAAACATCAGGAAATGTTAGAGAGCAGGAAAGCTCTTAGAGACTGTGGAGCACAAGATGTTGTGGACAAACATTCTCTCCAAAGTCCAGAATCCCTCCTAACCTAAGAAAAGGCTAAGGGTGGCTCTCCTACTTTAATTGTTCCCTGAAAAATCCATTTTGCAGTGCACAGTAAACCTGGAGGTCTGAAGGCCACTGTAAATAAATGGTTTACTGTCAAAATTGAGATGACCTGTGATTCAGAAACTGTATCTATTATCAGATTTTGAAGAAGGTCAGACACTTAGAATCATGGCCCTCCTAACTTTATCAACAGTCATCATCACAGAGTTACTGTGAAAAGGAGTCGGGAAAAGAAGCTGTAATAGCCAGAAAGGTGGAACTGGAAATTCAAGTAGTAAATAATAGATCTAAAGAAATAAGCCTGACCTTCAGGCTTATAACCAAGATGAAGTGCTTTTACACTAAGTAGGAAGAAAAGGCAGTGCATTTCTGCAAAAGGCATTGTGTGTGTGGCCAAGGTTGGCCACAGCAAAGGCATTCCTTTATAAGCTCAAAATTAATTGATTTTCACCTGCTTTAAAAGGTGACAATCAGGATTTTTAAAAGAGTCTGACAATGGTGGTTGCTCAGACTGATGTCTGAATGGGACCTGACGTAGCTGCTGCTGAGCACAATCCCCAGCTTCTGAAATCCAGCCCTTTCAGGGGTTAGTGCTTGGCACCCTCTCTCTCCACTCCCTGTCACAGCACTGGCTGCTATATCTGCTCTTTATTTTCACCACAGCCACTCCAAAGAGCAGAGTTCTGCATCTATCATGTAAGAGAGTGCAAAACTTGATGGAAGCATTGAGGATTCTACTAATAGGCAGAAATTTCCTAGTGAAGAACTTGTTTAGTCTAAGTGTGATGTTTTGGTGGATTAATAATAATAATAATAATAATAATAATAATAATAACAGCAGTAAGAGTAATAGTAAACAAAACCAAGCATATAAAAGGGGGATGCTTGTGTTGAGATGTCAGTTAGAGCCATTTGGTTTTACTCCCCAGTATTTTACAAAGATAGAGCTTTATTTCTGTGGTGCATACCCAGGTTTCTTTTAAGTATCAAACAAAGTAAGTGTTCAATAAGCCAAGTATTACTTTAACAGACCATAATGCACAGATCTTTGGTGTTCTGTAGTGGGAACAACCTCACTTGAGCCCACAGGCCAGGAAGATGTCTCCTGCTCCCATTATACTCTTTGTTTGCTTAACTACCCTTGCAATCAATACAGAGTTCATAATTTATGCAAGACATGATTAAAAAAATCATCCTATTGTGTCTCAGGTTCAAGCATGACTTTAAATAGCACTATTAATTTTTCTTTAGCTACTGCATAAATGGTTTGAAATTGAAGGAGTTCTGGTGATGAGGCAATAGGATCACCTCAGCTCCTGAAACAATGCCACAGAAACTGCCCTAGCTTCCAGGAAATGTTATTAATCTCACAGTTAACAAGACTTTTTGGAGGTAGTGCTGCTTAGAACTGTTCAATAAAGGAGTTTTTTTTATGTCAAATTGATGAGTTCTAGTCTTGCTGGCACCAGATGCCTGCGTTTGTTGGATTTCCTCAGCAGCAGTTTGGAGTGCAGCTTTTGGGGTTGCAGAGCTATCGATGCACAGCTCGTCCTCACATTAGTGATTTCATTTGGCCTTAGGAGGATGCAGAGAGGCTCCACTGGATGGGGATGTCCAACCCTTTCTCAAAGTATTTGTAGCCTGGAGATCAGATTATTCATGTATTCCCTGCTAGCAGGTGTGGCACACTGAACTTCAGGCCTGGAGCTGTCTTATTTTTGGATTCATCACGGCAAATCTTGTGCCTGTAATCTCACTGCTGATCATGGCAATAGTCTCTACTTGTAAATTCCCCAAGCTCCAGATAGAAAATAGCAAGGCTACAGCAATCTGCCCCTGAAGTAATGTTCTCCATGCTTGTGGTCAACATTATGCTTTGGAGAGCAATTCATCCTTGCAGCTTGTGGTCTGTAAAGCCCTAAATTGTCAGCATGCCTCTGCTCTGAGCTTCAGCTTTGTGTTGTTGCAAGGCATTACAGAGTCTGTTGTTTCAGTCTCCCTGGCTGCTTTTGGGGCAAACATTTTGTGTCCAAGAGCTGAGTGCCCTTTATCTCATACAAAGTACTTTTAGAGAAAATGCACGTGTGAGATACAGATGACATGCAATAGGTGTAGCCATATATTCCAAAGTGAGATGTGTGGAATAGGATCCTATGGTCTGAGTGCTCTTTCTGCACTCAGCAGAGGACACATGGCTTCTGAGATGTCCTTCCTCCAGGATCTGCCAGGGCTAAATTTAAACAGCCTATGGTTGCATAGCTTATTACCAGCACATTGGTTGTTTTCCTTTATGTTACTGAAGTTAGCAGAATTTGGAGACATCAGTTGCAAGCTATACATGTGGTCATAGGCTTGCTGTTAACCTTTTAACTGAAAAGGTAGCATTTTGCTCTACAACTAATTGGTTTTAATTTAAAAAAAAAAAAAGAAAAAGAGCCTGAAGCGCAGACCATGAGTGATGGGAGCATATGCTTTTGATAACTCAGTGCTAGGGAGGATGTTGTGGTCAGAGTAGAGGTATTTCATTAGCAGGATTAGAGGCACAAATTCTGTGTTAATTCTGATGGCTCAGGGCTCTTGGTCAGACAAGGAGGGAAATGTAGTTATCTGGGAGCACGGCCTGTAGCAGAGACCTACTCGAGGCTGCTAGGTTGGTTTTGGTTGGCATTTATTTGCCTGAAAAATTGTATATAGCCTATACTTAGAAAGAAAAACATGAATAACAAAAATAAAAACAAGCTGGGGGTCTTAAAGGGAGCTGGGGTACAGCCTCTTTTGAGACTAGTACTAAATACTGTTTTAAAGGTGCTTCCAACACTGATTGCAGAATGTGCTTCTTTTCAAACTGGTATCTTGTCAGCAAATGGGGAAGTTTCAATATCTATTATTAGATATTCATATTAATAGATATATTTCAATATCTATTATTATTACAAAATTAAATACTTGACAAGGAGCTTTGTCCACGCAGTGGTTCAGGATACAGATGTGAACTGGCTGTGCCCCCTCTGACAGCTGCAGAACAGGACTGGCTCTTCAGTTGGGCTGAGAGCGAATTACAAACATTGCTCAGGTCTGGGGGAGATTCCTGTGGAAAACGAGCTTTTATTTGCATATCACACAACTGCATGTCAGTGCTGCTCACAGTCATGGGAATTCTGAACTCCTGTCCTTCCCAGTACAAATTAAACTTGTACTTCCATAATCTGTTGCAGCAATGAGCCTGGAAAAACTTCTGGGCTGTTCAGGAGAGGCTCTAGAAGTGATTTGTGGTGCCTGGTTAGAGCAGACCCTCTCCAAGGCCGTGATGGAGTCGGGGATGGCTGCAGAGGGGTGTAAAGAGTGAGCAAGAGCAAGCGGTGCTTGGAGTGACAATGAGGGGCTGCAAGCAGCAAGGAACAAGGCTGTTTTTCTAATCTTTGTGAAAGCTCAATTGTTGAGAGTATAATCTTTGCCTGTCTCTCTGTTTTCTCCATTTTTCCCCACTTAAATCACTTTTTAATAATAACAGCAATGTTGCGCCAATCTTTCCTTTTGGTGCACTTAGCAAGCAGTCCCTGTGTGACTGCTGACCTTTAGCTGTGAGCCAGGAAATCTGTCCTTTCAGAATTGTTTCATGTTTTCAGGAAATATCAACAAGCCAAAACAAAAAAACCTTGGCTTTTAGTCCACACTGCACAGTCTAAAAATCATTTGTAGCTCCCATAAAATCTGTGATTTTTAAGCTGTGACAATCAAATGCAGATTAAAAATTTTGTGTTTTATAACTGGCTGGTCATTGGAAAGCTGATGTCATGTAAAAGCTTTCATAATGTCCAGTCTTGGTAGCTGGAAACTGCATATGCAGAAACCCAGACCATGCAGATAATTAACATTATTTGAGAGTTAGTTTCAGACAGTTACATATTTCTTATGAAGATGAATCAGTGTTTTAAATGTTACAAGGTGGGAAACGTCCTAGAAGCTGTTACACACTGATGGTTAAAATTTTACAGATTTCTAAAGGTCCCTTGTTTAAAGTTCAACCAAATGTGTCTCTGTCAGAGGAACTGAGTTATATAACCCTCAGTATCTACAGCTGCAGCCCCTAAAAGCACTGTTGGAGAGAGGCATATATAAATATTTATTTTTTTTTACATTCATATATACTTGAATGCTTAAGGAAGCTGATCAGGAGGTTGTGGAATAAGCTCAGCAGGCAGAGCTCTGTTCTGGACTATAAAATCCAGATCTGAATCTGAATTTTGCTGGCATTTTCTCAGTTGATTATTGACAACTGAATCAAGCCCTGATGACCTGAAATTCTAAAGTATCCGAGTTTGGTGGCCCATGCACCAAAAGATATATTCTGAGAGATGCAGGACTTCTCTGTGCAGAAAATGATTGACACAAAACCTGAGCAAGGGTTATCTGGGCCACCAGGCACCAGCCAGGCACCAGGACTGCAGTGCCCTTATCCCCAGATGTTGTCCCAAAAGCTCCACACTTGCTCCACACCTGCAGTGTCCTGCTGCCGCTGCTCTCGGCCGTGGGTGTTTCTTGGAGGCATCGCACGGTTTGGTGAGGTGCTGTCTAAAAGATACTGTTTATGTAGAAACAGGGAAGAAGTGTTGTGCCTTAAAATGTGGAAATGCTGCTGTGTTTAGAGATAAATCCCTTTGTTTCAGAGGTTGTGGAAGGGAGCACTTGTGGAGTGAGCAGAATTGCTCCAGCAGTCGCGGGCTGTGCTCTGTGAGCTGCGGGCCTCCCGCTGCCCCTGGCACCAGCACTGGCTGCTCCCTAGGGCCAGGAATTTGAGGTAGGAATTCAAATGTATTGCTTTTGATCCAGAAACCCCTAATTGCCTGGGAGCACTCTTTTTTGTGGTGACTCCCCAGGCCAGGGCTCTGCCCTGAAATTGTGGTGTGTGGCTCAGTTGGTGGCCTTGGCCATGGGCTCAGCACTGTGGGAGAGCTCTGACCTCTGAGGCATCCTCGGGCAGATGGGAGGCAGCAGGGCTTCCAGCACCCCATGGGACAGCAGGCTGAGCTGTCCCTCTGGATGTGTGCTGGGGACATGGCATGGCTTCCATAGCTCACCTGAGCTTTGTCTTTCCTAACATCAATCTTGCAGTGGCTGCCTGCTGTCTCCCAGCTGAACAACTACTATGAAACTGTGCCTGTGCATGGGCATTTTTTTTCCAAATGGAAAAGAATGAGTGGGCCTAGAACATTTCAGCTCCTGAACAAAAAGCTGGTAGAGTCAGGGAGACAGAGTTAGAGGGGGGACTTAAAGGCAGGAAGATGTTTGATCGTTTTTTCTAGTGGCATGACAAAGGAATAGGAGGAAAAGAAACCTGGGAATGAATCTCTTTGACTGAGTATTCATCACCTGCACTGCATTTTTCTGACAGGCCAGGGGCAACTTTTTTGGTAAAATTGCACTACTGAAAACACCATTGTTTTGTGCCTCTTTCTGCACAGTGCTTGGGCAGTATCATTCAGAAGAAGCCCATTTATCCTACAGTTTTACCTCTGGGATGCATTATCAAAAGGATTTAGAGGCCATCAAAGATGATTCCTCTGGCTCCCATGGACTTTCTTCCCTTAGGGTTGATTTGAGAACAATACAGACAGAGCACCTCCTTTAAGCTGAAAAAAAAAAAAAAAAAAGCAGAGTCTCAGGTAGATCCAGGACAGAGAAACAAATATGGGGGTTCCCTTGGAGGTGTCCATAGGAAAAAGGCAGCAAACACCCATGCTCACTTCATATCTTGTTCCCCCCAAGGAACCACCTTAAAAACAGCCTAGCACAAAACAAGATTGATGCTAGCCAGGCTGTCACTCCCCCACAGTCACAGTCCAGGGAAAGGAGATGCTTTCATGTGTGGTGCTGAGCATCTCGTTTGGTATTTATGGGCTCCTGGAATGGGGTGCGGTGTCTGCCGAGGTGCATTCCTGGGCAGACAAGATTAATCCTGACAGGTTGCTGCCTCGGGCAAGCAAACACTTAGGCTCACCTGTAACAGCTCCAGCACCTGGAGTTTTCTCTCTCCTTACAGCCACTTCTCTTCACATATAATTTGGAAGGCTCTGCTCTGTGCTGCAGGGTATATTCCAATGTACGTGCAGCACTTTGCTTAACAGATGGCATAGGCACGATATTCTCTTTTATTGAAAGAAAAAAGAACAAAATGCTGGAGTGGCTGGGATGAGAGCACTGCACTGGGGTGCCTCCTGCAAGGGCCTGTACACCCCAAGAGATAAGCTGCTTCATCCTTGCAAAAGTCAGGTTAGGTGGAAAAGGTACATCAGGCATCTCGGTTTCAGCAGCTGTCCCCATGTTTTGTCACACACTCAAAAAAAGCTGCCTCTGAGTGCTCAGAGAACAGTGAAATGTGCATCTGCTTGGGGGCATAAAAGAAAGCACCTGCTCTTCTGAGATATGGGATAACACAGGCATATTTTGCAAGAAATTAGTGATGCCCAGATAGTAATCTCAGAAGAAGGTGTTGGCAGAGTTTATTTTAACATTCAGGACACAGTGCATAAATCTCTTTGAAAGCCTCTGATTTCACAGAGCAAGAAGCCAAGCAGCCTAACTTTTGTCACAGGTGCTGGTGTTGTCTTCAGTGGCTGCAGAGCCTTACTCCCAGATGGCTGGATGGAAGTCAGGGCAGGGAATGGGAGATGAACAGCTGAGGTTTCTCTGCAGAAGAGCCTGTGTCTTGAACCACCTTATGCTCAGCCATTTTCTAGCTGGTTTATTGGCTTCACATGAAGCAATTGTCACCCTTCATCTTTCTGATGCCCAGTGTTTCTCCTAAGAGGAAAATAATAGGATTTCCTGGGCTGCTTTTATTGCAAAGAAGTGTAGGTGCTCTGAATCAGCTCTTGAGGGGATATTTTTGCTCCAACTTGATGTTTGCCAAGAATCTCATCTCTGTTCCAAGCCAGATGCTGTGGATATTTGGGAGCATGGGGGGGCTCCAGCAACAAGATGCTGTCCCCACCTAGAGATCAGCAAACACAATGAGCTGGAAAATATGCTACTGAAATATGTGGCATGTCCTGACATAGAAGCTTGGGTTATTTTGAATACTTCAAGGTATCTGCTCTCATTTGAGATTATAAAAGTACTTTGTTCTCTCTCACAAGAAATGCTTGCAGCAAACTGTTGATTCTGCTTTATTAATTATTGTCATTGAAGCAGCATAGAGCCAAGAAGTAATGCAGCCATTACAGCCAAGGCTGTAATGCACTGCAGGGCATCCTGCCTGTCTGAGCCTCAACCTATGGTCCAAGGACTTTGTTTGAAAACAAAGGTAAACAAACAAACATCTGGTTTGGAGAAGTGGATTATGGAGGGAAGAGATGAGTTGAAGGTCATACCATAGGTCTGTGCTAGAGATGGGAACAGATCACAAGTCCCTGGGTGTTGAGTCAGGAGTACCTCTAGTTCATAAAACAGTGACCCTCTTCTAGTAACACAGCAAAAAACATCATGTCATTGCCTGTCTTACAGGGGTTTATCAACTCTGTCCTCAGCACCCCAGACTAAGAGGGAGTAGGCACTGCCTCTGAATACTCTCTAGTCATTGGTATTTGTGTTTTTTCTGTGCTAAGTCCCTTCTGAAGTGGAAGTAATGATACAAATCATGAGGGAGGTCTGCAAACAACCTGTGTAAATGGGGTCAGGTGTATAAGAGTTTTTTGGTGTCGGGTAACCTGTTGTGATTTAGAGGAGTTCATCTGGTTTTTATAGTGTAATATGAGTACCAGTAGTGCCAACAAGAGCTTGAAGGTGATGTCTGCCTATGAAAAACAGGCTGAGAATTGATTGTCTACAGGGAGACTCAATCTCTTTTTGTGGTAAAAGAGGCTGAATACTTTCACTGATGAACATTTCACCTTTGTATTTTCTATAGCTGCTTAAGGATGTAAACTGTTCACTTCTCCCCCCCTTCCTATTCTTATTTTGTTTTCTCCCTTCAGGCCAACACAGCTTCTTGCATTTAAAAGCACAGTAAAAATGGTGTAATGTGTGCAGAGCTTTTTCCAGTGCTTCACTTCCTGTCCAGGCAATGCTGGGGTATCTTGATTCTATTTCTTGTGTTTTCTGAAATTAACCATGATGGAGGGAAAGAAAACTCTCATTTTACCCAGCAGTTCATAGCTACTTCTGAAGAAACCAGGTAGTGTTGAGTCATTCTCATTAAACCTGTAGATTTGGCCAAGACACCAATGGGCTGTGTTTGTTTCACTGCAAAGAAAAATAGAAATCAGGAAACCCAGCTTCTATCGGGCCTGATATTACAAAATGTGAGTGCAGCATCAGGTGAGGTGGTGACCCAGGCAGGATAGACAATGGGTTTTACTTCAGCTTGGTTGGGATCTTCAGGAGAGTACATGGAAAAAAAGATTGAGGGGTTTTAAAGATTTGTCTTTAGTAATGCTCTAGCTAATCCACTGCTTTCCCAGCAGGATCTCCTCTTTGCAGGAAGCTGTTTGACATTGCTCAGCAGTGATTCCTGCTGACCAAGGGGTAACATCAGCACACTCTTCACCCCGAGGCTGGGAGAGAAACAGCGAGGCTGTTCATTAGTAGAGAAAATAAAAAGGATTCAGTTTTTCTCTCTGAAGCACCTTGTTATTGATTACCCACCTTTGTTTTTGCATGTACTGCTGGAACTCTTGTTTCCCTTTGTTTTAGCTGCATCTCCAAGCTGTACATTTTCACATTGTTCACTATACCTGCCTCGTATTTTTCAAAGCAGTGTAGTTAAGATTGTGAATCCATTTAAACTAAGTGACTTAATGATGCTGATAAAGGCAGAGGTCATATAAAGTGTGTGTGTGTGTGTGTATGTGTGTGTGTGTGTATGTGTATGTGTGTGTGTATGAAATGTGGATAGATGTGTGTATTTCAGTTGAAAGGAATTGCTGTGTTCTTTTGTAGGTGTTGCTGGGAATGAATATTACAGTATTTTTACATGTCTAGAGGTAACAAGCTTGTTAATTTCACTTTGGAATGCCACAAATATCTAGTTAAATGTGAATGCTAAATTGTGGGTCTCCAGCTGTTCTTAAACAGAAAGGAAGTTCCAAATGAAGGAGACATAAGATACAAAAAAGAGAAGCAACCTTACTGTGTGAGTATGGTGGGGGGGGGGGGATTCAGTTTTTTGGTTTTCATTTCCAGTACTGTTTAGTAAGAAATGCAGCACGTGGTGACTGTCTCTGCTCTGCAGGTTGCCAAGCTGTGTGGCAATGATAAAATAAACAAACCCCAGTACTCCCAACCTCTCTCCCAAAACCTGAGACAGCTGTGATCTGGGGATCAGCCTGTGGGTTAATCAAGGCTCGGGGAAATATGTTTGTTACAATTTGAGTATTGAGTTTGGATTCAGCTTTTAGAGTTCTGGAGATAATTGAGAAGCTTTCTACAGCCCCAGCAGTAGAGCAATTCCCTTGTAAAATGCAGCCTTGTTTTAATGCTGCTAAAAATGAATCAATTAGTCCTCAAGGAGTAATGAATGCCAATAAAAGTATTGTGTGGCAGCATGTAGTAAACTTCTTGTGGAGGAAATGGCTGGAATGGACTTTTCTGAGAGCAGGATTTCAGCTCTCTTCTGATGCATCCATCCATGCCTGGCTCTGCTCCTGCCCTCCAGGTCATTAAGAAAGGCAAGGGCTTAGGTGGAAATAACCAAGAATAATGGTTAGCCTCAGTTTGCTGGCCTTGTGCTTTATTTGTGACATCTGAGGACAAAGTGGAGCATCCTGTTTGTCATGGTTCACTGTAAATAAGGACTTGTCTGTGTCTGCTCTCCAGTTCTGGCTCTCAGGTAATAATGAGGGAGGTAGGGTTCCTCCTCCTCTAGTGCTGACTGCTTTGGCTGGAGCAGGGACTGATCCTCCTCCTTCACACCTGCAGGTGAACAGGAAAGCTGTGCAGTTGGCTGTACCCAAGACAAATACAACCAGTATTTTACGTGTCAGCCTACATTTGCTTCAGCTCTGAAAAAACACAGCTGTTTCCAAGCTGAGTTTTGTCCAGCTTGAGGTACTTTCTGAAGCAACATGATCTTGTTTCTGCAGGATTTGGCATCCTCTGCTTTTTGTATCTGCCATGCAGTTCTCAGTCAGATTGGAGATGACATGGCTGAGCTAAGCCAGCCCAGCTTTCCTCTCATCCCACTGCAGGTCACGGTGGAGCCCATCCCAGTGGTGCATCTGCCTTCCTGCTGGTGCCTGCCTGTCCCCACCAGACCCCTGAACTGCTGCACAGTTCAGCTTCTGTTTGATCATATGAAACACTAATCAACAGATAAGAAACCCTAAATATTTTTATGTTTCCATACTCCATATCAAGAAAGCCAGAAGGCAAAAGACAAGAACTGAGATTTTTTTTTTTTCCAGTTTTAATTTGTGCCTCCCTCTCTGGCACAAATAAACTATTGATATTACTCTTCATTGATGTGATCCTACACTGTTTTTTTTCCTCACAGGCCCCTTGCCTCTTGCAGGACACATGAGAGATGATGTCTGCTGAATCATCACCATTTGTTGGGTAGTGTGGTGCATTATTTACTGTACAGCAGCCAAATCCTACACTCAAAAATAATTATTAATTTCCTCATAGGCTAATTAAAGATCATATCATAAAGCACGTGCATCAGGAAGCTGAATTAAGGTTTCACCAGCAGATTCAATTTTCTCAGATCCCTCAGTATGGGGGTGTTTGGCTTTGCAGTTATAAGGCAGCCTTGAGTGGAGTCTTTAAAATCTAATGTAAGGCCCCATTTGCAGCATGAGGTGCCAGCCTGGCTCCCTCCCTGCCATCACTGCCCACTCCAGCATGCCAGGGGTCAGCAGCTTCTGGGGAGAAAGCAAAGCAAGGGCAGCTGGTCCTGTTGTAAAGCACCAACTCCAGTCCTTAATCTCAGCCTCACACACAAGTAAAGTGTTTGGCTGATCTTCTTCCCTAAAATTCATCTCCAAGCAGATTCCCAGCATGGAAGGTTGGTGTAACGTGTGCCAGCTAGGTTTGTTGTGAGGTGTATAATTACACTGGGAGCTTTTCAGTCTGCTCAACTGGAATTTGCATCGAGTATGATTAGTTAACTGGAGACCTCTTGATTTGATTACCCCTTTTTTGTTGTTGTCTAAAAGAGAAAATGACACAGTTAGGCAGGAAAAGCTTTAGAGAGGGGTGATCTCTTTATTATATGTTTCTTTGGTGTTTGGCACAGTGTGGTTGAGAGCTTCCAGTTCTATAATAACAGTTTTAATGAATGTGCATTGCCAGTGAAATTGTACTTCAAACATCACAGGTGAACTGATACAGACTCAAACTGTTACCTAAGAAGAAAATAGCTTTTCTTTGTTGTTGCCTTTAGACTGTGATAAGCGTTTTAGCTGGAGAAGGAACAAGTACTTTTTTACATTTTTAAAGTTAATGCACAGAAATTCTTCAGTTGATTAGCAGAGGTCCTGCGTAGGATGGCTGTTTCATTGCTAAGAGTTTAAGTGAGCTATAAATATATTTTATGCCCTTGTACAAGTTCAGAGGACCATGAAATATAATTAAAAGATTCTGGGCACTGCATGCATAGGAGCAACATAGGAAATAAACGTTTGACCTTTCTTACCTTTGGTCACCAGTAAGCAATTGCTCTCTGTGCTTCTTGCCTGCATTACTGTTTTGGCTTAAATACAAGATTCAGATACCTACTGAAAACGTTGAGTGAGCATTCACAATTCAGTAGCTCTTCTGTCTGGATTTTTCTCTTCTCTGGAAGGTGCAATGAAAAATGCCAAGCTATTAGAAGCTAACAATTACCTTTAATTATGCAGACCAGCTTTGGCTATGAATGAGAAAGAGATTTGGAGTCTGTTGTTATTTCCTTTTGTCTCTGAAAACAAAACAAGAAATGCTAATCAAGACATTCTATACAACTGAAGCACAGTGTGTCTGAAGCAGTTCTGTTCTATTCCTAGCCAAGGGAAACTCCAAATATGTATCATACCAGAGTAGGATCTGCCTGTGGATTAACATCCCTGAAGATTTACTGGGAAGCTGACTCACCAAAGAGACTTCTCTGTAAAACTGAGGCAAGTTTTGACACTGAATAAGTTGATGTAACTGGGTTAGGACATGGCCCAGCGATTTTCAGGTTTGCACTGGGGAATACAGCTGTGACAGACTCATTCTGAAAGAAACCCAGAAAATTAAATACTCGGTAACAAATATAAATTTTATCTCTTGAGGCCAAAGGAAATAGAACAAGCCCTTGTCTGCTGTGTGTAAAACAGAGGAAGAAGCCAGTGGCTGTCGAGCTGAGGGAAATGAGTTTGCAGGATCCGATTATCTGTTATTTGAGTCTGTAGTCACTGAGCTGGGAGCCAGCCTGTTGGACTCAGCCCTGCTGTGCCATAGCTGCATGCCACAGCCTCCTGAGCTCCGTGGGATCATTCCCTTGGCTCATCCCCAGTGCTGGTGGTGCATGCTCAGAGCTGGGAGCCCTTTGGTCAGTGATGCTGCCATCAGTTATGCTTCTGGAGGAGCCGGCAGTGTCTGTGGCAGCAGTTTGAAACACTTTTGCTGGTGTCCACAGCAGACTGTCTTTAGGCACCTGCTTCAGGCATCTTCAAAGGGAAGGGAGGAGGTAGCCAGTATGAAATGTCAAAAGCTTGCTGTAAGCCTGCCCTCACCACCCAGATAAGAGCTGCCTCAGGGAGTGTGCCCGAGTGAAGTAAGGGTGGGATGAGTCACCCTGAGAAATCAGCTCGTCAAACACAAGTGCTGAGTGAACAGCAGCAGCAGCAGAAGTACAGCTGTGGGAATAGATGTCTTTATTAGAGCAGAGGTAAGCCCTGTGGCAAGACTTTCTAAAGAATGGGTTTGTGTAAGGCCTTTAAGTGCCTGCAGTGCTAGGGGACAGAGATCCTGGTTGCCCATGCTGTGGGTTCCACATGGGAGCTGGTGGGCCCAGGGCTGAGGAGGAGGCACTTACCCCATCCTGCACTGAAGGGCACGGCCATACCTCCCTCCCGGGGGATCTGTGTCTTCTCTCTGCAACAAGCAGAGACTGACACCACCAAACAATGCCATTGATACAAACTGGCCTGTCCTCACAGCAGCTCTTCCCTGGTGTCTCTGCTCATCATTGCAAGATGAATAGACACACTCCTAGTCCCATGGCCCTTCTTATGGAGTGTAAAGCCTCCCTTCTGTTTAAATAAACATACACATGGCAAGGATCTGACACAGAGGCTGTTGAAGTTGCTGGAGGAGCACTTCCATGGCCATTAAAGTGGACCCCATGTGGATATGGAAAAACCACCTTGAGACATAGGTGTGAAATGCTGGAGAGGCTGAGTTTTACCAGGCTGTCCCTCCTGGGTGTAAGGGCTGAGAGTTTTGCTGCTGTGCCTGATCCACATTTGCAGAACAGAAAGAATCTCTGCAGAAGGTGACCTGGCTTCGAAGATGGGGGAAACTTATCACCAAGAGAACATATAAATAATGGGTAAGCAGTAACTTGCATACCCTCCATTCAGGCATATTCCTGAGCACAGAGGAGGGAGATTTGTGCAGACAGCAGTCAAGAGAAAACAGCCTGATCAGCAGCAGTCATGTTTGAGCATCTTGGGGATAGATTGGGGTATGGAGGCAAAGAGAGAACCAGGGTTATTTCTTAAAACATGAAAAACACATTTGAAGGAGCTAGGAGTGAACACTGTCAGCAGACACAGTTTAGGTTTAGTCTTTTTCCATTAAAAAAAGTATGATGGGTAATTTTCATTAAAAGGACTATAAAGATTGGAATCTCTGCTGTCATAAAACTTACAGGTCTCTGTAGTGCAATATATTTTAAAAAGGAAGGCACTTGAGAGAGCAGGTGATGCTACACAAACCACAGACCACAGCAGGGATAAAATACTTCCCAATCATACCTGAGTGATGGGGCACAGCACCTTGACTGCACGCTTCCACCTTGGGAATTGGCTGGGATATTTGTTGTGCTCTGTTCCAGAAGCTTCCCAAGCAACCCAGGAAAGAAGCAGCCACCAACAGCACAGTTAAATCTTCTTAGGTCTCTTCTGCAATCATAGCACTGCAGTAAATCTTACTAATTATTTCACTGGAGTTTGTCCTCTTTGTATGTAAGCCCAGACATTTATCTGTAGAGTTTCACACTTAGGGTATTTTGTAGAGATGGTAAACTGAAAATAGAGTACATATTCTCCATAATTCCAGAGAGTCACAATGAACTGAAACAATTTGGAACCTGAATCGGGTACTGTGAGTTCTTTTTCTTCTGATAATAGAAATTCACTGTGTCAAGTTAGGCTGATAAAATACTTCCATTTGAGATTGTTGCAAACAGGCAATTTGGGCAAGGAAGCAGTTTGAACTCCTATTAGGAATAGAATTAGTTTTCAGCATGGTCAGATTAGCAAAACCAGTATCTAAGGACCAATTTCTAATTTCTTATTTAAAGTAATTGCTGATCTGCTGAACAAGACCTATGTTCATACTCTGAGGGACTGCAGTCGTGGCCATGCTAGCATGTTAACATCTAAGGCAAAGTGAACAGTACAAACCCCAAAACACAATATAATCCTTTATGGAGGCAGTTCTCACCTTTATCCCTAAAGGAGTTCTCAGCTTCATCACTCCCCCCCTCAGTGCACATGGTTGTTGTGTTTCTTAGCTTTATACAGAATGCCCTATTTTTCACATTCTAGACCACTTCAAGTTAATACAAAAATCCACCTAAAATATTAATTTAAGACTGGAAATAGATAGTATGGTTTTTCTCAGCTTCTACTTTAGGGAATTTAAGTGGTCAATTTTCAGGCAAAATTCTGTGCCTTTAAAGTAACAAGCATCAAAGACTGTTTTTAAGATGCTGAAAGACATTGAAAATGTTCAGGTAGTTAGCTTTGGATGATTTAATACTTGGCTTAATTTAAATCCTGGAAAGATTGAACTAACGCATATCTTAAGAAGTAATTGCTTTGAGCAAGTGGAAAATATCATCTCTTCTTTATTCAAAGGAGTGTGTCTGTGGCAATTAGGATGGAACATTATTTCCGGCTTACTGTGGACTGCTGAGTGACCATGGAGGAAAAAAATCACATCTTCCTGTGGTCACAGCTAGAAAAAAATACCCACTTCTTTTGTCCTGATGAATCTTTGGCCACTAAAGGTCATGGTACCGTTCTATCAGGAGGCCAAGGTGCTCATGGTGGCACCCCCAAGGCAAGAAGTTCAGGGGAGCTGCATGTGTGACCACCCAGAGGTGCCCATAGAAAGCCCAGCTTTGACACAGTGAGGTTTGTTTCATTATGAAAATTGTGTACTATTACCTTGTCTTAGACTGATTTGCTGTTTGCTTTTGGGAAGTTTGATGCTGGAAATAGACACCCATGTTTGGAAGCAAGCTATGTTTAGACAAATTCCCAGGCGTGGAGGACTGGAGCTACACTGCTCCTGTTGTGCCATGTGGGTAAGTGGCCGATGTGTTTCATGTGTCCCTTGCTCAGAACAGGGCAGGGAACTGGTGGAGTCCCCCAGGAATGATGGAAATTTCCTTTGTAAGTGTCTGTGCTGGTGAGGAGGGGGTGTACAGACACTGCACACCTGCCCAGCCCTCACCTCAGCACGCTCTGCTTTGCAGGAACAAATGCAGAAGAACAGATGCTTCTGCAGAACAAAGTCAGGTGCAGAGGGCAATAAAAGTCTGTTTGCTGTTCTGTAGGGAAAGAATCCAGGAGTGCTGAGCTAAATAGGAGATTTGGTAGTTACTTTGGCAGTTTTATGTAGAGCTTTGTGAGAGAAAAGTGAGCTGGAGTAAAGCAGAACACACCAAAGTGCTTTGCAGCCTGTGTATGCCAACAGTGCTGAAAGCTTGTCAGTTATTCATACACAGAGGAGAGCAGGGATGGGGTTTTTACCTTCCCCAATACCTTCATCGTTGTGCAACATAAGAAAAACAAAACAGGAAAGCTGGTCCAGAAATGAGCCCCCCAGCCTAGCTAGTGAGAGTCTTAGGAGTGGTTCCCTGCTTCATTTAAGATGTCCTTTGTGATTTTAGGGACACAGTGGAGGCTCTGAGCCAGAAAAGCCATGGGGCAACTAATCCCATTTATCTCAGTGGCAGGTCCCTAAATATCTCTGATGTTCTGAGCCTGAGACTGTAATAGGACTTTCCCAGCTCCCACAGGTATTACAAAGATAGATAGACTAAGGGGTGCTCACATCCTTGAGTAACAGCAGCCATGTAAGTACCTTGAATGCACTTTATTATGCACGGAAGGAGTAGGATAGAGGAAAGATAACGTTATGTGTTAAAAACAGAGTTTGGCTCTATTAAAGAGGAGCAGTACCCTGGAGAAATCCATTTTTGTAGACAAATCTTTACCTTGTCTTTCTCTACTCTCATTCCTCTTTATTCCAAAATGAAGTAACTTCCTTTTCAGAAAGGCCTGAAATTAGACTAAAAACTTGCTGCACATAACGAGGGAGATACCAAAGTACATCATCATAACTCTGAGAGGTAATTTCCAGAGCTAGATGGCCCTACATTTGCAAATGTTCATCCATCAAAGCCATTCACTTTCTGCACTTCCCAGGATATTCTGGGTTACTGGAACTTGGCAGCACAGAAATTGGTTCTACTCTTCCTAATTTCAGGGCAGGGTAAAGGAGCTGATGTACTCCAGTGACATTGCTCAGTGCTCTGCACTCCCACCAAAATCAATGGACATTTGAAGGAGGCTCAGGATGGTCCAAGGTAGGCGTAGTAATGACCATTAAAAGATGTTTCCTAGGCACTGAAGTGCTTGCAGTGATGGTATTTTGAAATGTATTTCACTCGACATAAGCATGCTGGGAAGATGAAACTGCAAATTGCTAGGAAATACAGCTTTCTATGTGCCTAGCATTTTAAAGTTATTTTGGGTTAAAAGTACGACAGATTTACACATTAGGAAGGAAGCTGTACACAGCCAGGCCTCTTTACATAGCAGTGCTTCATGGAACACTTCTCTGTCTTGTTTCCATGTACTCTGAGAAATAATAAAATGAAGAAGACACGAAATTTAGCATTAATTCCAGAAACAAAACAAGGGCACTTTAGTGTGTTTTTTTCATGTACATTTACTTTTTTTGGCTCTTCAGACTGATGTACATTCTATACAGTTCTATCACACTATTGCCTTATAAAATGGAGGTTTATGCAAAGATTTGCAAAGCTCCCACACCACAGGCTATATAGACTTTTTCTTAATAGATGCAGAAATCAAGCCACAGTGAAGGTGTCAAAAAATAGCCCTTGAAATATTTACTCTTCCAGCTTCGAAAGTAATAACATTTCTACTGCTGCTAAGCCCAAGCCTGGCAAATATTTTCCTGTCATTAAAATAAGCATTTCCCAATGCTATTTCCTTCCTGTCACAGTGAGTATTGGGCTATAATTCTCCGTGCTTTGCTTTGCTTTGCTTTGCTCTGGGAGCGGGTGGAGGAGTCTAGACGGGACGTGGGTTTGAAGGCGTGCCCTCAGCCCTGCTGTCCTGGGAGTGGATGGGATTGCTACAGGCAGCTCAGTGCTGGTATCTCTTTCCCTGCTCATTTGAGGTTACATATCTTTGCTTTTGGAAATAGGCTCTTGGAGCCAGTGAGAACAGTTGTGTGCTTGAGACAAACAAGATTTAACCTTAAAATAAAATAATAGCAAATATAGGGATGCAAATGGATGGCTTGGTGGATGGAAGTACCGAGAAGGACCTGCAGCAATTAGTTATTCACAGATTAGAAACTTTATGCTCTGCAGCCCTCATTGTAATCCCATTTATTCTTTCACATATTTCAGGAGAGATACCATTTAGTTTACATTAGCATGAATGATGAGTGCTAATCTGAGATGACAGAGCAATTTAAAACTGGCAGGAAGTTGCTGAGGTAATATCTAAAATATGAAATGTCTCATTCGTTAGGAAGGGTGAAGATGACGAGCTTAACTGCACCCTCCCTCAAACTGGTTTTATGCCAAGGCTGTGGAGCTGGCTTCAGTTCAGATTAGAGTCAAGGTCCAAATATCACCTTCTTCACAGTAGCTCAGCTAGGTGGGTATGGAACCAAGTGCTGTATATATGTCAGCAAAAATCAAGCAAAAAATGTTAATAGGGACTTCACCCTTTCTTTTCCTAGTGACAGGTAGGATAATTTAGAGTGATCCAAGAAAAATTAGTTCTCTTAAGCAAGGCAGTGTTCTTGGTATCTTCAGAGAAAAGGAATGACAGCTGTCCTTCTCCTTGAAAGCACAAATGACACTGTGGCACAGCTGGCATAATTCAGGTTTTTAGGAGGATGTGTAACTTTTTTCATTATGGGCTCCACTAAATGATCTTGGCCAGAAATATATGACCAGATGGCATTAGAGCTGCTTTTCCTATAAGATTACAAAGTGCCACTGTTCACAATCTCAGCAGCTGAGAGATTATAAATTGCTAGTGCAGGCGGTCATTGCTTTTTCAAGCTCATTTTCTGGGTGCATGGGGAGTCCTTAGGTCTTTCGTCATCATACCTTCAACTTAAATATGTCAGGCTTTATTAGTTGCCTGGTTTAGTTCTCAGCCCCCACCTCTTCTTTGTTGTGAAATGGGTGTGATGTTGTATCCTCATCCTTTACTCTTTCTCGTGCTCCATCTGTGGTCTTTGTCCACGTTGGCTGTGGTCTCTGACTGCAGGGTGCTCTTCTGACCAGGGTGTTGACTTGGGTGAGTGTGTTTAGACATCTGAGAAACAGGCTGTGGTGTTCCTGTGGGACAGACATGCTGCTGAAGAGGTAGAAGTGCATTTCTTGCTGTTTTATCCTGGTCTTTGTCCATCTTGGGTACTAGGGCTGTCACAGGAACAGCAACCTGCTCTGGAGCCAGGAGGTGAGCGAGTGGGATTGGGGGTGTGCCTGAGCAGAGTGTGGTGAGAGGAAGAGATGCTCACTAACCCTGGGCAGTTCCTGGGCAAGAGGAAGCTGCAGTGGGGAATGAACCTTGCTGGACAGTGTTCTTCAGATCATCTTTGAATATCAGCTGTTTTAGTAGATACATCTATCAAATGAACCCAGTCTATCCACATAAGAGGTGGATCTTTGTAAGACCATGGAAGGTAAGGATGAAAAAACTTTACTATTGTAGACTCCCAGCAATGTCCATTTTTGGAAAGTCAGCTCCAGAAGTGTAGCATGATCCCAGAGAATCAAGGAACCTCACGGGATGAGTAAGGGAGGATCTGTGGATGCAACCTGTCTGTCTGGAAGGATGCCCACTGTCCCTCTGCACTTCCAGTGGCATTCCAAATGACATTTCAGATTTTCTATGGTGGGTGATGCAATCAGTTTGTCTTACAGGTTTAAGAGCATCAGTATTTTGCAAGTGCAATGTTTGAAAATATCTGCCTCTGCTGAAATCCTTTGAAATGGAAATAAAAAACACTTTGGTTGCTGGTCCACTAACCTCTTTTTAAGTACAGAACTCACTAAGTCTTAAGAAAATGGTTTTAGAGAATCTGAAATAGGTTTCTCATTAAGCATTCCAAAGAATGCTTTTCAGATATGTATTAAAAGACATCCTCTATCTATATACACATTTATTTATTGCCTGTAATTTTCTCTGCACCGTAACTCTGCTTGCACAGTGCAGCTGGGCATAAATCTCATTTTTAGGAGCACTGCTCATGTTATGTTTCTTGACTTTCTATAATAGCAAGAAATGGGATGCTTTGAGATAATCTAAACAAAGCTTTGTGCAATATAATAACATCTAGAGGAGCGACAAAGGGATCATTAAAGCTGGGGATCCTAATGACTGAAGGCTGATGGTCACTGTGATGTGAAGGTGACCTGAGCAGGAAATCAGTTGCAGTTGTCCTGGCCAAAATGCTCACTGGAGCTCCAGAGCAAGGTACAAGGATCATAGTGTGAAAGAAGATCAGCTTGGCCAGCATTCAGGAGAAGGTACTGTCCTGTCCAGCCCACAGCTGCCTCTCCTCAACCCGTGTGCTAGCAAGGGAAGAACAGACTGGGTGGAGGAGGTCAGTGAGAACAGACTCTGGAGCCTGCAGAGTCAGGGTGGGCAGGGATGTTGTAGAGGGGTTGTAAGAATCTGTTCAGAGATGGATCCAGGAAATGAGCAAGAGTGACTCCAGAGTCACAGCCACTGCCAAGTACGTAGGTACTGTAGGGTTTAGCACTATTGCATTATTATTGTTGTTGTTGTTGTTGCTATTATTATTATTATTGCTATTATTATTTGTTGCTCTGAGCACTGCTGTGCAGCAACACGCTGTATTGTGTTCTGGGCAAGAGAGGAATGCCAGATTCTGAGGGGATCTGGCCCGTGTCTTCACCCATGCTGGCTCTGTGTGTGACCTAAGGCAGATTCTAAGTAGAGAGAAGAAAAGCAGCCTTTAAATTTGAAAACAGTGATTAATTCTAGCTGTATTTGAACTGATTATGGATGGAGAAGGAATCAAAGCTGGGATTAGAGGCTTAGCAAGCATGAGCACATCCTTGGGCAGCTACTGCTCTCTTACAACTCTGCTGCACGTGAATGTCAGTGTGCTGGTATAATGCCCTTGTTCCAGGCAACCTGCAGAGTCCCAGTGGCTGCACCCTGTAAAAAGTCATCTTGGTGCTCCTGCCTTCCTGATGGCTCTCTTGTTGTGGCTGCTGGAGCCAGACTTGTTTATTTCCTAGTAAGCTTCTGTGTTACATTTTATTATCCTCACCAGGTTAGGCTGATATTTGCCTGCTGTTGAATGCGAAGGATTGTAATTCCGTGCATAGGTGAAATTTCAAAAGGCTAGAGAAGTTCCTTGACAAGGTGACATTTCTTGGCTGTGCCTGTAGTCCTGGGCCTGCTGTATCTTTGCAGTAATATTTCTTGCATTACATTTAGAGCTGATCTCTCCAGTATTAACTTGGAAATGCTGTGGCCTCTTTCTCCTGGACTCTCAGTGCCTCTTTCTATGCCAGTGCTGAACTACTGACAAATCACCAGGACAGGCAAGGTCTGTCTTTCAGGAAATACCTTGGAGCAGCCTGTGTTACTGAGATGCTGTGGCAGTGCTGCCTGGCCAGGGCCATGTGGCTACTGTGTCAGAAAGCACACAAGCCACTTTTTGGGGACACATTTCTGGGTTTGGCACATGGGCATTAATTGTTTCCCAAGCCAATATTTGTTGGAGTGTAGAGGTTTCCAGGCTTCATTTGCCTCCTACTCTCATCTTAAGAAAATTAACTATTGTCACATTGGTCTTTGTTCTTTGCAAATAGCTCTTTATCAGAAAAATATTATCAAAAACTGAAAAAGAAGTTTGCTTTATCAGGTACTTGCCAATAAATGTTGTTTACATTTGAAGAATATTAGCACTCAGTGTTTCCTGAGCTTTTCAACATCTCTCTGAAGTTGGCCTGAGCATCTTAAAACATTACTTAAATAGGATCAAGAATCTTGAAAATAAGATTTGTTGTAAGCTTTCTATTGTTGTCTCTCATACCCTTGCATGTCTGTTTTTCAAGCATCACTTTATAAGCTGCACTAAGCCCTAAAGGATGCTTAGTTGTTATGGTTTGACTTAATATAATCTAAAAATGGCTAGCAATAAATCCAATCATTTCCATGTAAAGGAAACATGGGATTGGACTGGTGGAACTATTATACCTCACTCAGGGGAAGAGCCAATAAATCCAATATATTTGTTCAACTCCAAAATATCCACCTTAATTTGGTGCAAGGGGGGAAATTAAAAAGCACAAGCCTGTATTTTGAAGTACGGTACAACAGTCGTGGGAACCATGTCTTGCATTTCTGAGGGTGGGGAAGGCTGAGAGGAGTGGGATTTGATGTGATTAATGCTGTCCCAGGGATGGGGAAAGCTGAAAGGAAGACAGAGCTGTCTCCTGAAGGCTGTTGATCTCTGCTCTGGGCTCCTGGCCAGACTAGCTGCCCGCTGAAATGACTGTAATTTCCTGAATTACACAGAGCCAAACTTCCATTTTTGAAAAGGACAAATTGGGCCATAGGACAATCACTTGTCTTTACAGCTCATGACAAAGTGCTCCCAACTTAGAGGTTGGCCTCACCTTTCCTTGATTTTATAGAGCTCTTATTGGCAAGTACTAGTCTTGTTATGGTTTAATCAATATTAATCTCAGTTGGAAGGATACTTCTGGTTGCTAATTGAGATCAGGTTCAATTCCATCTCATCATATTTGCTGTATAATTATTATGTGCTTTACATCATGTCAAAAGAGCCCTGGCTAATAGCATTGGTATGACATTCCCATATGCCAGCACAATGTACAGCACAGAAAAAGCTTCCATGAGCTTGTTGCTGTCTCTGCTCAGGGTATAATTCTCTGAAGTTCTCCAAACTGTGGAAAGGTTCACAAAACCTAGCAGCAGCTCTCCTGCTTCTGTTCAGCACATGTTGATCCTCTCTCATTTATAGTTTAGTTCTTCTAAACACTGAAACATGATGATATGGGTGGATATTTCTGGAATGTGTTAAATAAATTATACCCTTTTCTGCGTGTTTCCCTTGACTGAGAGAGAATTTACTGTTAGGAGAAAAGAACAGTGACCAACAACACCTCTAAAATGCCTGTGATAGGAAAAATGTGAGCAATAATACCCACCTGAAACCATTTTTTCTGTCCTTTGAGAAAGGCGGGTCCCAGTAGGGAATGCACTGGCCAGCACATGCAGCAGAGATCACCCACAGTGCCCTCACCCAGTCCCCACTGACCATCTGTGTATCCCAGGCCATTTTATTGTGCACAGGTGCCAAATTCTAAAGAATTTTGGTGTATATCAGGAGCATCTGTTCCCTGGGCTGCACACACACTCCCCTGCAGGATTTGCTCCCCTGTCCCAGCTCTGGCACTGCAGCACTTCTCGGGATCGCTGCCTTTGTGCAGATGGTTCCAAGCCCTTCACGTGCTGTGGGAATCAGGAACACCCAGTAAAAGTGGCTGTGCTGGCAGGGCCTGGGCATCCACCAGGCAGCTGCAGAAAGCTCAGCTGGAAAGGCTGTCCCCAGGAAAGCACAGCTTTGTATCTTTGTGATGTGGTTTGCTTGGAAGTACACTGGACTGATTAAGCTCCTGCTCCTGGCAACAGTTTCTGATGTTAGTGGGACCACTTCAACCCCTGGAGATCAGGACCAAGCCTGGGAAAAGGACATGGGACAGGAGGAGTGGGTGGGGATGGTTTCTATATTGGGATCAATGCCCTTGATTGAAGTGTGCAGTGTTCCCATAGGAAATGGAGTCAGGTCTGGGAACTATAGGAGCTGGTGAAAAAAATAACTGTTCCCTCCATTCTTGCTCAGTGTCCCACACTGACAGTGAATGGCCTTTTACACATTTAAAAACAATGTGGGCACACATCAGTGCACTGAAAGGTTTCAGTGAAAACTGGAACGTTTTGACAAGAGTATGATCGGTTCCCCTCTTTGGCACAGCTGCCAAACTGTGATTGTGCCAAATGCCAAATGTGGCCTCTAACAGGTTGGCTCCAGCCAAAATGGGTGAAACTGACCCAAAAAAGGGAGCAGAACTTCTCATGCCTGCAGACTTGGGTGCAGCAGGAGGTCTGCAGGAGCCTGTGGCCGTGGTGGGTGGAACAGGGCGTGAGTGCCAGGGCTGGGCAGCAGCCGGGGCAGCTTTGGGCGGGAGGGCATCGCCCGAGGGCCACAGGCAGTGCTGCTGGGTTGGGTTTGATGTTCAAGGATCTCCTGGGGAACCTCGCTGCAGAGCAATCTGGCCACAGCTTGGGGATGCACATGGGTATTCTTAGAGTTTATATTGCAACATGTGCAAATTTATTAGAGCTTGTTAATTAAAATTACTGTGGTGAGTGCTCGTTACTATATCTGACCAAAAAGCTTGCACAGACAGTTAAAAGAAAAACCACCAACCCCATGTTAGAATAAATGCAGGTTAGAACTAAAATGGGGTATCTAAAAATAGTCACACTGCAAATGAATTTAGGCCTTTATGTGGTGCAATTGCTGCTTTTTCCTGCCTTTCATTTTATGAGTTTCTTTAAAGATTTTCTGGTTTCTTCTTTGTCATATATATATTTTTTTTATTCATATGTCCAGAATCCATTTTTATTTCCGTGCTATTGATCCAGCTGTACAGCACACAGCATTGATTTCTGCTTGTATGTAATACATACACATTACCAATGGTATCCACCTCTGGCAATAGTGAGAACCTGGCCAGCTGTGGTCTGCAGAAGGATAGGAGTGATTTTCTGGGATCACATCTAGGTATAGCAAGGACTGCAGAGTGTGGAGAGAGAGTTAGCTCACCAATGTGCAGTATTTTGAGTTATCACAGCCAATTCTTAAGTAGATCTACATGAAAAACAAAAGAGGGTGGTAAATTTAAACTGTGAAGAATAAGGAAGAGAATGTAAATGGATAAGAGCATCGGGACAAAGAAATGGCATTGCAGAAGAAGCTTAGAAAAGTAAAGAGGGTGTAAAGAGGCCAAAGGATCCTCCCTCCAGCATCCTCCCAGCCCTCAAGTGGTTCTGTGCTCTCGGTTCTTTTCTGCAGCAGGGCATGAGGAGTTTTTAAGATGAGATCCAGACTTCATTGCTCCAGCATGACTGATGACCAGACTAAGAGGGAAGGGAGAGATTTTCTTTTCTGTGTGGTTGGACTGCACTCGCCCTTCCTGTGGTGGGGATTTCAGTTGTAGCTTGTAGAGCAGGCTGGTTTTATCCTCACAATTAATAACTGCAGCTTAATCCTCTTTACCTTCTTGTTACTGATTACTGACACCACTTTTTTTCTGTCAAAAGAGCTGCTTGGAGACAATTCCCTGTGTTGGTTTGACAGGCTGCTCGTAAGTTACCATCTTCCTATACTTCTTTACAAGTCAAACCTCAGGTCAGGCAGGGCACTGGCATCAGGCTGGCAGAGCTGCAGCTGCTCATTTACCTTCTTCAGAATTGGTACAACATTCACAGTTTTCTTCATCTGAAATTTGTCCAGTGTTTTATGGGTTACTAAAAGTAACTATAAAAGTTACAGCAGTTTTAGCACTTGCAGATACTGAGTAGCTGAAGGGTTTGGATTTTTTAAATGTGCTATTTCAGTTGTTACTGCTTTACTGCTGGAATGAGAAATTTGGTCATCACCCTGTGATAACACTGCATTCATCTGAATTTTTTCTAAATAGTGAAGAAATATAATTATTCTCCCCCTTGTGTTATCTTTGGCAAGTCTGCTAGTTCTGCAGAGAAATGGCTCCATGAAATTGTAAAAGCTCTTTGCAGTATCCTTAATTTTTTTTTCCTTAATATTCTTCCCCTTGTCCATTTTCCTTCTGGCTCTAGAGCCCTCCTTGCTTTATTCTGCACTGGAGCATGGGTCTGTCTGGGATATGAAGTATTCTTCAGAGGCTCTGCAGAAAGACCACTTTGGCACAGCTGTTCTGTTCATGTTACGTTCTCCTCCTTCTACAGGAAGTCCATAGTAATTAATATCTTTAATAGGCAACCACACAGAAGAGACAAAAAAGGAAATTTCTCATTATCAGCTTCAGGAGGAGCAGAGAAGATGGTTTTCCAAGGTCTCTCCTACCCCAAGGTAGTGCTGCATTTTGACCCTAACTTTAAAGTCCATTCTGTCAGAGGTTTTTGGTTCTGGAGTGCAGAGATGTGATGCTGACAGGTTCAGCACTGGCTGTGTGTTACACTCCCTGGAAACCTCCAAAAGACAACGTCCCTGAGGGAGCCCTCCCCCCTGACAGCAGGGAGAGGCTACTGTGCCCTGTGGAAAGCCCCTGGTGCTTTGAGCAGGAAGAAGGGAGGTGTTCCTTTGCTTTTAAGGCATGCATGAAATATTAAACAAGGTTTTACTGTTCTCGAGGAGTAAGAAGCTAAGACAAGCCCTAACCAAAGCCTCCAGGACTGCATGACCACAGAATTTGGGAGAGGTATGGCTATAAATACCAGCTCTGTGGTGGAGCTTAGCACTGCTTTATGGGAGGAGCTGGGTGGGGAGATGCTGCAAGCACAGGTGGCCCTGTGGTCCTTAGCAAGTCTTTGTCTTGAAGGATTGGGACCTTTGGAATGAAAATATGAGAAGTGTCTGAAAAGATGTGAAGTATAGGCTTATCTTGCAGCTATGGAGTGTTTATAACTCCTTATTTCCTACAGTACCCAGACACACGCCTGACATTTCATGGCATGGAGGTGATGCTATAGTGCCTCACCTGTGCTGCAGCAGTACAGGAAACCATGCTGGATGGAAGAGAGACAATGAGTGCCTGTCACTTAACCTGCTAGCTCACTGGAGCTCCACACAGGCATGTACCCAGTAGGCAGTATGTGTTTGAAGAAATAAAATGAATTGCAGAGCAATGGGAGAGGGAGGAGAAGAGGGCGGAGGAAGGGAGCAGTGGGGGAAGAAAGCACGAGACAACTGCGAGAGGAACAAGCATTGCTTTGAGGATTTGTGCTTTATGCCTTTTGTGGGGTTTTCTACATTGCCTTCAGGCAGTTCAGGACGTGCAAGAGAAATCGGGAGATCAGAAGTGGTTGGATAAAAGTCTGCTCAGCCTCCTTCATCACTAAGCACACTCTTCTTGCTGGAGATGAAAAACAAACATTGGGTGCACAACCTGCTGTTTACACGTCTGGTGGATCTGTTCACACAGGGCTCTTCTTGCAGCCACGGAAAAGGCTTTTTTCATGGCTTCTTTCTGAGGTTTCTTGTTATTTTCACAGAAAGGAGAAATGTGCAATCTGAGTAGGGCTGAGCGAACAAGTGGGGGGCGCAGGGCTGGAAGGGCAGGGTCTCCGGGATGGCAGGTGGCTCTTGCAGCAGCACGGGGTGTCTGAGAGCAGTGCAGGCCAGTCCCAAAGCAGGAAGGAGCTGTGGATGCTGCAGGCAACCCTGTGCCTGTGTGGAGAGGCTGGGACAGCCAGGGCACCCTGCCCATGCCATGAGTGCAGTACGGCTCTGGGCTCTACAGCAGGGTATTTCCAGGGTCACTGGATACCTGTGTGCACCATCCTGGGGCTGTGCTGTGTCTTGAAGCAAACAGAGATGGTGGTGGGATGGAACAGGTGGGCTTTAGAAGTTGAAATCGTTTCTTACTGCAGTATTTGAGAGCATGGACTCGATCCCTGGGTGGTGGTGGGTTTGGAGGAGCTTGCTGTGTGCCAAGCACAGGTGTCCTGTGCAAGGTGGGCAGGACTTCTAGAGACATGTACAATAAATATACCCTAAAATTTAGAGCTACTTACAAAAAACATTTGAGAAAGAAGAAAATTTAGATGTAGGCAGTGTTCCCTTCAACTGTGTCAGCATTGTTTCAGTACTCCATGGGCTGGGAAGCATTTGCTATCACTGAGTATTAGTGTTCCATAGCAGCCTTTCATTGTCAGATGTTTTTTCAATCTTTATTCACTGCTCTGATCATGTTTCTGTTCATGCCCTTCATCACACTGTCTCCTGAAGAAGAAATCCCAATATTACATGTATTTTCAGAGTTGAAAAAAAAATACTAGTAGCTGGAAATACAATGCTGATTTCAATTTCTAGTCCTGTGAGACATCAGGCGAGTAGGTCTGAGGAAGCTTTGCTGACAAGGCTGGATGTGACAAGCCTGGTGCAGCCTGCAGCCCCTCAGCGTTCCGAGGGTGCCCAGCAGGTACAGCACTGCCCTGCTTTGTCACAAGTGTTTGTTCCCTTCAGCTGCCCACGTGGCACCCACAAGGTGCTTCAAATAAGCACCTTGAAGCCTGTAAACACTGCTTTTGGTGGCCTCTTGACAACAGGCACGAATTGATGGAATATTACTGTGAACACAGGGAAAAACCTGCATCAGTTTTCTGTAAACATATTTATCTTTTCAGCTGCAAATTAAACATTACAAATTTAATTGCAAATTAAACATTTGGGCCAAGACTCAGAGTTGTTATTTGGAAGTGATGCCAGGAACTGTGGGATGTTTCCATCCTTGCTGGCTGGGCTGCCTGCAAGGCTCCACTGCTGTGTCTCAGGAACTGGGAGCATCCTCAGGAATGTGCTCTGACCCAAACCCAAAACAGAATGGTTGCCATGAGGGATGGAACTGTGGGTCCCTCTCACAGCCTGTCCAGACTGAAATATCTCAGGTTTGGTCCCACCTTGGAAAATGACACTTTTGGCAAAATGCTTTTCTTAAAAACATTTTCCCAGCCATACAAGTTTCCATAGAAAATATTTGTCATCTTTTCCTATTTCCAAGTAATTTGCCAATTAAAGTAATCGATACTTGCTATTTAATAGAAGGTAATGGTCACACCAGCCTTAGGCAGCATACCCACAGACTGTCTTTAAGGGCAATATTTAGTTGTGTTCTCTTAGTTATAAACGAAATAATTTTTCTTTGTTATTATAATGATTAACAATACAACAAATTTCAATTATGACAGCAAATCATTACAGTATATTGAGATAAAATCAAGCTAAATGGTGTTGTAAATAAAAATCCATAATTTACCAGAATTGCATGGCTAATACATTATTGGATTTTTCCCTTAGTCCCAGGGCAAAAAGATAGAGATTTTATTAAATGTCTTTTCGCTTTTGAAAACTTAAAGTTCATGCTACTTTCATTTTCCACTAATAAATTCAAGATGTCCATATTAGTTTAACCTGAAATGAATTTAGTTTATTGCTGAAACTGAAATTCCCTGTGAACATCTCAGTGGATTAGATATATGTTGGTTATGTTCTTCTATGATTAAGTTTTTATTGATTTTTTTTAAAGTCAGTCAGTTTATGTATGTTACTCCTCATTGCCCACCAATATTCTGCCATACTGCCCTTGATGTGTCAAAAAGGATGATATGTATTTAATTTACTCGGTTTCTCAATAAGTTATTAATGGCTGTTTAATATCCTTGAAGGTATGCTAATTTGGGCTCTAAAATAGATGGTGTTTTGTACAGCAGGATTCAATGCTGCTAATCTGCAGACCAGACACTGTGGCCTGTTTGTGCCTTGTTATAAAGTGCAGCCCAGAGCAGGTGTTTTGGTTTTTGTCTCTTTGCTGCAGGCTGGGTGGTGGTGCAGCAGCAGGACAGGACATGGGGCTGTCTGTGATCGTGGGACAGAGCAGGCTCTGTATCCTCCAGCCAGGTTTGAGCCATGGATTTGAAACACTGGCCAGCCTTCAGCTCAGCAGGAAGAATTCCCATTTTAGGGAAATAGGTCATTATTTTAACTTTTTTAAATTAAAATTTAATTTTTAAATAGGTAACTATTAAAGAAGCAATGATCAATCTTGTGGAAGGGGAAAAAGATGACTGTTACTGTTACAAACATATTTTGTTGATGAGGTGTTGAAATCCAGACCCACAGAAGCTGGATCAAATTTAGGAGATTTTGAAGGAGCAGCCCATCACAGTAATGCATACTTAAACACAAGAAATACCAGACGGAGTCAGATTTTTCTCTGTGTTTGATTTAGATAATCCCTATTTGTCCTCACAGGCTGAAATTATTTTCTTCCCAAGCATGTGAAATAGCTAAATTATTTTTATCCATTGTGTCATGACTCAGTAGCAAGAACTTTCTGATGGTTTTTTTTCATCCCCACCCAGCAAAACTCCCTACTTTGCTCCAGCACAGAGCCAGGCAAGAAGGCTTTAATCATAACAGGGTCACACCTTGCATTTTCCAAAAGTCAAACAGCTGCACTTCTGCCCTTGCTGCCTGTGTCACACAGTGTGAGCCCACGCCCTCTGAGCATGGGGAACTTTTTGGGTTGGATGGTGGTTTTTGGGGGTAGTGGCTTGTTTGGGGTTTTTTCTCCCACTGGAGGGTGATGTCAGAAAAATTCAGTGACTTGAACAGATCAGTGATCCTAATCATCTTCATCACATTAAATGATTCAGAGGGAGAGGGACTGTGTCCAAAAGTACAGCAAAATCCATTTGGCTGGGAAGAAGGAATATTAGAAATGCAGATATTGTTTTCCTATGGTTTGAAGGTCATTTTCACACTGCATGGAGATTTTCAAATGCATCCATGTATAACACGCCTGTTAGCATTTTGCTGTCGTAACTTTATATTGATTGTCCTCTGCAAAGATTTTTAATAACAGCAGCAACGTAAATTCATTGAATGTGAATAGAGGCTAATTAAGAACAAATGTGCTGGTCCTGTTAGGAAGTTATTTATCACTAATTATGTGCCCTTCATCTGTGACATGCTATAAATACTCTGGTCCAAGCTGATGCTCTAAAAAGGCCAGTCCCACCTGTAGGTGTGTGGGCTGCCTGTACTGCAGGGACAGGAGGAAGAGGACTGTGGCTGGGGCAGCCCAGCCCCTGGGTGGGAGTGGGAATGTTTGCCAGAGGAATCCAGCTCTGCTGGGAGAACTGGAGGAGGCTCCAATGTGAACCAGAAACCCTTTTGCAAACTTTCTTGTACTTTGGCACTGTAAACTCCTTGGGAAACGTGCACAGATGTGCCTCAGCCCACCATGAGCACCACCAGGTGACTCCCACAGTGGCTGAGTTTTGAGATCGTGACACTTCAGCTGTTTTCTCTCTGCAAGTCCTTTGCACAGCTGAGAAAGAGGGTTTGATTTTCAACATGTTGATGCAGAGGTGAATTTTAAATGTGCCCATTTGAGTATTTGCGGTGGTGTTAGCATTTCCCTGTGCATCAAGAGATCCTCTGCTTGACAAGCCCTGCTGAGGAGCCCTGGCACCAGGCAGTTCAGGGGCTGAGAGAAGCACCCAGCAGCACCATGTGTAGGCAGGAGCACCCCTGGTCTCCTGTGACAAGGGAACAGGGCAGTGGTGCATGTTTACAAGGGTTGGACACTGCTTCCCAGCAGCACCAGAGCAGTGTTCCCCACCCTCTGGCAGCTCAGGCTGTGGTATCACACAGAATCCTGAGATACAGAGGAAATCCAAGCAGTGGCTCTTACCTCTCATCCCCTTTCCCTTGGAAAGCTGCCTGTGCCACCTGCCTGGCTGGCCCTGACAGAAGTGCAGTTACCTGGTGGTGCTGCTTCTCCGCCTTTCACTGAGCTGTGGGAAAGCCCCAAAACCTCAGACCTTCTCATCCAACTCAGGAAACTGAAACTTGCTCCTGGTGCTGCAGAGACTGGCATTCCTTGGAGCTTATGATACAGAGCAACAGTTGTTACTTGCAAACAGTTGGTGATAAAGCTCAGAAAATGAAAAGAGCCTGTGGAAATCATTAAGGGTCCTTCAAATAAAAGGTTGATACTTAAGAAGAATGATTAATTAAACAATTGACTACTGTTTCTTTGCCTGTAACGTGTATAACCATCCCATATCACAAATTATTAACTCAAACCAGATTTTCTAAGGGAATAGAAGCCCTTGTTCAGCTTTTCTTATGAACACACTTTCATTCTTGGGAAGTGATGTGTTATTACAATGTGCCTTTTGCAATCAACTTCTGTATATTTGCTTTGAGGGGAGAGATTGTATTTGCTGTTCAAGGCACGGTTTATCCTTGTCTGTGTCATACCTGCTCCAGGATTTCCCACTGCAATGGGCAGTATTGCATTTCATGCTGGGGAAAGCAGCCCCAGCAGCCTCAGCAGCTGAGGGGAGCTGCCTCACCAGATGGATTCTTGAGCCTTTCCCACCACAGCTGTATTGACAAGAAACTAAGTTTGGGTTTAACAATGCTGTTCTGTTTTCAAGGGATGATATATAGTCACTGGTGCAATAACAGAGTGATATCATATTGTCTAGTGAAATCCCTTAGCAACTGATTCAATATTTGCAGGAAAATAGTTGAAATGGTGAAAGCCAAAGCTGCAGAATGAGTGACAGTGCCCCAGCTTGTAAAGCTCTTCCTGCAGACTGTTTTGCACATTGGATCCTCAGAGCTCCTGGGAAGGGTTTCAGAAGTGATGATTCGATGGTACCTGTAGATAACAAAATTATTATTTCTTTTTCTTTTTTTTTTTTTTTTTTTTTAGCTAACATTTGTTTAGTGCTTGAAGCTTGGCTGGCAGCTGCTTGTAGCATTTGAAGCGCCCTGGAGCTCACGTTTCAATGACATAAATTGGGCAAGGCTGATCACTGGAGACTGAGACAGTGAAAAGCTCAGGTCTGGAAGAAGTGTTCAGTGTCTGCTGCTGACATTTGCCTTAACAAAGAAGCACTGTTCAATCAGAATAGCCCAGAAGACCATAATAATGCTGCTCTGATGTGCAGGCTGCTGTTGTACAGGGTTTCTCTCTCTGTGCTCTTCATGGCTCGAGGGCGAGTGTTATTTTTTTCCTTTAGTGAAGGCCATAAGGGGAGGGGGGGCAAATTTCACATGAATCCACTGGGACCTCAGCAACTGGCCGTGTTTTAGCAGGCTGTTAAGATTTATTGCACAAACCCTTCTGAAAGCTCTGAAGAGATTTGCCATGCATTTTGGTGTCAGAGGAGCTGTGGGAACAGAAAGGTTGGCATTTAGCTCTAAATGACTCCCATAAAAAATGAACTGTTCTCTCCAAGTAGATGAGAGCTCCTGCGCTGGCTGGAGGCACTCGGTGTGTTCACCACCTGGTGTGGTGATGAGCAGGGCTGTTAATGTGTGATGAGAGCCCAGCCTGGGTCACACAGACTAAACCAACAGGGGAGCCCAGCTGGGGAAGAGGAAACCTTGGCGTCAGCAGCTGAGGCAGCTAGAGGGGCACATGCTTTTTTGAATATACATTACATTAAATTTAGTTCTTTTTGGAGGTTTTGCCCTCAGAAATGTTCAGGAATGGTGCCAGAATTGGGATACATTAATCCTGCTTTTCACCACAAACTGTCTTCCTTGTCTTCCCTGTCATCTGCTTTTATATTAGTGCTGTCAGCACTTCTGCTTTCCTTGCCCTCCATTTTGTTTTCTTTCTGGCCTACTCATCTTTATCTCTTCTCCTCTCCTAAGCTTTCTAAGTGTTTGTCACTCTTTTTTTTTTTTTTCCCCCATTCTTTCAAACCAAATCCATGATATAATTGAGCTTTACCTGATTTCTCTGTGGTGATGTCTGGCTGAGGCAGCTGTCAGTAATCCCCTTCTATCAGTGTTCAGACTCTTGGATACAGCAACCAGGCTTGAGTTTTGTATTCCTGAGTTTATATACTGTCCAGTCCCTTGGACTTTGAGTTCTTTCCTTATCTACTGCTTCTGAAAATGCATATTCCCCATTATTATGGGCTTGCTTTCAGTGTCACAATCTGGAATCCAGGAGGAAAAGTAATAAATAAAAAAAGGTCATATGTGAGTATTTAACTATAAAACTGAGAGTAGAAAAAAGTACATAAAACTTTAAAATTGACTGTTTTCTAAATGCTTTATTCCTGTGCTTATCTCTTTCAGTTATATGAGACTGTAATTTGGTTCAGATGTGCCTGTTCTGATACTGGAATTTGATGAGGTTTTTAATAGCATGACCATATAGAGGCTTGAACTTCGACAGAAAGGAAGGTTTTGATCTTATCATCAGGCTGGTGTAGTAAGGGAGATTAGTTCCTATCCAACCCACATCTTGCTAGATTGTAGAAGTGTTTGGGCACATTCAGTATTCAGGCTTTTTAATCAATTGTCCTTGATTTCAGTCTCTTCAAAACTCATGCAGGAGTCATCTGGAAGAATTTGGTTTACTTTAAATGCACATGAAAGGGAAAGGCAACCAACAGATAATATTTTTATTAGATTTATTTGGTTTTTGTGTGTTTGCTTCTAATTTCATATGATGTTACTGACCCTTTGCTGTTTTTCAACAGTCTGACATGTTTTCTACCAACTCTTCAGCTGGCTTAGGTTGGCAAAGGTACTGGACATCAGCAAAGCTAAGCTGAAGATTGGCCCTCTGATCTAAGCAGCTCCATACAGCTACAAAAATTCCTGTTCCACACATATGGGGAGAAGGCATATTTTTAGTCTTGTCCAGCTGAATACCAGCTGCTTTGATTTTGCTCCAACTTCCCAAAAGCAGAGAGGGTTGAATGATGAAGCAGAAATAAAGCAAGGCAGGAAGGCTTGGTCAACCAGAAGCACCTCAGGCATTCCATTTGTCCCTACCATGGCCTCTGAAGAGCCCATGCTGTTGCAAGGATGTTCAGAGAGGGGAATTAACCTGTGCTGCCCTTGGCAAAAGCTGTGCCTGTGCCTTCTGCCTTGGAGCCACTGCCCAGAGCAGACACGTGTTACTTGTGCTGCTGGGAAAGCACAGGGAGCTGGGGAAGTGGTGTGGAAGAAGCCCTCTGAGGTCTCCTTCCACAGAGATACCATTTTCTCAGTGGGGAGAGAGGGCCAGTGTCTCTCTGCACACTCCATGGGCCATCCTCAGTGACTGAGCTCACAGAGGATCTGGGGAAGACTTGGGCCATTCCCTTCATGGCCACTGATGCTGGCATGGTCTTTAGCCAGCTGGGCCTTGCCAGCCATGGCAGCTGCCAGGCAGTTTGATGAGCCCAAAATGGGCTTGTGCATGCTTATCTCTACTAGCTGACATCCTCTCTCTCTTCTCCTAAATTTTTTTATGGGCATGTTATGAACAATTGGATTATAAGCTTCTGGTTTGGGACACATGCTTCACCATTAACTATAGCTCCAGGATCCCAAGTTCATCAAGACATGTGTCCCTGTGCCCTTTTCTATTTGTAGCTCTACTGTAATTTGCACTTTCAGGACTTAAGTTTGCAAACCACCCCCAGTACTAGCTGCTTTTGCCAAGCCTCCTGTGCTCTGGGAAGCCTCCCATTTCCTCTCAGCTTTTGGTGAGTCCTTGGCATCTCCTCACCCCCAGGGCTACTCATCAGCTCACAGTGTAGACGATGGCAAACTCCTCATTTCTGCTTCTGGCACCGGATCTTTTCCAAACCCTCTGTCACTGAAGTCACATTGCTCTCTGTGCAGCGAGCAGGGGCTTTTCAGGTTGCCACAGCATTAATATGTGCCTGAAGCTGAGCAGATGGAGCAGGGATGTTTGCACAAATAAAAGCAGTATGTCCAGAACACAGCAATTTGCAAGAGCTTGCAGTGTGTTCTGGTGAGTCTCACTTTGATGGAAGGATTATTATACTGCAGAGGCAATTTTCAAATTGGAAAGGAGAAGGGTATTCCTGAATAGCCCAGGCACGGTCACCAAGTGGGTTCCCCATTCACACTGCACCCTGTTTGAGGTTGCATGGTTGAGGTGACACCACCTGATGACTGTGTGTGATTCCTCTGCACTTGGTTGTTGAGGGAGGAAGTGGTAGACTTAGGGAAGAGAATGGTCTGTCTAAAACCAGGCACACTGTATGAAGACACAAAGCTGTGCATCAGAGATGAGAAGTGTAGTCCCAAATGTTGTGCACAGATAGCACTGTACCTGGTCACTGAGCAGTGTCTACACAGGTAAAATACTGAGAGAGTTCTGCCAAGTGCCAGTGCTTCCCTAACCTTGTTTGCATTGAAAGCTGGTTCTGTGGGGTAAGAGCTCAGATGTGTCAGGGAGACAGGGAAATGCTGCCCAGCATGCAGCCTGCATCTGGAAGGGCCAGTCCACCATGGGAAGAGCTTACAGGAGTTTTACTTAGTTGTTTTCCCTCTGCAGAGGGGTGCAATGGTTTAGCAGCTTAAGCCTCTGCTTAAAGTTATATTTTTAAATGTTTGATTTTAAACATCACATTTCTACAATAACTTTCAGCTTAAAACCAGTTTTCTTGCTTGAGGATCCTGTGAAGTTGAAAAGAGGAGCAGAGGAAAGCTCTTCCTTGCACAGAATATGTGATTGATTGGCTGGTTTGCCCTGGCCACTTGTTTCCATCTCTGCAGTGACTAAAACCTGTGCTGCACTGGGAATCAGGCATACCTTGAGCTGTGTCAGTGACACAGGGGTCCCTCACAGCTCCCCAGGGCAGGGCTGGGGACAGGGAGCTGGCTCTCCACATGGTACCTGGCAGCAGGGCACAGGGGGCACATGGGCAGGTCCCATGGGGGCAGCGTGGGAGCCTGCACATCTCCTGGGCTCTGTGTATTTGGCCAAGTGTTCTTCACTTCCATGCCTAAGAGGGCTTTTCTTGGCACTTCTGTCTCTCCCTCTTTAAAGATTCTGGGTCATTTGGGGGGAAATCCCAGTTTTAAGACCAGCCACAATGAAGGCAACTATTCTTGGCTGTTTTAAGAAATATCATAATTTTTGGTTTGAAGCACTGTTCCCCAGAGCTTCTTTTTGAAAATAAAAATAATATCTTTTTACTAAGTATAACAGTGCACGTTTCCAGGAGAAACATAGGGCTGGTGTGTTTGTTCATTTTCTTAGAGAGTAAAGCTGTGTATTTAAAAGCCTGAATAACCTCTCCAGAGGAACCCTGATTTCAGTGAGGTGACTCCAGGTTTTTAAGCAGAGGGCAGTGCAGCCTCCTGAAACAAGAAGGGGTTTTGTCAGCCTTGTGGCTGAGGACCTGGTTATTTTTGCTGACTGTTCCCTTCCATTCTGGGAGTTGTTTTCAGATATTACCACTCAGACAAATTACTACAGTTGGCTGGAGGTGGCACAGCATGGATGGGGCAGACCTTCCCTTCCCTCTGGCTGAAAAAAGCAGGTTGGGGTACACTGCCCAGGCTCACAGCCAGCCAGGCCTGGGGTCTCCTGGGCTTGGGGTCCCCTACACCATTCCCTGGGGCTGCAGATGGGGGCTGGGCACAAAGCCAGGCTGGGGTCTTTACCCTGGACAGGCACAGCCACGTGGGTCCCCACTGCCCCACCACCCATGGGGTGTGTGTGGTTAAAATGGAGGGAGCAGCTGGTGGGAAAGGTGGTCTGAGGGGCCAGATTAGTGCTCATGGAGCAAAGGAAGGCTGTTTCAGTTGGGAGGGGAAGGGAGGAAAAACCACACAGACATTCCTTTCCCTACAGGGCTGCCAGTCACCAGCTCTTTCTTTCTTCAGGGGGAAATACTGCACCTCTGGATTTGAATGATTAAATTACTAGTTACTAGTTAGATCCTATGGGACTCGGGTTGGTAACATTTCCTAGTATAAAAACTGTCTTGTCGAAATATTTTTATTTTTGCCCCATTGGAATTTTTTTCCTTTGCCATGTCGTGTCCAGCTGCTTCTCCAGATGGAGGCAAGGGAGCAGTTGCCAACTCCCTCTGGGATGAGGAGAGGGATGGGAGTGATTATGCAGGAGGCACCACAGCGCAGCTGTTGGGCTGCAGACACGCGAGGCTGGGCTGCCCTTGCTGCCCCTGGATGCCCGGACACCCCGCTGGATGGCCACGCTGGTCACTCAGCAGCTGGACACATGGCCCCTCAGACAGCATGCCTGTTTGCCCAAACCCAGCTGGCAGGCTGGTATTTTTGGAGGCACAGTATTATTGCTGGCTCCCTGGGTTATTCTGTATTTCAGCTGCTTTCAGAAAAAGAAAAAAATAGGGAAAAAAAAAAGACACTAAAGTTCTGGAGAACTTCCCCAGATGCTGCTCATGTTTTCCATAGTATGATTTCTGATGTGGGGAAGTCAATAGGATTCAGTCTGTCTGGGCAGTAGATGGGCATTTTATCTAGAACTTTATCTTATCTAGTATTCTGTTGTTTTTAGCTTTCCATCAAGGACCCAGCATGGCACACTGAGCCCAGCAGACCTCCCTTGCTCATCCAAGTCATGGTCAGTTTGCCAAGGTAGTGCTGTTCCTCTTTAACTTGATCCTGTTTCATCCTTATGGCTCCCAAAGGGCCAATTTCAAGGTGAAACTTCCTCAGAGCTTGCCATCAGTTTTTACCCATCTAATCTTCCCTGTTAAAGGCTTGCATTTCAAAGGCTGATAATAACCTTTCTACCAGAGAACTCTGATACAGTTCTATCATGCTCTGTGTATCCAAGCTGGCTAACACTCTGTTATCATTCTCAGCACCTTCTGGGAACAGGACCTCCGTTCCTCAGAGGCTTTCAGATGCACAAGAAATTTCACTCAAAATTCTGCCTTTGCATCTGGGTACGTGAAGTTTGTACTGAAATTCAAGGCACAGAGAAAGGGATGAGGGCAAGACAAAGCTTGCAGTGATCAGGCAATCTTCAAAGCCAGCAGGCTTTCCTCTTGCATCCCTGATCGGGAACTGCTGAGCAACAGTTTTGTGTGGGAGCTGCTGGGGGAAGAGCTCGGGTGTTAGGACCAGTCTTGCAAACTTTCCTACATAAAATCATTTTTATTCATTTGTGTCTCCCCATTACATTCTGTAGATTGAAGATGGCTTCAGCTGGAGACATGCTTTAATTACAGAGTGGCACCTGAAGCCTTTAGGACTGTGATGAAATTACTCTTCATTTCCAGGTCTCTCCCTGGCATTAGTTTCCCTTTGATTTTGATTTCATGTTCTGCGTCACATCAAATTTTGCTTATCCAGATTTTATGGGTACCTTTCCCTTTTGATTTAGCTTGATTGCAAATCAAACATGTCTGTGGTTTCTGCCTGCAGTGCTCTCCTATGACTTCAAGCCCAGCCTAGCCTGGGTTTCCCCTCTCTGGCACTGCAAGCAGGAGGTTCAGGACACATGAAACCCATCTTCACTCTGTCTCAGGCTGCCACATTTTAAGTGTGTCTCATCTCCTCCATTGACGTAGTAGTAGATTCTTTGCAGGTCACTGTGATTCATCTTCCAGTGTTGCACCAGCTAGAGAAATCATTCCTGGTGTAAGGCAAGATTCTCACTTGCCTGGAATCAGCCAAGATCCACGGAGATGTGCTGAGCTGCACCCAGCTGGGACACCTGACTCTGAGGCTGGAATTGCATGGAGAGGGTTCAGTGTGGTGAGTGTATGTGGGTATGGACACAGATGGTCCAAGAAGCTCAGAATTTCCTTTAGCCAAAGGCACTTGACAAACAGGACAGCTTTTCTCAGCATGTCTCGTAATATTTATTCATTCTACATATGTGAGATGTTCCAAACTTTCATCTCCAAAATAGCAGGAACAGTATGAGTAGCACTGCCAGCCAAAGGGAAAATAAGTAAATCCCCAAAGAAGTGATTTATAGGATGTAAATCACTTACAATAATGAATGTAATCCCGTCGAACAAGTTCTTCATTGTAATAACTTAACAGGCATCTGTTGATTTTTATATCAGATCATAAATGCGGTCCCTGCAGTTTTATAAAAGCATTTATTTGCAAATGATGTTGAAAGCTGTGTGACAAAGTAAGTCTCATCTTCTAAACGGAGGGCAGAGCTCTGCATTCTGTTTCAATTTGGAAGTATCAGGAGCTGGTGAGCCTGCCCTCCCTGCCTGCCTGTGACGTGAGCGAAGGGGCTCTGCCAGCAGCGTCTCGGCAGCGCTGCTCCTGTGCTGTCCCAGCAATCGGGGCCCTTGTCACCCGGCTCTGCAGCTCCACGTGCAGCAGCTCCGCGAGCTCAGAGCCAGCCGGCGCTCCCAGCACAGGGGACGTCGGTCTAGGGGGGCATATAAGTAATTAGAATGCTGAGAGCTACAATTAGAAGTTAGATATTTATTTTGCAGGCCTTGCTGTGATGTGCTAATCCCTTTCTTAGTACAGAAGAATATTTATTTTCTTCTGTACTTAGTGTTTGGCTTTGAAGTTGTTCAATAACATCTGCTGGTGACCGCAGTAGATGTTATAATTCTGGTACATCAATTGCAGCTTAGGCTTCATTTGAGGCTCTGTTAGAGGCCCTGTGTCTCTGTCCCTTCTCTGGTTCAAATCAGCTCTTTTTCCTCTGAAGACCCCAGCCCTTAAGGCACTGGATAAAAATCTCTTACTTTTGGTCTGGCACTGATTAGTTGTTTTTACGGGCGTTTAATTACCTGCCTGCCTAAAACACTGCTTAGAGTGTCAGAGAAAACTTTCAGTAAAAAGAAGGGAAAACAATTTAAACAATGTAAGAACCCATGCCCACTGCCTAATCAAGCTAAGCACAGGCAAGTTCTGAGAGTTAGGAAGGGGCTGACCCTTATGGTTGTTGTGCCAGTTTGCCTAGCCACACTTCATCAGGAAGCAGAAACAGAGATCTCAAAAGAGCGAGTAGGAACACAAACATAAACATAAGGAAAGCAAACTAGATGTGCTTGGATAAATGGGCAACAAGCAGTGACTTTTCTGCCTATTTCTCTAAACCCAAACTTTTGAATAAGGTTTTTGTGCAAGCCAGGAAGCTGGTGATGGAATTTAAGTGTCTGAGGGTGTGGGAACCTGAAGCCACAGCTCAGACTTCCATCTGCCTCTGAGGTGTGTTCTTCATCACCATATTACATCATCAGTCTCAAAAGCATTAATGATTTGCTTGTTTGCCTTTTTCTAACCTTGAGTTTTTTCTTCATCAGTTCCTCTTGCATATCTCCTCTTTTTGTACTCTCCTGTATCTGTCTGTTTATGAAGTTTGTAAAAGGTGACATTTTGAGTATTAATGAAGGTTCATATTCACACTCATCATATGATAATGGACAGCATTTGGGATCTGGTGGATGTGATCCGAAATCCCACTACAGTCAGTAGGAGCATTTCTTTTAAAGGGCTTTCAATCAGACTCTGAGCTGTGAATGTGGTCTGCCTTTCCACAGAAAATGCTGAGTAGATAACTCATTTCTTCCCACATGTTACTCTTTCTTTTGTATCTGTTGCATTTATTTCTTTTTTTGACATGCATAAAGGACATTCATTGTGATTTGGTGAATATTTCCTCCTGCTGTATGTATGTAAGACAGTGTCCACAGTGCAAATACAGTCAGAGTGTGCTCATCAGAGCACACATGTGCTTCACACATGGGCTTTGTTAATTTCTCAGGGCAGGTTGAACATTTTTCTTCTACATCTTTTCCTGTGCTGCAAATAAATTCAAATTTTGCTGTAAAAAATAACCTTATCTGGAGAGTTTGTGTTGTGTTGAGGGAAGCATCTGTAATCTGCTGTTGACTTAAATGGGTTGCTCCATGAATACAGAGTTGATCTGTAACAAACTGATTCATCTTGACAGACTGACTTGTACAGCAAGCAGCTCATCATCCAAGTGGTTCCCACTGTGGCATCGTTTGGGTTTAATTATAAAAAACTGTTTTGAATGATTCAGAGTGGAAAATGTTGGCTTAAGTAAAAGCTCAAATCCCAGAACATTTCTGAAAAATTCAAAGATCTGAGTTGGCATGGGAAGATCCATGTGCACAGAAGTGTTCCTGAGGTTTAGACCTCAGTGATCATCTGTTAGACTCCCAGGAAGCTCTTTTAAGTCTTTAGATAGAATTAGTTTTCTCAACTGGGTACAGGGAATGAATCCCAAAGAGAAGTCTGATGCACAAGCTGAATTCTATTAAATACTGTGGAAAGTAAGTGATTTTAATGAAAGCAGCCAAGAAGTGTTATTCCCTACTGCACAGCCCTGTGTGCCCTTGGTGTTCAGTGTGGACAGTGTTCATCTGGCAAGGGAAAAAATTCCAGATTTCCTGCTGACAGAAGAAAAAATACTAAATGTTGCTGTAGGCAACTTGCCACCACACATTATTTCTTATGAAACGTGTTTTTGTGGTTTGATTTTTGAGTCATAGCATTTTTAAGGCACACAGAGGGTGTGTCAGGGTGGCAGGAGGGGTGCTTCATGTGAGGCTCCCAGCACACTGCCAGGCTCCTCACCAGCTTGCTGGGTTCTGTTTCTGGCCTGTCACTTGTCTGTGGCTCGTGAATCACTTGCTTTAAGGGGTATTTTATAAATCCCCCACAACAGGTGTCTAAAACTAGATTTAAGTATAATAGGGGTTTGTTTTGATTTGGTTTTACTCCAATTGGTTTTTCTCAGTAGCTTTAGGCTTAGCAAGTCCCTTAATTATGCATCATCACCTAGAAGCTCCTCTGAAGGTTACCACATTGCTTTAGTCATGGCTTTGTATGTAACATATGCATTATGTATGGAAGCAGCCCCAATTCCTGACTCTTAAAGCCCAAATACTTTGGATACTTATCTCTTTGTATCTGCATGTGTGTGTATATAGTAAACCAAACAGCATGATATATTTAAAGTTTGAAAAAGAAGAAACAACACGAAAAGCATGTATCATGAGGAGATGTGACTTAGTTATTGACATGGCCAAACCTTTCTGTGTGTGTACAAACCTCACTGAACGCTACCAGGACTGGGACTGTCACTTCACCACTGCACTCCTGCCAAACCACTCACCTTGGCCAAACCACACTTGCAGCTTTGTATGTAAGGGATGTCTGGGTACACAGTCATTCTCTTTTTTACCCTTCACCAAGCACCTTTCATTCCTGGGCCTCCAGTTTCTGCTTTGCACAGGCAGGTGAGGTAGGCTGTCAAAAGCATCAAGCTGTGCTCTTGGGGAGCAGGTCAAGGAGGCAGCGGGACACGCTGCGGGAGCTGAGCACGCATTACACATGCACAGTCACAGCCAGGCAGGCTGCAGAGCCCAGCAGCCTGGGTCAGGTCGGGGACTAATTATTGAAGATACATAAAACAATAGCTGAAATTGACATTTTTCCATTTTAAAGGTCACTTTCAGTTGATCTTTAACTTCGTGTACTTGGTGGGTTGTGAAAGGCAGCATGAGTCAGTGTGAAAGGGGAGTGCTTGGGAAGCCTTTGTGGTGTTGGTAGCCAGGATTTTGGAGTGTCTCCAATAAGGTGTTGTGTACTGTATATGCAGTGATCTGCCTGAAGGGAAAAAGATCCACAGGAAGTTTGCTGTCTGCCTTCAGCTGCTGCCATCTCTGCTTTTGTTTGCTGGGTCTTAAAGTCAGCCCTCAAAAAAGCTTTTTTGTACAGGTTAGTCCACTGCTTTCCTTCTGAAACTGTCTTTTTTGTACAGGTTAGTTCACTGCTTTCCTTCTGAAACTGTCTTTTTTGTACAGGTTAGTTCACTGCTTTCCTTCTGAAACTGTCTTTCTGGAGTAGTGACCTAGTAAGAAAGAGCCAAGTCTATGTATGAGCTGATTGCTGCTAATGCTGTATCAGTAAGGTGGCAATTCCCATTACTTATCCAATGTTTTGTAGCTGAATGTTAAAATGGAATAAAGAAAGGTACCTTTAAAAAGTAGGGTAAAGGAATGAATGATTTCCAGCACTGTTGCCCAGTCATCAGAAGTTATTCTCATCAGCTCTAAATTTACATTTCCCTTGACAGAAACACACACAGGTAACAGATGAAAATGGTTGATTTGTTGTTTTGGATACACTAGCAATTAATTGCAGAGAATCCTACTATTTTGTTCAGACCTTCAGTGAGAAGAGACAAGGATGTTTTTATTTTGATTTAATGCCATTGATGAGGTTTCAAAAGGTAGTGGCTCTTTATTTTCCATTTTCTATTTTCTATTTAAGCTAGCCACTGGTTCTGGAGTGTATAAATCTTGTATAGGAGCCCATTTCTCCCCTAAATAGAAAATCACTGCTGTGTAATACTCTTATAGTCAGGTACTGCCATGGCACTCTCCATCTCCCAAGCTCTGGAACCTTCTGGAAGCAGCACCACTTAAGTTCTACTTATCCTTTCTGCTTTGGAAAGGATAAGTAGAACTTAGGATCTTGCCTCTGCAGCTCCTGGAGAGCACAATGCTGGGCACAGCCAGTTAAAATCCAAGTTAATGCAGTGGTCCTGTACCTGTTTGCTGGGGAGAAGGGAAAGAGTGTTCCCTTCTCTCCAGGCCTCCTGACTGATCAGCTCTGAACACCCAGTCCTGCAGGAGGGTGGCCCAGAGCCAGGCAGGGCAAGCCCAGTGTGCCATCAGCAGCTGCAAACAGAAAAGACTGATCATGTTTGAGGGGTTTGGTTTGATAGAAGAGGGCACAGATTGGAAGGAGTGGCATCAGCGAGACCAGAATATGCGCGTCGGCCTTTTGGAGAAAACAGCCCCTGGCAGCTTCCCCGGCTGGAATATGGTTCAGCTATTCACGGTACTCAGAGGTGGCAAATACTCAGTAATAAACAAATGGGAGTTAATTTCTTGGAGGGACTCAGTTTGGGTTGGCAGATCTCTCTGTTGCTTCTGAATGGCTGAATCTCTTTTTTTAGAGTCGGGCAGGGATTTGGGTTGGTTTCAGCTGACGGTTGTCTTTCTGTGGGCAAGTGCTCTGCAAGCTGCCCGGGGACCAGCAGAGATTGGGAATTACATGTGTCAGCCCACCACCAGCCATCACTGCGGCCAAGGAGGGCCTGGAAAATATAGGTTTCTTTCATTGGGCTCCAGAGGGACTTGCCAAAAAGCCACACTTTTCAGACAAAACATGGAGAATTACATCAGTTTGAAGGCATGCCATGCTGAAACCTCCAACACAAACCAGCTGACTTAAGCATGGCAACATATCCAATTGCACCACGATTATAGAGCTGTCATCAGCTGTGGCAGGCACCCTGAATACCTCTGTAATGACCATGGGCACCAGTGCTCCCAGGGCTTAGAGAGAACAGAGGCTTGTTGGGGAGTGCAGAGAAATGTTGAAGAGGTGTAGGGTGAAGAAACACATTTCTGCATTTCTTGGCACCGTTTGCCCAGGCTTTGGTATTTTTTTAATTTCTTGGCACCGTTTGCTAAAAAAAACAGGACAAGCACATGGTCTTTAAAAAAAATAATTAATAAATACCCTTTGAAAGAAAATGAATGTAATTGAGTAAATAGTCACTCTGTTGCTGAGGGAGACTCTGGACCAATAGGACTGAAGAAATGCCTTGACAGAGGTTCAGATAAGCACCTTTGGAAGCTTCAGTTCAGAGTCAGTGGGTGCTGTGCAAATACAGGATGAGGAGACAGCCCTTGGCCCTAAAGATCCTAGTGGCAAAAATTCATGTGAAGGACAGACAGAAATCACAGAATCACTGATATTTTTGTAGGATTGGTATGGTTTAGAAAGAGCTCATCCATTCATGAAAGGAATGATGTGTGTACTTGTGCAAAACACGCCTTCCCTCGGTTCCTCCTGGATGCCCAAGTGCCTCACACCAGATTGCTTCAGAGTTACAATTGTGACTCTCACCTCTGGTGTCTGAAATATTCCACTGTCCCCAAAAGAGAAGGAAGAAACTCCCTGCTTCCTGCTAAACCCCTGAACAAGCGTTTTGCCACTGGAGCTGCTCCTGTCTGGTTTCAATGAGCTTGGCTGGGAGGTTCCGCTCTCCGAGGCTCCTGCTTGTGTTACACTCGCAGTTTGCTAGCAGGCAAGCTGGGTGCTAAAATCAGTTTGATGTAAACTAAGGCGTGTGTTTTAGCACCCAGGAAGATTAACTGCTGGAACATATTTCTGAGAGGAGCAATGGAGTCTATTTCTCATAAACCCTTCTGGAAGATATGTATTCCCAAAATGCAAGTTGTGATGCTTCTAGTGATGCAGATGATGAAACTTGCCTGTCTCTGGCACGAAAAAGCATTGGTCAGCCTGCATGGCCCACAGGCACCTCTGCACTCAGGGTCTCTCCAGCTGTGAAGTGCCACACCCTGAAGGTGGTTGAGCACTGGAACAGGCTCCCCAGGGCAGTGGGCACAGCACCAAACCTGACAGAGTTCAAGAAGCATTTGGACAATACTCTTGGGCACATGGTGTGCCTCTTGGGATGTCCTGTGTAGGGCTAGGAGTTAAACTTGATGATCCTTGTGGGTCCCAACTCAGCATGTTCTGTGATTCTGTGAAGTAGGGTCATATATGTTGTTGCTAACATCTTCTCAGAGATGCTGTGCTGTCTAGAGTCCAGATTAGTCCATGAGACAGGCTGAGTCTAAGGGAGTTGTGTAGCAGGATAAGCATAGTTAATGCTCAGAGAGACCTTCCTGTAACAGCTTTGGAGGCAGGTGTAGTATCTCTAATGGTTTCAGTTCCTGCACAGCCTTGAGCCTTCAAACCCATGCTATCCATACAGCACAGGGGACTGGTTGCAAGCCTGATCCAAGAGATCCTTGCTCTTTATAAAATATGTCACAGGATCTCCTACTTTTACCATATCAGCTTCTACTGGAAGGAGATACATGGAAGCAAGTCTGTTTATCAGGGTCATGGTGCTTGTCCTTTCCAACAGCTCCTGGGCCCTGTGGGGTTTGGCTCACATGAACTGGTGTTCTTTGAAGTTGTTCTGCTCTGAGCAGCATTGCAACATTTCTGTGATGTGTTGATTTCATCTGTGGAAATGCAATTTATTACTGCCATCAACTTTGGAAGAAACAAAGGTATTGTTCTGGGAGGCACCCCATGGATTAGGTGAGTTAGGGAACGCAGAAGATGTCTCCTGAGGTTTATTAAGAAAAGGGAGTGGAGCTATTGAAGTGATGAGCAATGTGCTGTACCAAAGCAATGTAAATTCTTTATCAGCCCCTTGTGGTTAGCTCCTGTACCAGATGGCAGCACTCAGGAGAATGAGTGCATTGAGTGGACCCCATCAAACCCCCAAGAAGCTATTTGCTCATTTTCCTGCCTTGTTGACTCGTTATGTTGTACTACAGTGTGAAGCTTTGGAGTACAGCATGAGTTGGGTGACACTGTGCCCTGGCTGTCACTGGTCTTCAGGAAGAGCAGGAGGTGCACAGGTGGAGCTGCTAAGGCAGAGCTGAATCCCACAAGTCAGACTGAGTTGGACCATTTTCTTTATGGGTCTGGCAGATTTCACCTCTGTGGGAGAGGAGCTACTTGGTTTTGTTTGCAGCTGTGTGTCTGCCATTTTTTTCAGATGGGAGAGAAGGACTCAAGGTTTCTCAACTCAGCTGATTCTGTGTTTCTAAAGTTTTTGGTGGGACCAAAGTTCTCCATAGATGAGAGATGATTAATAACAAAACTGAGAGTATTCTTGAGTATTTCTGCAGAAACAGCTTGTTGAAAGAAGCAAACCGTGTTTTGGTGGCTGTGTTGTAGCGGAGGAAACCAATTTGAGCAGAAAAAGGGTCGCTTTATCAGGCTGTGATGTTGGTTTGTGAGTCCTCCCCAGGAATACTGGCTGCAGAGTGAGTAGAGGACATGGAATGTCAAGCATAGAGGCATAAAAGTCATGTATTTTTAACTCAATTAGTTCATGCAAAGTCTGGGATGGAGGAACTGTTTGGGCTTTGTGAAAGAGTAGCCCGCATTTGAATTTCAACTCTGGATGAATTCACACTCCTTTACTGAACTGCCTGCTGGCTTTTGGCATCATGCCCCTGGGATCTCTGTGCATGTTTATTTCATTAATAATTTGAAGTTGACTCTAGCCATTGCTGCATGGAAGCACCAAAACACAAAGACTAACAATAGAATTATTGTTGAGCTTCTTTAAAGATCATATAGCAGGCCCTCAGATGCAGAATCTTGTTTCTTAAGATAGAGGTGTGCATATGTAAATTTTCTCTTTTTATATCTATAAAAAGTTTTCACATGATTCAAGCAAAACCTTGGCTCAGGGGTAAAGCATCTTACTCGTTATTGCTGGAGATTGTATGTCAGCTGTACAGTTTTAACATGTTCACACTGGTCACATTTGAAGTTTCCAGCTCATTTCTTCAGGGTTAAGTTTCTTGAAGTGTTCTCATCCTCCCTAGTGAGTTCCCCCAGGGCAAGTAATATTTTGCAGTATGTGGGAATTGAAGTGATATGCCTTTATCTAGTGTTTTGTTAGCTCCATTGTTTGTATGCATTGGATTGCCTAGGAAACCATAATAATCTTGTTAAAATAAAGATTTAATCTCTCTGTGGCATTTGGGCTAGTTCAAAAGCCACACTAACGCTGGCAGCTCGTCACAGAGCACATTAATTTAGAGCATTGCTCTTTCTGGGAGGTGGCTGAGCTCCGGCTCCTCCCGGCCCTGCCCTCAGGGCTGGGCACCAGCAGCAGCCTGCAGGCACCGTGGGGCAGCAGGGCTGGGCTCCAGGGCAGACCACCTTGTGCAGCTGGGGAGAGCCCTGGGGAGAGCCCTGGGGAGAGCCCTGGGGAGAGCCCTGGGTCTGCATCTCCTGCAGCATGAGCCACAGCAGGTCTGCACAGCGGCAGCTCCTGAGGACACCAAGCCAGCTGCAGCAGTCACCAGCTCAGAGCTGCCTCTCTCAGCCTCTTCTGCTCCCAGAAGAGTTGGGAGTGGAATCATCTGCATGTCCCTGTGTTTGGGTTGTGGCCAGCTCATTGAATGCACTTTTATAAGCTCTGTTCTGCTGAGTATTTCCCCAGTTACAAGTGTATTAAGGTTTTTAGCAAAAGAGTAGGCTGCCTTCTCCTCTAGCTCACTGGAAGATCCCTCTGGCATAGGCTTTCCAGGAGGAAACCTCCTGTGGCCTCCATCTTCTCTTCCACATAACTGTCCCAAGTGGCTGGGGCTGGTGTGGCCTGACCCATCATCCACTGCTCAGGATGCCGAGGCTCTGGAGTTGGCTGTTCCTCCTCTCTTGGTCACAGCTTTCAGTTTTGGATTGCATCAGGTCATTTGTATATATGTAGTTAAGAAATGGAACCAATGGGTTGACCTCTGTTGAGCTCCAGCAGCTCCTTCAAACAGCTCCAGCCTTTCTTCTCTTCCCTGGTTCTTAATTTGCACTTTAGAGAGAGGGCTGCTGCTCAGAAGGCAACTGAGTTGCTGATGGAATAAAACTTGTCCCAGTTTGAAGATAATCAACAAAGTTAGTCCATGAAACAATTTCTAAGATATAAACAAGATCAAAGCACTATCAGATGTGGACACCAAAAGAGTAGGCTTTGATAATTTAATCTACCAAATTACCAATTTTGGGGCATTTGATTTGTTATTTCTTCAAATTAGAGGCCAGATGCTGCTGCTCTTAGTTTTTAATCTCTTAAAAATAGAAGCGATTACTGCCAGAGGAATGTGCTGCTCAGGCAGTGATGCTGGTTAACCCTTTCTGTAAATTGTTTTAATTGCAGTTTGCTGTTTTTCTGTGCCAATACCACCCTGTGCTCAGTGTGGTGCTTCCAGACAGGTGAGCCCATCAGAGCTGCCTGGTGCAGCAGAAAAGAGTCCTCCTGGTCTTGGCAACTTCTTCCTTTGGTTTATACATTTCTATCTTATATTTTTCTGCTCTTACTCCTGCTCTCAGCCCAAGCAGGTCCATCCTGCATTTTCACAGTCTTTTCATTTCAGGAGACACTGGCTGGACTGGTGCTTCTCCAGTATGCTCTGGAGAAAAGATAACGAGTCTGGCACTGATAAAAGCTGCTCACCTCATGCCACTGGGTGGAGGAGGCTGGACTATGTGATGGGCAAGTCTGTGTTTATGTATTTCTGATGGGATTAAAGAGCCTGTGTTTGACCTGGACAGTTCCCATGCTTTGGGCTGTTTGAAAAACCTCCCCAGGGGAAGGGAGGTGTCTTCAAGGGGCAGAGAGTTTTATATTATGTAAAATAATGCAGAATAAGCTCGTGTTATAAGTATGTTTTACTGTCTATATTTTCTCAGCCCAAATTAATTCAGCATGTTTTCAGGCCATGAGAACCTAGCTGAGCCCTGCCAGAACTCAGCAGCAAATTTGGTAGTAGATACATTCTTTTCTTTCAGCAATGAATACACATTAAAGCTCAGGAGAGCAGCCCCTAGTGGGGGAAATTTCATCCTGGAAGGGAGATTTGGAAAAATCCCTAACTGTGGGGCAGAGAGCCTGCGAGAAACAATGAGATGATACATCTCCTGCTGCTGCTCTGCTCTCTTCTCACTCTCCTGAAAGGTGGTGTTGAAACACTTTTTCCTCTTCTGCCAACAAGTGCTTATTTTGGCCTGATTTTTGGTGAGAGAAAGTTTGGAAGTGAGCATTTTTGTTCCTCTTTGTCAGAGCAGGCCCTTCCCCAACTCCCCACACCCAGCACCCTCCTCCCAAGTACTCCTGGCATTTCATCCCCTGCAGTTGGGTGCCGTTGAGGCAGCACATGTGTCACCACACAGCTGTGGTCTTGCAGAAGGACAAGCACCAGCTCACACAGAAAATGGGAATTACTGTATCCTGCAGTGTTGCAGAGGACACCAGGATAGCCTGGCCTTCTTCATCTCATTCAGTCATTTTGGACTTCGTGATCTTGAAGGTCTTTTCCCACCCTAATGATTCTCTTTTCACCTGTCTTCTGACTAGCAGGGCAGGAGAAATGGGGAGATGTCCTGGGAAAACGTGGTCCACTTTCCTCTTGGGAGGAGCAGGACAAACCTGGAACAAAGCATGGGCTCAGGACAGCACCTCTGTCCTTCCATCACTGAAGGATGTCACTGAGCAGGTGCCACCCATTCCATTTGCCCACTCCAAGCAGAACAGGGACTTCATTTAGCCACATCACCAGAACTGGCAGCAGGGGATTCTGGTATTTCAGAGGTTTTTAATTTAAAAAAATCCGACAGTTAACCGGCCTTTGGAGTCTGTCTCACCCATTTGTTAAACACACATAAAAGTAACAACCCTGCTGTTTTTTGAGGTCCCAAGGGGGCTGCCTGAGCTAAGCCTCAGCACAAGGAAGGCAAGGCTGAAGGAGTGCCTGGAAGAGTTTCTCAGCATTCCACTTTCACAGGAAGAAGAAATTATTAACTACCTCAGCTGTTGGTCGCTGGGCTCTGGCAGCCTGCAGCTACATGCCAAGCTGCTGGGTTTGTGTCAGAGGAACTGCAAATTGTGGATGGGCTGAATGATGGAGCTCTGCTGCAATGTCATCCCTCGGTGGGGTGGGAAAACCTGCTGCCTGATCCTTCATGGAGATAAGAGAAATGAAAGCCCAGACACACCAGCTCAATTAGCCTTCAGTTTTCCATATAGGCTTAACAGTAAATTAACCAGAGATAAAAACATGAGTACATTCATTTTTCTGTCAGGATCCTCTCTCACACAGCTGTGGTGCTGTGAGAAGTTTTCCTTTGCTCATGCCTGGGGGGGCAGCCACTGCTGGCTGGCTGGAGCAGCCACACCTCCGTGGATTTTTGGCTGGGTAGAGCAGGGAATGCCACGTTCAACTGCACTGGCAGTGGCAGTGTTGCAGGTAGCATGGAAAGCACTACAATTAGCTCCACAGGGGTTGAGCATGTGTTTTACAGTCCCATTAATAACAACCATTTATTTGTTATTGCAGCATATCAACAGGGCTGCAATCTATCAGGTGTATACAGGACATGAAATTATAGATTACAGGTGTGCAGAAAATTGGAAGAGGAGGAGGGAATTATTTGTAAAATTTCCTGATCTTACAAATACATGAATTTTCCTTAGGGCAGTTTGGTATCTACTATTTGCTGTGTTCAAGCAGCAATATACCCTTGGGACATTGGGGACCTCTCACCTTTCATGTTTGCCACCAGAAACCTTTTCTGTGTATTGCTGAGGTTGGATGTACAAAGCCACAGCACACACAGCCCCTCTAACAGCAGGGCAATGGATGTTTGCTGGGAGGAGTTCAGCACTGCCTGAGGCTCAGCAGGATGAGCCCTGATGAACATGTGGAGACTGGGACCAGCAGCATGGGACAGTTAAAGTCAATGCTCCTAAAAATTGCCTTTCAAAAAATCACTTCCAAATCTGTCTGAAATGATTTAGAAAATGTTTAATTTTTCATGTTAAACCAATAGCTGAGATACAAAGGCTGAAATACAAATATCACCCCTAAATAACTCCCACACATCCCACAGGAGTTGTGACACTGAAGAAGCACAAAACCCATGACAGGCAAAGGCAAAACAAAAGAAAAATGCAAACAAAGACCCCCATCCCAACAAGTTCAGTTCTCAGAACTCGTTTAACTTGTGTGACCTCTCCCATTGACTCCTGTAAGACAATCAGCATGCTGCAAATTAAGCACAGGCACAGATGTTGTTCCTGAAAATGTCTATTTGTGGAACAAATTATTTATAATAGGAAATGGCATCTGTGTCAATTTAAGAAAGCACCAGGCGAGGATAATGGGTGCTTTATAGTCGGAACTGCTGTGGGGCTCAAGGTGAGCTCCCCATGGTGGGGTGGTGGCTCTGCAGCCCTGAGAGGCACAGAGGAGTCACAGCCTCCCTGCTCCTTGCCTCCAGCATGCTCAGTCTGTCAATCTATTGCCAAGTCTATCACTTTGCTAATTTTAGTGGGAGCGTTTTTTGCATCACCAAGCCCCAGGCCTGCCTTTTGCAGTTTATGGAATATTTTAAATGTAGAATTAGAAATCCTATGTGATAACCCTGAAATTCTTTTAGGAATTACTGGCACTCAATTGTAAGACTGAAACAGCAAAGAGGAGGGAATAAAACTCTGGCATTATAGAGAGAGAGGTTTCATATTTTAAATTCTAAAAAGATTTAAGGTCCTTGATTCCAATAAGTTTAGTTGGGGCCCTCTGCATGCCTTCCTGACCTTATCTGTAGAGTAACTCCTGAAGTTGCAGAAGTCCCTGAGCCTTAATATTAAATTTTGCAACACTTCTGACTGCAAGCAGCCAGGAGCTGCCATGCAGCTTGTGAGCCACAGGAGGGGAAAGCTTTTGTTGCCATAAAATCATTATTTTTTCCTCGCTCCCAGAAAATAGGGCTGCAAATGCAGTGTTCATGCATGGGCACTGCCAGCAAGGGCTGTGAGATTGAACCCTCTGTGCTGGGGAGTTTTTGCTATTGTGCTGATTAATTCTAATAAATAATAGCAAAAGTTTTAAGAAAAACAGGAATTTTGGTTTGAAAACCATGTTTATGTGTGCAGTGTTAAAATCAATAGCTTTTTTCATACTGATGGTAGCACAGTGAAGTAATTGCAAAACTCAGTATTGTGACAAACTGATATTTTTCATATCAAAACAAATGGAAATTTCAAAGATGACTGGATTAAATTGAAGAATCCAATATTACAGTATTTTTATTTGCTTTTATGTGTGGAAATTCAGTATCATCTTATTTTTTGCTACTTTTTGTGCAATTTCACGTTTGTTGAAACCACCGCTTTCCAATCTTCTTCTCCTTCCCCTGGGATAGCCCAGTGTTAAAACCCTAAAACACACATAATTTTTCAGTAAAAGCAATTACTGGTTTTGCTTTGTTTATGATGGAAATCAGCAGTACTTGATAACCTACCTAAATTATCACAGATTCGATTTTTATGTAGTGTGAAATTATTGGCGAATCAAACTCCCCACTGTGGCAGATGACTCAAGATTGTAATAAATAATCTCGATGAAGAATTCTTCTACTAAGGGATGTTCTTCATCCCTTCCTCTTACCTGCCAAACACTTCCTCAGGATCAGGGGGTGTTGTAGAAGAAGTCAGAAAACGTGCAGAGAGTTCTGATCCCTGACCCCTGCAGCAAGGGGGATGTTCAGATGGTGCTGGTTGATGTTTCCTCCCATTGGGGCAATAAAAAGCAGATTTGTGTTGGAGTAAGACCTTTGAAGTGAGACACCCTGGCATGGTGTGCACTCTTATCTGTGCAATAAATGTGATTTTTATATTCAGTGGCACGTGGTTACTGAAAGGTCTCTGAATTGCTGAAGAAAAGTAATTTAATTGAAGTCAAATATGAAAATACAAGGCAGACCCAAATATAAAGAAATTAAGTATATTCAGCTGATCTTATTCTAGCCAGGGGTTTATTTTTAACTTTGCGATTATGGATTTTTATAGTGTCACATCAACATAAAGGGCTTTTCTTCACAGCAAGAGCAGAACAGAGGAAGTCCAAATAAATGAGATCCAGTGTCCTTCAAGGAGGCAGTGGTAAACATGTTCTCAAAGATGGAAAAGTTCAAATATAAACTAACTATTCTTGCTGTGGAGAGAGAAAAGAAAATGTGGATTATGTTTGAGAAGACAGCTGGTAGAAGACCAAAATCAGTATTGTTATCCCCAAAGTCTGCCACAGTGATATTTCAGAAAGCCATTCAAGCCTCACGTGGCACAGACAGACAAAAATAAATCTGATAGAGCTAATTCAGTTTAAAACCAGACTGCAGAAGCCCTTCAGATACATCAGAGCCTCACTAGGAAAAGGAAAAAGATGAGGGGAAAAGGAAGAAGAAGAAGATTTTGGGGAGAAAGTTCTGCAAAACTAATGCCAGCGGCTGTGGTTGTGTCTGTGACACTCCCAGGCTGGCAGGGCACTTGCCTGGGATCTGTGTGGGATCCTGCCCTCCTGGCTGCCACAGGGAGCCCAAGGAGCCACTCTCCCACCTCTGTTAGCACTGCCCGTGCCTTGGTGGTCTGAGGAGCTTCAGATAAAATTAGTACAGAAGCAGGAGTCCTGTGGTTCAAGCTACACTTGTCTTGCAGCTGATTGTCACCCTGCTAATGAGCACCAAATAGTTTTCTTTTTAATAACAGTACTTTAGCATCATGGTCCAAGTGTCAGCCTGAGTAAACCTTTAAAACAGCCTATTTTAAGGGGATTAGAAAAAGGAGTGGTGTTAGATCAGACCAAGTGATAGAAATGCCAAGGGCTGAAACAGTAGTTAGACTTTGTTCAAGCTTTCAGTGACACAACTGAAGTTAGTTCCAAAGTGCACACTCCACCTTTGATAGTGTGTGTGTGTTCTCCAAGTGGTCTCATCCCAGTTTCTTTCACACAGCCCTTGTATTCAGAGGCAGAGGAGCAGAGAGGAAGGGAATGGCTTGCTCTGTTTAGGATTGAACCCCCATTTTTCTCTCCCACCTTCAGGCTGAATCACCGGGATTTGTGTTGGTGGTGTTGTGGTCAAGGAGCCCTCAGAGACCAATTGCCCCATACTGAGGTGCAGAGAAGCTTCACACCTGTGCATTCTATTCACAGGCAAATGCAGGTGACTTTTGTTCCCAGTTACTTGCATTCAGGTGCTTTCCCCTGAAAAGTGTCAGGAAGAGTGTAACTCTTGGTCCTGCCCAGAAGGGTGGTTGTTAGAATTGAGAAAGTAGTGCTGTGTAATTAAAAAAAAAAAAAAAATCAGCATGAATATGTTCTGCTTTAATACTGTTACAGATTAGTTCATTCTAAGGCAGTTCTTTAAGGAAACAGCTTTTGCCTTCTCATTTGTTGAGGATGAATTGGTACAGTAGTTTCCATGGGTACAGTAGGGTCATTTATTCAATAGATCTCTTATAAATAAGTTGCAGCTATTTGGCATCTTGTTCACAACTCATTTTAGCTTCTGGACGTGCAGCACCATTCTGCTGATATTTTATGACCAGCTTTTCTATTATTTTTAACATATTGTCCAAGTGGTTCCATGAGCACTAGAACTAATGAAATCTGTTTTTCTAGGGCTTTGTATTTCATGCACAATTGACTTCCATGTCAGAGAAGGTGCAGGATCCCACTGAAGCTGTTCCTGAATTCAGTGTGTTTGTGTGGCTGCCCCCTGCACATTCTTCTAGGAGTCATTGAGTCAAAGGCTCTCTGAGCCTTTCCCATGTAGAAGTTCTTGGCTCAGAGGGTGCTGAGGCCCTGGCACAGGTTGCCCAAAGAAGCTGTGGATGCCCCATCCCTGGAAGTGTTTAAGGCCAGGTTGGATGGGGTCCTGAGTGACCTGGTCTCTGGTGGGTGGCATCCGTATCCATGGCAGATGGGTTGTAGCTAGATGATTTTTCAGGTCCCTTTAACCCAAACCACTCTGTGAGTTTATGACTCAGGACAGCATGCTGAGGGTGTCTGTCTTCTCCCTGGCCTGCACTCCCTCGTTTCCCAAGACTGCTAGCAGTGGGTTAATACCCATCTCATTCAGTCTCTTTGATAGTCCTGCTTTGAATCCACTAGCATTCATGTTCATCATCATGTTCATCATCAGCATGTTCAGCCCCACCCTAGAGGATGGACTAGCGTAGATAGGAAACTCTGCTCTTTTTTTTCCCCCTTTCTTTTAGCTTGTTCAATCCACTTGCACAGAATTTCACATGCACATCTAGACTGATTTCAGAGAAGTTACAGACACATTACACACTGCCAGTATGTGAGACTGCACACAAAAATCCTCACCAAGGAGCATCAGCACTTCTGTCACCAACTCAGCAATGGCAAAGACCTGCAAGGACTTCTTCCCTGTTTCCAGCCCCACAAAGCAGCAGTGGTTTGTATCACTGTAGGACACTGATGAGAGGAACTGGAGCAGGAGCAAGCTCCCAAGTGCCAGGGGTTTCTTTCCTCAGGCGTTTGTTATGAAGGGCAGGGAGGTGGTCCCATGAGAGTAGCATGTTAATTTAATTAACTGAGGGGAGACACAAGCTTGAGGCCTCCACTTGTATTATGGAAGCAAGTGCATATGAGTGAGTGAAAGGAAACATCTCTGGATGAATGGCAGAACTTCCATGTGGTGCAGAAGGAAGGTCTGGGCAGATGGATCATGCAGAGCATGTGTAGGAGAATGATAACAGCAAAGGATCAAGGCAACAGCGTGAAAAGCTTTGAAGGCTGAAGGTTTGGCTATCTGCAGTGTGAAATGAGGGTAGGGGACTGTCTCTTCATAGATCATTGCCTCCCTGATGTTGGCACACAAATGCCTCCCCTTCCTTGTAGTTCTTGTCCTTTTCTGTGTGCAGAATGCAATGCTGTGAGCCCTGCAGAGTGCCAGAGGGACACAGGGAGCTTGGAAGGAACTGAGATTACCCTTCAACTTGCTAATCAACAGTTGAGCTACTTTTTCTCTCTTCAAAGAGATTAGAGCAGCATAAACACAAAGTTGTCAAGCACGTAGCTGAAATGAGAATTAAAAGAGAAGGAAATCAGCTCTGTAAATTGTGGGTTCTGTGCAGCAGTTCCGTGGTGTAAATGGGGATTTCGGAAAAGGCACTGTGACAGCATGCCCAGTCAAGGTCTGGTCCTCCTCCAGTCAGCTGCTTTCACATCTGTGATTTTTAGTGCTGGGAGTGCTCTCCTGCTCCCCCAGATATTGAAAAAGGTCATTCAGTTTGCCTTCTGCTATTTAAACTGCACAGAATTGTACTTATGTCCTTTTGAAAAGCTCACACAACCCAAAATTGGTTCCTTCAGACACAGATTGGCTTACTCAGAGGACATTCTCTGGGGAATATCCATCACCTCACCACCAGTATTTTCTCCTGAGCACACCAGGAATTTATATGACTGTTTTACAGTCAGCAAGTTGAAAGCAGAGTTCAGCTGAAACAGCTGGGTGGGCCATTGATCTGAACCCAGATGGAGCATCCTAAGGGAAATAAAGGCAAATTGTCGAATTACCCAGCACCACAACAGGCATGGAAAAGTCAATATATAGGATGGGCTCTCCTTACCAGAGAGCTTAATGAGGGCACTGCTCAGGCTGCCTTGTTGTTATCTATTGCCTCTGCCCAGGACTGACACTAAGCTGCATCTATTATAATTGTTGTTTCAGTGGTAGTATAAGATAACTTTGTAGGTTTCCATGGATTCACTTACAGGCAGAGGAGGTGTTCAGGTCTCACTCACGGGTGTGTTTGTAAAGCAAAAGCTGGATCTGTGTCACCTGGACAAGCTGTTACTGAGCTGGGCTATGCCATGATCTGCTTCACCCAGTGTGAGCTCCTGTCCAGAGAGCACTTCTGTACATCAGCAAACAGTGGTGCAGCACACAGCTTCTCATTAACAGGAGGTACATACTTACTGTCCTAATTAAGTTAATCTCTGAGCTTCTGGGTTATGGAAGATCTCTGGAGATACACTGAGGCACAACAAGGTCACAGGAGGGTGTTGGCATCAGGAAGAGGGGGCAGTGCTGGACAGAGGAGCTTGGCCAAGCCCCAGGTGCTGGTGGTGGGAGGCTGCAGGTGCCCAGTCCCTGGTGGGCCAAGCAGGACCCAGCAGTGGCCCTGGGCTGGGTTTGGTGGGTCTGTGCTCTGAGTCTTCTTTTTCCAGAGAACAAAATTCACTCTGATTTTTGCCTCGGTCTCGAGAGTATCCTGGACCAATTAGTGTAATGACAATTAGTGAGGTGCACCCTGGCTTACAGGGAAAGTTCCAAATCTATCCTGTGTGCCTCTGCCCCAAGAATGTTCTGTGGTTCCTCTGCTACCCTGGATGTCTTGTTGGCTTTGTTTCATGTCCATCCAATGGACTTGCTTTTTTTCTGATTTGATCATCTTCTGCATTTATTTTAGTCCTCGGCATCCAGGACATTTTGTAACAGGAGTCAGGTTTTCCATAACTTGGATGTTTAAAATAGTATTTCCTTTTGTCTGTTCTAAATCTTCTCCCAGATTTCAGATTATTTTGATTGGCTTCAAACATTTGTGGTTAGAGGAAAAAGTGAATGACAGCTGCTTGTCAACCTCTCTGTGCATCCCACATTAAAATTCATTAATTTGTCAAGGTGTTTAATGACAATTTTAATCTGTATTCATGGGAGGACATTTTAAGGAGATCAGAGTTTATTACTCCTGTCCAATTCACTGGTGCAATGTACTTCAGATAAAAACCTGACAGGAAAAAAAAGGAGATTTTTGTGTTGGTTAAGTGAAACAAGCACATGCTTTTAACAAGTATCCATTTCTCCCATCATTCAAATTTGGACCAGGGCCAGAGATGCTTCAAAAGCAGCAGAAACCCCAGCTCAGGCAGGAGGAGCGTGCCAGCATCTCAGAGTAACCAAAGCCTTTTTTTAGTTGTTGTAAATGAATTTTTAAAAACAGGAGCACGTGTAGTTTCCTCTTTGTCTTTTCCCAAGTGTAGCTGCAGCCAGAGGGCAGTTAAGCATTCCAGTTCCCAGCTAATATTTTTTTTAAGGTGCATTTTTAATCTCTGTTCCATAAGCTGGGTGTCAGCCAGGGGTGGATGCAGATGTCCTCAGTCACTGATGTGTCCAGTGATAGTCCTGAGAGGCACAAGGCACCCAGGCAGGTTGGCTTTTGAGGTTTTATGCTTGCAGTTTTGAAAGTGATTTATGTTTGATTGATACAAATTTCAAATGCATGTGTTATGTGTACATCTCAGAATGGAGTTAGTGATGATGGGATATGATACATTTCTCAACTTTTTGCAGACGCTTTCCCAATCCTTCAAAGTTGCATTTCTTCCAGATGAGGTTCAGATGAATTTTAAATGTCCAGTGGCAGTGTGGAGGTGACTGACAATATCCCAAAGCACATAGATTTTGTGGCAGATTTTCCATGCTGGTCACAGTCATGATGGAACTTATACACAAGTAATAAATCAAGCCAGTAATATGTGATGTGTATAGTCCACAAACTAAATAAAATATGTCTATGTCTGTTAAAAAATATATTCAGACATAATTATAAAAGGTTGAAGTACTGGACAAGGTATTTTTTCTACCTCAATGAAATTAAGCAAAATGAACCAGTAGTAATTCAGCTGATGTACAGCTAAAGCTTAGGTGGCTGTAGGTTGTGGTATCTCAGTGTTTAACTTATTCTGCTTTTGAACTGATCCTCACAGTGAGGTTTGCAACACCAAGCCAAGGGCCAGGACAGCTGGGGCTGGTCCAGTGCCACCTCTGCATCCATCCATTTAGAAAGAAGTGTTTCCATTTAGGTGCTTTTCTGTGATCTCACACTCCCTGAGTGCTCAACCACCTCTCCTTGGCTGCAGCCAGCACTACCTGGGGGGTTCAGCAAAGCTCCCAAGCTCAGAGAACCCAGTGGTTTTATCCCAGTCTGGTTACAGCCACTATATGCCTAGCAACCTTAAAAAAAACAACAAATACTTTGAAGGAAAAGGTTGGATAAGCTAAGCTTAAATCTCCCTTTAGGATTGCTTTTTAAGTGACTTTGTATTTTAAAACAGAAGTAGTTAAATGGTGCTAAGGTCTTTTGAAAATCTGTATTTATCTAGATTTTTATCTTTGGACAAGGTGAAGTAAGAGGTGTTTAACAGAAGAGGTGCCATCAGATGGGGCAGAAACTAAAATTTGCTTCTGAATTTATGATTGTAATATCTGCCTGAGAATTTGAATTTCTTTTCCCAACAATTGCTAAAATTTGCTTCTTTTGAAGCAGGCATTTGGGGAAAGAAGTACCATGTGGTTATCCCTGGGAAAATCGCCATGCATTGAGGGGGTACTTTGTTACCCACATCTTTCTGACCCTTCCAAATTTCTAAAAGTGTGCTGTAATTCATTATTAATAATAAATATAAATATTATTAGTAATAAATATATTAATATATTTATATATTCTATTGATATTAATTAATGATAATAAATATTACTAGTATTAATTAATATTATTTTAGAGGAGCTGTATATAAGATATCCATATTTCATCTATATTAAAATAGCCATTGAGACTAATTTAAGATTCCAGTAACAGATGTGCATGTTACTGTCTATATGTACATTCTGTCCCCTCCCAGCTGTCAGAGGTACACCCGTGCTGCATTCTTCAGCTTGCATCTCAACATCAGCTGTCCACAGCCATCTCTGCCTATTTCTCCTTTTCATACTGGTTCCACGGGAGCAAAACATTTTTACAAAGAGGCAAGTTATTTTCTGAAGGCACTGAAGGAGAGAACACTAGAGATTAAGGGCTTTTTACAGACTTAGATAAACTCCTGCAATAATAACAGGGGAACTTAGCCTGTCTGGAATATTATCCCCACAGCCAGTAATTCCTATCCTCCTTTTTACTTTGGGAAAGCCCACATGTCACATACTCAAAATGTTTAGAGATTCAAGGACCATGTGTCTTAGATACTCTAGACTGCAAAAATGCAGTGGCAAGCATAGATCCAAACGATCTAATTAACCCAACAATAAATAGTTTGTCTAGAGGCCATTCAGAGCAGAGGGCAACGCTAATGAAGAAGATAAAAAGCCAGTTCTGTCTCACTGCCACAGCTTTTGCAAAACTCAAACAAGGAAGTTTTCATCTGTAAAACCATGTAATAGGGATGCTCAAGCCCCTTTGTGAATGCAGAAAGTGTCAAAAATAGACACAAACCATGGGGTTGTTTCCTCTGCTTTTTTTTTTTGCAGAGACGAATACATTTAATTCTAAAGAAGTAATAATTCACTGATATTTTTCTCAATTAAAATAATACTGCAAAGAACCTGACAAATTGGTTCATGGTATATTTTACAAGGAAGAAACTGAAATATTTATATTGAAATGTATAAAGGCTTCATAATTTTCAGCCTCGAGCAGTGTGGATGGGAGCAAGGGCACCACCCTGAAGTGTTGTGCAGGTTAAGGTGCAGCTCTCTGGAGCTTGCTGAAAGTCAAACTGAGCCTCAGTGAGGCTGGCTGAGATGGTGTTCCTGGGAAAGTGACAACCTTCATGGGCACATCCTGAGCAGATCCACTGCTTGTCTCATTCCTGCCATGTCTCTGCAGCTCCTCACCAGCTCCAGTGCTCAGCTGGAATAAGGGAGTGAAAAATACCTTTGCTCTAGAGGTGTGTGCTGTATCCACGGTGTATATCACACCTTTTAAAACTGCCAGCAACCCTCAGTATTGTTAGACATCTGAGTTTATTTTACCCTTGGAGAAATGGAGCCCTTCAGGTCTTACTAAGTAAACCTGGAAAGGAACAGACAGTATTAGCAATTAATTATACTGCCTTTATGTTCCTGTCAGTGATAGCTGTGGTGCTTATTGGTTTGCCTTTAAATGCAGGCTTTCTTGGAGAAAAAAAATGAGAGCTAAATTTATCTCACGAAATTTCATTTATCCAAAAGTTCAGCTTGCTTTGGCTCAGTTACTCCAACTCCTACTACAGTCCAGAGGGAGAGGAGTGGCTGTAAAGAAGAGCTCAGCTCATGTTAAAGAAGGAGGTGCCTGCCCTTCCTCAAGTGAGGACTGAGCTGCCAGGTCAGACTTGACTCCCAGGTTATGAATCCCACCCACACATCTCCCCAGTCCTTATCTAACAGAGAGGTTGCTCTGAAATCTGTTTGATAAGAGCCTGCTGGGGCAATATGTGCAGTTCATCATTTGCTGCAAGTCTCTGGTTGTAGCACAGGTATATTTAGAAGGTGCCATGATTAAAATCCCTTGCCAGCTCAGATCCCAGGAAAGCACGTGGGTAAAATAATCTTCAGATTCACATCTCTTGTATTTGCTTATCCCACCCTGGATGCAAACAGAGCAAATCCCCTATATAAGGGCTTTCAGTCTACAGGAGATTTTCTCACAGCAGCACAGCTCTTCATTCTCTGCCAGGCAGGCTGGAGAGGTTCAGGGGACAGGGTTGGAATCAGATTGCTGAAAACCCCCTGTGAGCAGTCTAGCCCAGGTGCAGCTTGTCTTTGGTTCTCACACGCTCTCACACACTGTGCTTGTGCCCAGGAGCTCCAGAGCAGCCCTGCTGACCTGCTCACAGCCTCACAAAATGAGCACACCTCAATGCCACCTCCTGCTCCATCACCCCACCCTCTGGAGCACCAGTGCACTCCCCATGTGCAGCTTGGAGCTGCCCTCACCCCACACTGTTCCCAAGTTCCCAAGATGGAAATTCCAAGCCTAAGCTATCAAGGACCCACCAAGCAACTGGCAGAATGTATTGTGGCATGTCCCAGGGTCTGTGTGGTGCCTGGAATTCCTCCCCAGGCAGGTGCAGGCTGTTTGCTTCAGCTCCCTCCTCACTCTTTACACTGCCAGGAAGGAGGGAATGCTGGAGCAGGTTCAGGTGCTCCAAGGAGGGGAAATGATGCCTCAAAAAGGTTTTAGCTTTTATATTTTTCACATTCTGGGCTGCTTTAGTGGGTCTGAGCTTCGTNCAATGAACTCCAAGGTGCAAATGGAGCAGAACTGATCCCAGTGAGAGCCCCCGTGAGCGGCCGTGCATTTTGGGGCCATTTTGGTTCATCTTGGGTGCAGCCCTGGCTGGGCTCTTGTGCTGCCCAAGGTGGATCCATGGAGGCCTCCTAATAAATCCCTGCTTTATTCTTTAGCTCTGTCCAGCCTCTGTTCTAGGCCAGCCTTCTCAAGGCATCACTGACTCCTGTTAGTGCTGCAGTCTAAGCACAAGCTTTGCTTCTGTCTCCTGCCACTCCTACAGATCATTTTGTGTTCTTTACCCCCCAGACCCAAGTGAGTCTTGTCTCTGAAGATTTTTTGAACTTGACTTCAGAGGTGTCTTAAGGTTTGCACAGAGCTGTTTCCAAGAGTGATCAGGATGGAAATACTGAACACATTGGGATCATCAAAGCCTGAAGTGGTTTCTTCACCAGCCATGTTTTGGAGAGAGCTGCTGCTGGGGCTGGAGAGGGTCTCTGTGGCTGTGCTTGTGACACCCAGGCTTGTTGCTGTCACCTTGGGTGACACCCTGTAGGGCCCTAGTGCTTATCAGGAGGACTAGCAGAATATCCAGCTTCTCCCTGTTCCTGGAGCAAGGGCCAGCTCTTTCCTCTGGGGAGCTTCCCTGCCAGGGAACATCCTCCAGTCCCTTATTTTGATAGCTGGATCCAGTCCTGCTTGACTTAGATAAAGGCAACCTGTCTTGGAAAATTGTACAAACAGAGGAGAGGCAATATGCAGAAGAAGAAATAGCTGCAAATAATTACATCTCTCTGCCATTCAACACAATGAAATGAAAACATTATCCAAGTCCTGGCAGGAAAAGTGCAGTTTCTTTGCAGTGACTGGAGGTGCTTCCTCCCAGGCAGAAGCTCCTCTCCTCACTAACAGAGCCCTGCTCCAAACAGCATTTTCATGCAACAGCATCTCTCTTTTGTAGGAAAAGGCTTTTGTTTTTTAAAAAAAATTGAGAATTTGTTTTCTCAAAAAATTCACCATTGAATTTCTTGCTGCCACAAGAAGCAAGCTGTCTGCTGTATGTCCCAGTCTAATCCAGTTTAAGGAAGGCCAGCTTTTGCTCTTACCCAAAGGCAGCTGGAGTAAGAGATCGTAGAGATTCTGTCAAATCCTATATCCAAATCCTGCTTTCACTGTTGCTCATGGTGTGCCTGTTCTATCAACTAATCCATCTCAGGAGACTTCAAAGACATTTGCATCTGTGCCTTGAGTAGTTAATTAAGCTGAAGAAGATGGAAATTAATAAAGGAATTATCAGGTGAACTAGCTAAGGAGGAGGCCGCAAGACTCTGTGTTGAAGGATGAGATCCTGGCCTGGAGGGAGATCCCAGTCATGGTTCTCAAGACAGGCCTAAACCCCATCCTAGTTAACAGCCCCATTAAAAACTGGCACAAATGATAGGAAATGCAGTCATGAGATTAATTGGTTGCATAGTGCTGGGAAAAGTTGTCACTATTGAAGAGTATAGTGGATAACCATGACAACCAAAATAATAGAAATAGGGTGAAATTCAATATTTTAGAGTTAGGCGTACAGCTAGGGATTAATTGGTTGGAAATAGCAAGGGGGAGAATTAGGGATGTACCAGTTGGTGGCAGAAAGTCTGTGAAATGCTAATGTGATGCGTTCCTAAAAAAGGCAAGTGCAGTCCTTGCAGTATTCACAGTGTTATTGCCAGTGAGGAAAGGAGTTGTTCTTTGTGCTTCTGACCACCCACACCTTAGAAGAGTTAATGCCAAGCAGAAGAGGTGAAGAATAGAGCTAGTGGAGTGATCCAAAGGACTGGAGAGCCTGTCAGGTGTAAAGAGGGGAAAGTACCTTCATTTGTGTGGGAAGGCAGCATGGATGCTGAGAAAGTGTGAGATTTGGTGTGTAAATGTCTCAAAGAGTGAACTCCAGGAAAAAAAAAAAAAACCAATTTAAACTACAGTACCATATTGGCAAAGACCAAGTGGATTAAGAATGAACTTCGACCAGAAATTGAGGAAAGAAATCCTCCTATCAGAAGAGGTGCCCTGGACCAACCTTCCAGCAGGATTGAGGTCAAAATCTTGAAGTGCTTTTGTGCTGGGCACTGAGCAGGTTTAGGAGAGTACAGAATTGATCTTGGATGGCAGAGCTGGCACTTTTTGTCTCATTGACCCACAACATCTCTTCAGTTCTGTGTTCCTGCACAGTTCTCAGCACACACTCCCAGGACACAGTGTGCAGAGAAAATTAGCAGTCAAGTGGCTCTTTGGAGTAAAAATCTTAAAAGTTTAGAAGTTGTATTACCTAAAGGCATCATAATTCTTGCATTCATTCATTGCTCATCCTTTGTCTTCTAAGGAAAAGCTGATTTTATCTCCATTTGTTTGGGCTCTTTTTTTTTTGCAATCTGAGTCTTGGTTTATCCTGGTGCCTCTTTGGTCACAACCACCAAGCAGGGGTGTTGGGAGGGATGTAATGGGAGTGATCCAGAAGACAGCAGAGAGGGACTGTGTTCTCCAAGGTGGCTCAGGACTGAGGGAACAGCCCCAGAGAAGCAGTTTTACAGGAGTGTGAAACTGTGAGGAGAGAGGAAAATGGCACCAGCATTTCTGCATCCAGGGCTAGCTGCACGTGGAGCTAAGTCACTCAGTCTCACTGTGGTTATTTCCTGTGGAAGGACACAGCCAAGGTGTGAACCAGAGTATATCACTGCTCTTGGATTGATACCAGCTCTTCAGCACAGCCTTGGGTAGTGCTTAAATTAGTAATTACAATTTTATAAATAAAGTGTCATTGTACTTGCTGAAGTGAATAAAATGGGCATGAATACATTAGATTTGGATTTTAATGGCTTAAACCTGTTGCTGAATTATTACCTCTTAATAGTAGGTTAGCTGCAAGAACAGCATTAGAACCAGCTGGAGAAGCAAATTGGTGTTGGAAGTGCAGCAGGGTATGAAATGGGAGCTCAGCCCAGGGAAAGACTCTTCCTCAGACCAACAGGGCTGGCACTGAGCAGGAGCTCTGCAGATGTAGCAGACATCTCCATCCTCTTTCTTCCCCTGCTTTGACTGGGGTTCAGGACAGCACAGAAGCAGCTACATTTCCTCTCCTGTTCTCAGTCCAGTCCTGACACACAGCAGTTTGTTCATAGAGTGTTTTCCCAGCCTTCCTCCAGAGCTCCGTGGCTCTGGCCCTGCATGAATTCCACCATAGGTTCATGTGCCAGCTCAAAACTGAGAAATTGATCCTCAAAACTGAGGATACTTCTTCCTCCTCATGTTGTTGCCCCACCTCCATCTGTCCTGGCAGTTCATGGCAAGGCCCTCAGACCACAAACAGAGCTCACCAGGCAAAGCTGTCTGAGCAGCAGGAGGGTTTTAATTTCACCCATTGCTGCAAAACTTCTGCAGCATTTTCATAACTACACCATTGGTGTTCCTCCAGTCTCAACTCTTCTCTGTTGTGTGTAAGACATTTTGTGCTGCAGCTTTCTGCTTAAAATTTTAATAATACTGAGACTGAAAGTAATTCAGTCACCTTTCTTCATTTCTCATATTGCCTCTAGCATGCCTCTCAAATTTGATGGGGCTTGAAGGAAGCCAGCTCTGCCGCCTGCCTAAAGAGCATTTGGGTGTTCTTCCTTCAGTGATCTCTTTCCCTCCTGCATCCATTCCCATTCCATCATTGGATTAGTTGAAGAAACCCCAGTGTGTTCCAGATGTTGAGTGATCAAATGGTAGCAGAGAGCTTGGATAAAGTATTCGATGCTGGGGGCGCTGGGGAAGGAGAAACTCAAAACTTTCTATCTTCAGAGAGAAACTGCCGGTCCCTGCCGTGCTGTTCACAGCTTCCCAATTTGAATCCAGAGTTGTGAAAATGTGGAAACTGTGAAAATATGAGCTGCGAACACTGGGAAGCTGCGAAGCAGGGAAATGGGTGGGGATTTGCAATCTCTCTTGAATGCAAAGGTTATAGATTCTGGTTGAAAACTTAATTCTCTGAGAAGTAAGTTTTTGTCACTACAACAGCAAGAGAAAGCCAAGGTGGCAGAATTGTTTTGGTTGTAGAAACCTTTCATTTTTTTATTCATAACTTTCTGGCATCTTTGCATTTGAGGCAGGTTCTTCAGACCTGGCCTCTGCCAAAAGGCAAATTTCCTTTGAGCAAAGCCAGTTGTCTTGTTTCTGAGCCTGGAAGTGAGAAGCAGTAATAATAGTAATAAAACAGTCTTCCATTTCATTTTATTTTTCTTTTGAATACTTTGCAGCAAAAGGGTGTGAAAGGTGATGTTTCATGTAGGAGCAGTCTTGGTTGAGGAGCCGTGCTTTGCATTGGCTCAGGGAAAATTGAGTTTGATTTGTCAGAAGTACTGGTGTTGAAAGCCACCTGCTGGGCTTGGCAGTGTTGTGTCCCTCAGCTGGCAGTGGTGAGGAAGGACTCACCTGTCAGTGGCTCCTGAAGGAAACTCTTTGGAAGAGGGGAAGGCCAGTCATAGATTTAGCAGGTGGCTCGCAGGGAGGTGTCTCTGGCTGGTACTGTCAAATTCCTGGGGCTCACAAAAGCCAAGAACAGCCATGAGTTTTTCAGCACAGGTCCACAGAATCTATATCTGCTTTCTTGTGACTCAGAGTGGAAGCAAATACATCCTTTCAGAGGGAAGGACCCTCTGCAGAGCCACCTCAGCTGTGTTGCTGCCCCTGGGGATGGGAGGGCAGTGGTGCCTCCTGGAGCCAGAAGGGTTTTATAGCTGCAGCACGGGCTCTTGGTGAGCCCTTTCCCTCCATCCCTGCCATTCACAAAGTGACAAAGCCCTGTGCTGCAGTGCCTGAGTGCAGTGGAGCCCTTTCCCTCCATCCCTGCCATTCACAAAGTGACAAAGCCCTGTGCTGCAGTGCCTGAGTGCAGTGGAGCCCTTTCCCTCCATCCCTGCCATTCACAAGGTGACAAAGCCCTGTGCTGCAGTGCCTGAGTGCAGTGGAGCCCTTTCCCTCCATCATTGCCATTCACAAGGTGACAAAGCCCTGTGCTGCAGTGCCTGAGTGCAGTTCATGGTTTGAGCCTGCTGCTGGCACAGAGAACGTGGTGGCAGCAGAGCTCAGGGGCTCGGGGCTGTGTCCAGCTGTGCCCTGAGTGAAGCTGCTCCATGGGCTCATGCCCTGCCTGAGCTGAACACTCCAGTGGTGCTCTGGGAGCCAGGAAAGACCCAGCAGTGGTGACCAAGTGGGAGCTGATACATCCAAAGGGACCTGCTGGCCCTGGTACTGATAACTCCTGGTAGCAACGGTGGGACAGCTACAGTATTGGAGACTTGGAGAACCCCATTACCTGAGAGTCCCCTACCCACCATGGCTACAGATAACAGGCTGCTCCCTCTCAAATAAATAATTCCTTCTACCTGAAATCAAGGTAGAATGGCAGGAGACTGAACTGTGCCTCAGCAAGTTGTCTTATCCCAAGGCCCTGCATATCCTTAATCTGTGACACGTGTCTAAACTCATTAAAAGGTTGGACATTAGCAGGCAGGGTGTTAAGGAGAAGATGCAGTGTTACTGGGAGGGAGATCTCAGCTGACACTCTACTGAGGAACAGGGACATTGGCATCCCTCTTGGCAAACCTCACTTCATGCTACCTTCTGATGCTGCAAAATGGGCATTTAAATTCCCTGACAGGTCAACCATTCATCACAAACACGTGTAGACTTAATTGCTAATTAATTTTCCCTGGCTAGAGTAGATTTTTTTCCCTCAGTGTGTGAAATCTAGAAGAACTTTGTGAGAACCAGCCACAGATGAATTGGCTGTAATCAGTGTTCCCTCACTTGGGTGAGAAGTAACAGTTCATCAGCCCTTAATTAGCTCTGACTTTTTTGAGAGCAGTCTCCAATTTTTTGACAGGGAGATATATATCTTGTTTCTCTTGTAGCAAAACAAAGAAAGTAATTTTGCCTTGAATTGACAAATTGGGCTGTGTTTGTTGGTGTTTTCTTCCTCCTGATGGTGAGTGCAAAGCTGCACGTCCTACCTCAATTGCTGAGCAAATTGTTCAGTTCGTGTCTCTTGTCACACAGAAAAGAGCACTGATTGTACAAGGAAGGGAGTTTGAGCTCAGTTTAATTAACTTGTGAATGGGCAACCAGCAGTGTTTGGAGTGATGCATTAAGGTAGGGAATAGCTTCTAGATTCCTCATCAGCATCAGAGAAACTTTGTGTTTTGTTTCTGTTGCAGGTGAGTGCAGCATCCCTTTTTATTAATCTGATGGGATCAGATTTTGTCTTTTTTCCCTATTGAGAACCCCCCCCATTGCAAGGTCATAGGTGACTTCGATGCCCTGACACCTGGTGTCTGTAGGGAGAAGTCCACTTTTAGTGGGGAAGGTGCATGATCAGTCATTTGAGAGATGAAGGGATCCCAGTAAAAATGGTTGGAGATACAAACTTCCCACCCAGTCATGTTGAATAAGAATAAATTTCTTCACAATTGAAAGCCAGTTTTTATTCAACATTCCAGAAAACAGGTTTTTACTTTCTACTTCTGGATAAGTAATTAAACTGGACTTCTGCTAAGACCTAGTTTGCTCATAATCTTTTAAAAACAAAAAAATCTCTTAGATCAAACTTTAATCTATTAAGCAGCACATGATAGCAGTTGGAGAAGGTGAGGCTATTAATGCTCAGTGTTGCTTTGTTAAAATAGTACAGGAATTTTCAGTGTTAGCAACCTGTGGAGCAGATGCAGAGGGTTCTTTTCACTTGGTCGACTCACCTGTTAAGTTTTAGCTTCATTCAAATCTGAGAAACCAGTGAGAGGTTATTAGTACAGGAAAGCTTGTATGGCCCTTCTCAGTCAATGAATATAAGCAAGATTTATGGATCTGAGCTTTACTAGTTCTACAATTTTAGAGGTCTTTAATTGTAGTCAGTACCATTCCCTCAAGAAATACTTTGTTTAATAAAGCTTTTTACATGCAGCATGCATTTTTCAGGAGCTTCTCTTTCTTTTCTTATATGTCTAGCACCGTGAAGTTAACTTATGTACCTAAATACATGTTGTATGAATTTAATTGAGTAACAGCTTCTTTCCAACTAGAGCTTATCATGCATCACCAAAAAAAAAAAGTAACTTAGATTTAAAGAATAGTTTAATCAGGTTTGCTTCAAAAAGACCCTAAAAGTACAAATGTAATGGAAATTAAAATTAGTATTTAAATTATTTTTCCTCTTACTGACTTCAATGATGATTAAAGTTGCTTATGTAAATCTATTAATTGGATCAGGCCAGTCCTGCTATGAGTTCCCTACTGTGCAGTCTCAGCCTAAAGGTAGCTGGCAGTTGAGATGATGGAAATACCTAAAGATGCTGGTAAGGGAGGAGCCAAATCTGTCATTCTTACTCTGCTGTGTGTAGCAAGAGAGTCACATTCCTGTCATATCTGAGACCACTGAACCATGGGTGTAAAACCACTCTGTTATTTATGCTGGAACAAAAGCAGGATGCACACCCAAGTAAGCAAATGGGATAAGAACCCCAGATAATGTTGGCCTCGGTTAAAAAGCCCTTGGAGTCCCCAGGAAGATGTGCCTGTTCCTGACACTGCACCTGGACTCTGGCTGTGCCCAGAGCCAGCCTGGCTGCCACCACCAGGGATGTCCCTGGGCGGGGTTGGCACCGTGCTGGCAGCCCTGCTTCATCTCACCAGAGCTTTGGAAATAACATGTGGCAGCTTAGGGTTTGTGTAAGCAATGCCAGCTGTGAAGAAAACTGAAGAGTGTCACTGTGATACCTTGTGGATTCAGAAAAGAGACCCAACTTTGCTTCCAGGTGAGGCTGCCAGAAGAGCTGGCGAGGCCCAGACCAGGGTTCTCCAGCATGAAGGGTCGGGGGCAGGGGTGGTCCTCCTTCTGTTTCATGGCTAAGGCTCAGACCTGAGAGTCTGGGTAATGCTGGTTGGAGGAAAAGCTCTGTTAGGGCCCTTCTCTTTTCTCAGGGTATTCAGTTGTGCTGAATTCAGCTGTTGGATTCCAGCTTGTCCGGCTGATACATCACCTCTCCTTTTTCTCATCTTTCAGGTTATTTCCAGGATTTGCTGAACAAGTCAGAGAAGGCCCTTTATGATGCCTTTCCAAGCATGTACGGAGAATTGTACACTCAAAACGTGAAGGTGTTCAAGGACTTGTACAGCGAGCTGCGCCGCTACTACCGCAGCTCCAACATCAACTTGGAAGAGGCCCTCAATGAGTTCTGGACGCGGCTGCTGGAGAGGCTCTTCAAGCTGCTGAACCCCCAGTACCAGATCACGGACGAGTACCTGGACTGCATGGTCAAACACGCCGAGCAGCACAGGCCCTTCGGGGAGGTGCCCAGGGACCTGAAGGTGAAGGCCACCCGAGCCTTCATCGCGGCGCGCTCCTACGCACAGGGCTTCCTGGTGGGCAGTGACGTGGTTAAAAAGGTGTCTCAGGTATGCTGGGTGCTCCCTTCTGCTCCATCCTCACGCTGGCTGCAGCCACTCAGCCACTGCTGTTGGGAGGGGGTGCTTATTTCCCCTTGTTTTCGTTGCAAAGCAAGCAGATGCTTTCCAGTTTTAAAAAAATAAACTACTCCAGGGTTACCCATCAGTGGGAGGGAGCAGCAAACCTGGATTTCTACAGGCACTACCGACAACACTAAAACAGTGAGATGTAACTCACCACAAATCAGCTTTTGCCTCATTTTAACCCATGCAGCAGAGATGTCACTCAGCCAGGCTGTGAAGCCATTCTGCTGCTTGCCCAGATCCCTCGTGCTTCCTGACATGCCTCTAAATCACACTGCCATGTTTTCCTCCTTGATGGGGATGTGCTGCAGAGCTGGATGGCCACGAGTGTGCTGGGAATACAGGCAGAGGGATGTGTCTCAGAGGCTGGCAATGGGATCCTGTGTCTGTTTATGTAGCCTGTCTATTTGTACAGCTGTGTACAGAGAGTGGGAGTTTGTAAAGTGCATTGGGATCTTCAGGGATGAAAGGTGCTATATAAATGTAAATTAATATGACTGAATCCAGGGTTCCAGAAGGAAGGAAATTGTCTGTATTCTTTACTGCAGAAGCAGCCTTTCAGAGCCAGAAGAAAGTGATTGTCCTGAAACAAGATAGTCAGGCTTTTCACACAGGTAGCAAGGAGAAAATCCGTATAAAAATATAAAAAAAGGCTTGCATACCTCATGTGGAGATGGGAATCAGCAGGTGTGAGAATCAGGGTGTGATTAAACTGTGGAAATGCAGAACCACAGTTCATCTCCTCGGAAGGTAAGGTGTGGTGATGCGGAGCAGGGGACGGTCCCACTTAATGCAGCAAATCCAGACTTTGATCTCAGGAAGAAACATTAACATGGTAACAGTGACAAATGCTTTAATTTATCAATGTGGGACTATAAAACTGTTCAGCTACCCAAAAGCCTTTGTACATCTCATTAACATCACGCTCTCCTGACACTTAAGACAGATAAAAGGGGAGAGTGATGTAATTTCAGGGGGACAAAAGCAAAATACTTTTCATAAATCCTCTGAATGGCAGAGATTTGCAGCTCAGTGGGCATGATTCTGCCTGTAGCTGAGGTTGGTGGGTAAAACAGGCTGGCAGGGCAACTGCAGGCATGGTATCAGCCAAAGGGAAGGATCTGAGATACCAACATGCAGCAGATTTTTCCCCCACCTTCTTGTAGGCTTCTGACCCACTGGATTTTGATCCTGGTCCCCCCTTTCTGAATTTTCCTTCTCTTGGGCATCATTTATCAAAGAGGATGTGGAGAACATGACAAGTCACAGATCCTCCTTTTCCCTCAGCTTCCCCCAGTCCATTTCTTCAGGATAGGGGGTTTTCTAGGGGGGTCCCAACCATTCCTCTCTCACTGGAGCCCTCCCTGGCATTGCAGTTAACCCAGTGTGTTGCTGTTGCATGAACTGAGTCAAAAAACCTCAGCACAGCCTTCTTGAGAGATGATTTTGTTACAAGGACCAAGACTGGCTCATTTTCTCTGTCTTCTTTACCAACTTTTTGGTTGTGGATTTACACTTGTGTCAAATGGATGTGAAGTGCTTGACTCGACCCACAACTGGTGCCTTGGTTCTAGTCATTTTTCATGTTGCTCTATACTTATGACATCAGAAGAAGGTCAGAAACTAGAATTCAACTTTCCTGTCAGTTGGTAGCAGCAGTTTTTAAAACTGTCTTTTTGAGTTGGAATTTCGTATGGAGCACCGGCGAGTGTTTTGGTCAGGAAGACTGAGGAAGCCTGTTGAAATGAACTGTGGGTTTCTACTAAACCCCTTCTGGTTTCAGCTTCTGGGACACTTCCAGTTCAGTGTATCCCCTGTATCCTGTTGCTGTTTCAGGTCCTTGTACAGAGGCAGCATGACTGGGAACTCTGGAGAAGGGCTGATGCTGTTTGCCAGAACTCCTGGCTGTCCTTAAGTGGGGGAGAGCCTCCCTGAGTGAGCTACAGGTGTGGATTTCATGAGGTTTTTTTAATCCCTGCTGCCTCTCCACTGTGCCCAAAGGGTGTTTCTTCCCCAGCCTTCTGGTGCCCCAATCTCAGAGGAAGCCACAGCTTCAGGCAGCCCTTGGCCAGTGGCTGGCAGGGATAGGAACAGGAGCCACGTGTGGGAGCAGCCCCTCTGAGACCTGCTGGGCATAAATAGTTTGAGGGCAGATGAGAAGAAAATGACAAAACCATTTTTCATCTTTACTGCCATCCAAGCTTTCAAGGCAAAGTCACCCTGACAGACTGCAGGCTCTGACACCAAGTCCTAAAACTTCTGACTGGTGGTTGCTGCCACTGACCTGGCCTGACACAGACAGAAGTGGCAGTGCTGCCATCTGGGCTGGGACCCAGGCTGGGCTCGGCGTGGCTCTCTGGCAGGTGGGGATGGATGTGCAGGCTGGCACCCTGCTCTGACACAGAGCGAGGGGTTACCATGGGCCATGCCTGGGGAGGGGTCACAGCAGCACCTTTGTGTTCATGGGCAGGTTCTGTGTTCCTGTAGCTGTGCTTTCAGCACAAATTGCAGGTTTTCATCTTAAGTTGCACAATGCCAAGTGGGTTTTTCATCACCAGCATGAAGTAGCAGCCACCAAAATGGCAGCAGCCACAAAATCTCTAGTGCGGGGCACTTGAAGAAGGAACTCCCCCAGGGATGCTGCGTGCCAGGGTGAGAGAGAACACATATCCCAGTTCTGTTTAGGATCCTGTTTGTTGGCTGTGAGATTGGCAGCTGCCCAAAACCAGCATTTGCTCCAGCTCTGAGCATCATGTGAACAGGAGAGGGCTTCGTGCTGGTGGAGTCGCTGCCTGCCAGCTGCTGCCCAGAGATCCTCCCTCACTGCTGCCCTGAGAGAGATCCTCCCTCACTGCTGCCCTGAGATCCTCCCTCACTGCTGCCCTGAGATCCTCCCTCACTGCTGCCCTGAGATCCTCCCTCACTGCTGTGAGCAGCTGCTGTGCACGTTCCTGGGAAAGATGTGGTGGAAGTGAACTGGGATGCTGCAGGACTGAGGGGAGCAAAGCTGAGCCAGAAGGAATGGCAAGGGCTGAGAGGTAACCCTTGATAAACACAAGCAGAAAACCCTGAGGGAGAGGCAGTGTGACAAACAGTAGTGGCTGTGACCCTGGCTGGGTTTGTCACGTGCTGCTCACCCTGCTCAGCCCCCTTGGGTCAGTTCTGCTGCAGAGTGCCATGGGGACAGGGGCATACAGGACACTGGGAAGGGCAGGGAGGCTGCCCAGGTCCCTGCTGGGTTCCTGCATCCATGGGCAGTCAGGAGAGCTGCCCTGTGCATGCCAAAGAGTGCCCAGGGTCCTCCGAGTCCCTTGCAGCCCTGGCAGCCCGTGGCTGTCAGGCAGAGCACAGACGTAATGTTCCATTTCCAAAGGCTGCAAGAGGAAGTAATTTGAAATGAATTTTGCTCATCAGTCAGAAAATGAGTTATTATGACAATCTTTCCTTTGCTGAGTCTTCATTGGTTCTCGTTTCTAAATTTTAAGTTTTCCCAAGGTGTAGTGGAGATTGATGTGAAGCAACACCAGCTACGTAAGCAAGAAACACTTACTCAAATAATCGATTTTAATAGCTGTTTGCATTTCCTTTTCTCAGTAGATGTTCTTAAGGCTAAATCTCATTTGAGTTTGAAACAAAATACAATTATTTTCTTTATGAGCTTTTTCACTAAATCCTGTATTTCATTTTACCAATGAAAGTTGAAGTCAGCTATCAGTACATTTTTATTTAGCCAATACTGTGTTTCACAATATATTTCAGCCTTATTTTTTTAAACTTTTCTGTTAGTATAAGGTACATGGCAGCTTTCCTATTTACCACATGAGTAATTTTTAAACACATGGTGGGTCGGTCTGGGAACCAAATTCCAATTAAAACATCCTAAAAATAGATTTTTAGAAATGCTTTTAATGGTTAAGTGAATGTGCTGATAGGACATATGGAAAATAATGTTTATCTAAACATGCTTTGCATTTCCAACAAGTCAATAACATAACACAGACAGTATGGTCCTCATGTCCTTTAAGATTGCAGCCATTTTTCATACCCACTTTTTTCCACAGCTTGAAAGGACATATTTGTCTTCTGTCTTTCAGCTTTCAGTTGCTTTTCTGGTGAAGTAGGCATAAAATTGGTCTTACAGAATTAAATGAAGATAAAATCTTCTTCTCCCACCCATGAAACCGCTGCACTAAAGCATCTCAAGAGCAGTGACCTCTGCTCCCATGTGCTTGGTGGGACATCTCCATCTTTTCAGTGGCTGATCTTTTTTGAGAGCATCAGCAGCAAGTACACACAACCATAAATAACTCATTATTTCATTTAAAGGAATTCACTTCTGTAAAAGTAGTAATCATTTATCTAAATTGGCTTCTTCCTGATCCTGAAAAGACAGTGTTTGTAAGAAGATGCTATGAGAGTGTTGTTCCACGGCAGTGTCGAGTGGCAGTACCCTCATATCCCCACATTTATTTCCTTGTCCCTGGCTGTTATCCCAGCTCTGGCTTTGGAGCTGTGCAGGTTTGCATGGCAGAGATGTGTGGGTTTGTGTCCTGCAGAGTTTCCCTGTGGCAGCAGGGAGCAGCAGGTCCCAGAGGTGCTGGTGTCAGCAGCAGGAGGGGAGGTGCAGGGGTGCAGCTCACCACAGCCAGGTACCAACAGCAGCTGCTGCAGCAGCCTGGGCTTTTCCTTGGTTTTCCTTTCTGTTGTTGAAAACCACTGGTGAGGCATTCCAAAAATGAGTTGGCTAGTGCCTGTTCTGGAGGTTTGTGGTGCTGCAGACTCAGCAGCAATCCACAGGGTGCAAAATGCCCCAGGGATCCTTTGCAGGACTGGCTGTGCTCAGGAGGAGGGCAAGGAGGACTGCAGGCCCAGGGTGGGAACCAGTGCAGCAGAAACCCCTTCCTGTGAACACCATCTGAGGCTCTAGGCTGAAATAAGCTCTTGGCCTTCAGGAACTGGTCCTGCAGCAGCTCCTGTGCTGGCTGCCTTTTGCCCTTGTAGCCTCTGGCACAGCTGCCCAGCTCTGCCCACAACTGGGTGACCTTGAAGGGTGCTGGGACCTGCCCTTCCTTCCCAAGGGAAGTGTCCCCTCTGCTGAAGTGCCTCATGTTTTCTTGCCCAGTCAACTGTCCCTGGCAGTTTGTATGTGAGATTGCATGGCTGAAACCATTTTAGATCTAAGTTCCAGTCAGCCCAATTCCCCCTGCCAACCCAGGAGCTTAACATCCCTTTTTCTGAGCTGGCTGTGCTCCCTGGATCATCACCCTGCCACCTTTCTGCCTTCTTACTTTAAACACCTTGGTACAGCAGCTCCTGCAGCCCCACACACACCACTGCTCCCTTCCAGCACTGCTTCATGGAAAGCTGGGGAGGGAATTTTGTAATAACATTGGAATTTGTTTGGATAGATTCAAATCAAGCTGGATGAGAAGCATGCTGTCTTGAATACATCCTTATGTATTTCACATATTACTTTTCAGTATTTCTATCCCTTATTATGTTTCAATCACAACCCTTCAGGGATAAAAACCCATAGGTGTTCTGAATAGAATAGAAATAATGCAGGAGAGTAGATATATGTCTCCCGTGTTTACCTGGTGGTTAAAAGTCAATTGAATCTAGTTTTCAAAGGACTGAAAATTGTAGCAGCTGGAAATACCTGTGTTAAATGAACAGAGCAGGGAGTGTGTGGAATAGGCAGGTGTTGGCTTGCAGTATTTTCCTCTGGAGGAACAGGACATGACAGCACTCTGTCTGTCTATGTGGCTCTCTCTCATTTTAATATCTGAAGGCAGTTAAGTACTAGACAGGAATCTAAAGACATAGATGCTCCCAGTTAGCTGTGGGTGCTGCCTCTGGAGCCATTGTCACTGCCCTCTCCAAGTGCCCTCACCACTGCCTGAAAGAATTTTTCAACAACTCTCCTCCCTGTTTTGCTGCCCCAGTTTGCCTTGATTGCCCAACCCTTAATTTTTTTATTTTTTTCCTGAGTCTGCAGAATGGCCATTTGGCTGCTGGGCTGGCAGGGCTGGACCCAGGCCATCTGTCTGGCCTCAGGCCCAACAGCAGCTCTGGTGTGCTGGAGCATGAAGGGCACGGATTTGGCATCAACATCCCTCCACATCCCTCCTGCAGTGAGCGCTGAACACAGAAAGGTGACAGCAGGAGGGGCTCTGAACTGTGCTGGCATTTCCTGTGTCCCCCCTGAGCCACCAGACCCAGCACAGCCACCCCAGCACACTGTGCCTGTGCCCTGCTTGCCCCTCATCCCTGACAGGTTTGGGAGCTTGGTGGATCTTGAATGATGGCTTGGCGAGGCCTGAACCTCACCGTGCTCCAAGGTCTCGTGGCTGTGCATTTATGGAAGGAAGATGCCAAATAATGACTGAAGTGATTATACAATTCATTAGACTTTGAAGGAATCATATTTCTGTCAGCCCTGCAGCTGTTTCTTTCAGAGTTTCACTCTGAAAAATGGGAAAGCTTGGTTCATTTAACACACGTCAAGGTGCTAATTACATCAGGGCTGGCATAAACATGCACAAGGCAGCTGCTGACCATGTGGTGGAGGGAGCAGGGTGTGCTCCCCACAGCAGCTCCCCTGCACCAGCCAAGGGCTGGGCACACCTGCAGCTCCCACTCATGTCACCAGAGTACCTGGGCACTGACTGCCCAGTGAATGGAGCAGATTTCCAGTGCACATGTGGAGGTACGAAGAGCATTGCAGTCTTTCTGGATTTTGATCATAATATTTGAGGGTCCCTCCATGGGGAAACTGTAAAAGTGAAATGTTGCCCAACATGAAATGGCCACATGGCAGATAGCTCTGATCACAGAGCTGGCCAGGTCCCCTGTGATACACAAACCTCTCCTCTGAGTCTGCTTTGTTCTAAAAGAGAGCAAGGCTGGCTTTCTGAGCCCATTCCTGGGCTGTTGGGCATCCCACAGGAAGCTCAGGAGCCCTCCTCACTGCTGGCCCAGCAGGATCAGTTCCTCTGCTTGACCTGGTTTTGTAGTTGTTGTTCTTCACACTGACAACTTTATCCCAGCTGTAGGATTCCAGCCGAGGGATTTGGGGTAATTGGAGTGGCTTTGAATACCTGCTGCATTTCCCAGCACACACAGCCTGATCTGTGGCTTGAAGGGCTGATCTGCTTTCCCTTAGACACTGCCACAAAAAGGGTTTTTCACAGCTGACAGAACTTCCCTCTCCTGCCTTTACAATTCCCATGAGTGAGGGTGCCAGGAATGGCTCAGCCTTTGTGGCTGGTTCAGCCCCAGTCCTGGGGAGGTCTCCAGCTCTAGGTGCTCCTGCCCCCAGCTGCCCAGCACACATGCCTGCCTCTGAGACCTGCCTGCTGCCTGCTGGCTCCAGAGCATCCCTTGCTTTGGAAACCTAAATTGTCTGATTTAGCACTGGGTTTAACTGCTGCTTCTGGAGGTTAGAATGGCCATTCAAACAGCTAGGCCTTCTACCTGGGAAAATAGACCTGAGAGTCAGTGCAGGCCCATTTTGACAGAGATCTGACACATCTGGAGGTATTTTGTTTCACCCCAACCAACCCCACATCAGACCAAAACCATGGGTCCCGGTGCCCTCCTTGGGTCTGCACTGCTCCTGGGAGATGAGAGCCAGGAAGGGAATGGGAGAGCCATGGTCAGTGTGGGAAACACCAACACCACAGCAGAGAGCTCCCTGCAGGCCACCCTCACACTGCCTTGGGCAAGATTTTCAGAGGGACTAGAGCCCACAGAACATCACTTCTACCAGCAGTGTTAAGGACCAGTTCAGCCTCTATCCTCTGCTCAGCCCTTGTCCCTCTGACAATCTGGGGGGTGTGGCAGCACTTCCAGCAGCCTGGAGTTTTCACCCAGGCTGGCCTGGCTCTCTGTCCCCAAATCTCTCCACTCTACCTAACCCTGCTTCCCCTGGGAAGGAAGGCACAGATGGCTCACAGCAGCCTGGGGGGAATGTGCAAGGGGAGAAGGGGGGTAGGAAAAATACCAGCAAGAGCTCAACTTATTTTATTGGTGTTAAATGCCTTTCAGATGTACTTAAAGGCCCCTGAAGGCCGAGGAGTCCAGTCACATTGCAACTAGGCTGCAGGTTCTCATTTGCTTTTAAGCCAGGCTTCAAAAGGAGAAAGGATTTAGGGTTGGATAATTCTTTTCTTCTTTTTTTTTTTTTTTTTTTTTCCTTTTCTTTCCTTTGTTTGAAGCCAGTACTTCAAAAGCAGCATCTGCAGCTTGGCTGCAGGCTCTGGGTGCCAGAGGAGGTGGCCATCTCCTGCTGGGCACAGAGGAGCCCTGCCACTGGCCCTGGGGTCAGTCCCATGCCTGGAAGGCATCCAGGTCCAGGCTCTGTGCCTGAGAGCAGAGCCCAAACACACTGTGCTGCTCTGGTTGGAGCTTGGTGCTGCCACTGGTGGAAAGATTGTCCAGGCACCTGTGGCTTCCTAAGGCTCCACTTTTCTCCAACCCTCAGGAAGCTGGGATGGGAAGGAAGGATCGTTGCTTGACCCTGTAACTCCAGGATGTGACAGAGCTGGTCCCAGCTCTAATGCCTCTTCAGCTGCAGTTCCCTGAGGCTTTCCTCTCTGCATCCCACACTTTGGTCCTTCCAGACACCTTTTCAGGAAATAATTGACTTGTATAAAGAAATGGTTTTTGGAGTGAGGAGGGTATAGCAGCTTTTAGCTGTGTGCGAGTCAGATCACCACTTCCATGGTCCTTTCGTGCCCTGATACAGCTCAGGGTATTTTTGGAAGCTTTGAATATTTTTGAAGCACTAGGCATTAGGGTAATGACAGAAAATGCCTCTCCTCTTTGCCCCTCTGTTCTTCTGTGAGACCTCTCAAACAGGGTCCCAGTTCAGAAGATAAAATCCCTCCCAGTGTTGCAGCTTCAGCAAGGTCTGGGTTCAGGAGGAATTGCACCCCTCTTTTGCACCAAAGCTTACACTGTAAAAAGAGCTCTGCAGATCAGTGGGTGCTGTTTGGAAAATCAGCACATAACCTGGGCAGGAGCTTCAGAACAGACCATGGTGGGGCTGAGGGAGAAGTGTTCCATGTTCTAGAAGACATGCTCCTCTGAGCATCTGCCGGTGTGCAAACATGGGTAACTTGGGCTGAACATGCAAATCACAAGTTCTATTTGTTCTTCATAGGCACAGAGGAAGGATGGGAAGGTTTTTTCCTCTGTTCTGGAGCAATCTATCCCATTTTGGCCAGAGTGCTGCTGTGTGTCCTGCGGGCTCTGAAGCCCTGGCCATGCCCAGAGCTGGCAGCACTCAGGTGTCTGCAGGCATGCAGGGGTGTCTCATGCACTGGAGCTGCGTGCTTCCCATCTACAAGTACTTTGTCCTCCCTGTGTTTGTGCTTCAGAAAGTTTATGATTGTTCTAAAGTTGTGTTTAGGTGCTGTGAAGGGTAACTTTGCTCTCCTGAAGTGCAGAGGAAGAGAGTTGGTGACTTCTTGTTATCCTCAAGCCTCCTGTGTTTCTATGATTCTCTGCTTGGAAAGCATGTTAATAAAGTACATGGCAGGAGCTTTTTTTTTTTTTTTCTTTGTTAAAAGCCTTTCACACTGAATGTTTTCTAAATTGGCTGGGGGGGTGGCAAGGAACCCAGTTAGTGCCTAATCCCCCAGCCCATCCTCTCAGCAAATGGCTTGTGAAAGTCATTAATTTCACTGTAATTGATTTAAACATTGCTCAGGAGGAGGAAAAATTAAGGAAACCAATGCCACTCTGAATAGAGAATTATGTGTTCTCAATTTTCTGTCAAATTATCTCCCCACGTGCCTGTTCTCTGCTGGTTGCTGAGCAAGCACTGTGCCAGGGAGTCACACAGCAAATGCCAGCTCACAGAACCTGTGACGAACTCCAGCACCAGGGCAGGAGGCAGGAGAGCCTGCAAAGGTCCTTGCCTTCAGCAATTCACATCTGGTTGGGTGGCTCCACCAACAAAACATGGGCACATGAGGCTTTGGGAAGTGGCCATGGAAGAGCACAGAGCTGGACCTGCTGACAGCCTCCTTGAAATGGCAGTGCTTGTGGTGGAACTGGGCTTTTTATGAGGCAGCCACCTGTTCCCCTTGCATTACCTCATTGCTACTACTGGATCTCCAGCTGTAAAGTAGTTTTAATTAAAATTATTTATTGCTCACTAAGATTTGTCCCCTATTTTGGGTCTATCTTAGAAGATAACATTTTTTCCTTATCACTTCATCACTGGGCTTACACTTCAAAGGACTGTATCTGTGGATGTCACTGTGATCAGAATAGAGTATGTGGATTTTAGCTGAGCAGTGACGTACAATCGATGTATTTTTAAGCTGAGCTTAGCTTTATTTTGCATTTTTATTTATACCTCTGACAACTGAATGAGTGCCCTGGCTCCAAGCCATATCTCTCAATAATAATGATCTTTTCTTCAGATTCTTGGAAAATGGCTTCTCCACTGTATTGTGCATGTTCTCTTGACATCTTAATGCAGTTTCTAGGTCACTGAGCTAAGAAAAGACTATAGGTGCCACTAAAGCCTCCTTAAAGGAGAACCAGCCACAGGCTGGGCCGTGTTGGTGGCACTTAGAGAAATCAATTATTGTCATGTGCCTCCTTCACACTGAGCCAGATCAGTTAAAGCTGGAGCAGTTTGGTGAGGTTTCACTCCATCTGCAGGACTTTCCATGCTCCTGCCCTCGGGCCACCTGTGGGGAAGGGATGTTGCTCATGGCTCCATCAGTTGTTGCAGGTCTGTGCTGGGAAGCTGGAGGGACTCCCTGCAGGTCTCAGCTGGCACCCATTTGGGCAGGGGTAACTCAATGTTTCAGGCCCCTGTGAAGGCTGAGGGGTGGGAGCAGAAGCACTGGGAGGTGAAGATGTCTCAGTGTGCAGGAGGAGGTCAGTCTTGCCTGTGCCAGCCTGGAGAAACTGCTTCACTCCCCCTGAGGGAGTTCATCTGGAAGGAGCTGCCAGGGAGGGAGGGTGTGTGTGTCCCCACAGCTCCAGCCCGAGGAGCTCCTCTCCCCAGTGCACTGCTGGAGCTGGCTGTGCCCAAGAGAGGCAGGAGAGCTGCAGTGTCCCCCTGCTTGTGTTGTTGGATCCATATCCTGGGAGGGAAGCTCAGCTCCTCCAAACTGAGGCTGGGATTCCCCTGTGTGGATACAGCATTTGAAAAAAACCTTGAAGCTAATGTCAGCAAACTAATCCATGAGCACTCTAAGATGTTTGAAGGACTCTGTTCCTTATATGCTGCAAGTGCCCCAAAGAGATGGTGCAGGATCAAGGCTGGGAGGGGTTCTGGTAGCCCCAGGCCCTCACTCTCTGCTGCCCTGTGTGGAGCAGTAGTCCATGGGCTGGGTGGAGCAGTGAGAAACTGAGCTCTGGCCAAGCAAAACACAGAGAAAATATTCTGTGTGGTTCCTCTTCCTGCTCTCTTATCCTTCTTTTTCTCAGTTCACCTCTGCAGCCTGTGCCAAAGGACTGCTGCTGCCAACAGGACAGGCTGGAGTCACTCTGGGGTAAGGGAGTGGAGCCTGGTGTCAGGCACCTGCAAAAATTAATATTTATCCTTTCTGCCAAGAGATTAGGCTGAACACTTGACACCTGCCAGATTCAACAGAGCAATGGCTGGTGATGGATGGTCACCTGCTCATCTTCAGAGAGAGGCTGTGGGGCAGGGAGCAGGGGCCAGGCTCCACTCCTGCACAGTGGGACACTGCACTGTACAAAGCCACCTTGCAAGAGTGACAGACTGCCAGTGCACCCTCTGGCCTCCAGAAACCGAGGTGCAGAAGTGCTTTTTTTCCCCCCCACACACTCTCAGGAGTTGAAACTGAGCTCAGGCACCATTGTTGGCTGCACCCACTGCCCCAAGGCAGGTGGCAGCATCCCAGAGGAGCTGCAGGGGCATGGACACGGGCGCTGTGGCTGGTGGCAGTGTGACTGGTGGCAGTGTGACTCGTGACAGTGGCATGAGGAGGAGGACAGAAGGCAGCTCTCTGCAGTACAGGGCCTTGGAGATACTTTTCTAAGCCAAAATGTGTCTCTTGCCTCTTTCAGTGCCTCCCATGGGCTTTGGCAGGGTGTCAGTAGCTTTGTGTCCTTCCTGGTGGCTGTCCTCTGTGCCTGGGGGGCTGGCCCACACCACCTCAGGGCTGCTTCCTGCAGGCAGTGCTGTGTTCCTGTTTTCCAGAGCATTTCAGCTCCCTCCACTCCAAAAGTCTGCACAGTGCAACCAGGGATGTGTGTGGGAAATGTAAATGATGCTCTGGTTGCCCTCAGTGCTGTGGGAAGCCCCATGCTTCAGGACTTAGCTGTGCCCCAGTCCCAGTTTGTGCAGTGGGAGGTGACAGTGCCCCATGGCCACAGCTGGATGAGCGGGATGAGCAGCCATGGGCTGTGCCAGGACAGCACAGGGAACAAGTTGTGTTCAGGAGCTGATGGCCTGGGCAGGCTACAAGATTGGGTTGGGAGTGTCACCGTGTCATGTTGATGATTGCTCTGCCTGGGAAGGGGAGGTCACAGCTCCCTTCCCATCTGCATCCCTGCTTTTTGTGTGAGTGCTCTTGTTTCAGCAAGTCTGGAGCTACAGCCTGTGCTGGCATGCACCGTGCTCTTACCTGGTGTCTTTTCATCCACTATTCAGCCATGGTTATTCAAACCCTGAGTGAAAAATCAGCTACTCCTTTGTTTGCCCGTCCCTGTGCTTTGTTGCCCGGCTGAGGCAGTGCTGGTTGCACTGTTCTCCTGTGCTGAAGGCGCAGTGTCTGTGCGGTGTGGCAGGACAGAGCCTCCATCTCCTGGCGGCACAGCCACATGGCAGCCGGCTCTGCCTGCAGGAGCTGTCCAGGACAGGGAGCCAGAGCTGGCCCGGGAAGCTGGGGGAAGCTTTGGGCTGGGGGGGATTCCTGCCAGGCTCAGCCCCTCTATCCAGGTTTATCCATGCTCACCTTAGGGCTTCTTTGGGCTGCCATGCCAGGGAAGCAGGCTCAGTTTGGGTTCTCTCTCTGAAACTTAGAAATTTTTGTCCTCATCCTGGAGAAGGTTCTCACAAGGTTATTTTAGTGCATTCCTGCCCAACGAAGCCTCAGCACCATCCAGCATCTGTTTTCCAAAGGTTTACTGGAAGCAAGGTGCTACCACACAGGCAGTTTCAGGAGGGGGGAAGCTTAGGGATTTTCTCTGATACAACCTCTGGTACTGGGCTCAGCATGTTCACACTCTCCCCAGGGTACCTCAGGAGTCAGTCCTTCTGGAGTCCCCCAGAAGGCCACGTTCAAAGTCTTTTTCACAAGTAGTAAAGAGAGTTCTCAGTGTTGCAGCTGCCCCTTCTGCCGCTTTTCTCTTCTCTGGGCTCCTTGGGGTGTCAAGTATCTGGAACCAAGGGAGACTTCATACAGACATTTGTTTTCTCTTCTGTAAATTACTTTTAAAGATTTACAAGGGAATTGCAAATGGATCTGAGCAAAGATGAGAAATGACCACAAAAGAGAAAAGAACAAGACAGGGGAGCTCTGCCAGCATCCCTGCAGGGCCTGTCAGGCTGTTATTCACCCCCCAGTGCACTGCCAGCCTTGCCCATGGCAGCTGGGGGGACACTGGCCCGTGGCTGATGGGCTGAGGGGACACTGCTGTGCTGCTAAGGCTGTGGCCCTGCTCTCTGGGCTCTGCACCTGCAGGACCAGGGTGGTTTAATTAAAGGTGGCAAAGCTGCCTCCAGAGTCCTGCAAAGAGCCAGCTGCACGGGCAGGGCCTGTGAGCTGCTGGCACAGCGTGCCTTGGCCCAGGTGTGCCTGTGGTTCCTGAGGTGCTCACAGAGAGCAATCCCTTCCCAGTGTCAAGTGCTCTCAATTGCCCATTTTGGAATTGTGCAAGTCTTCCCCCAAGACTGTTCTCCTTTCCAAAGATGCCAGTTGGGAAGGTTCTGTGTCCAGGACCCCACTGTGCAATCCCCCAGCTCCAGGAAGCTGGAGGTGCAGTTTGTGTGGGATACCTGTGTCTGCAGGACAGTGGCAGCAGAGCCTTGCAGAAGGGGCATGCTGGTGGCACTGATGGCACACATGCACCATGTCAGGGTCCAGGTTACAGCTGGTGGACAGCCCGAGATGTCCTTGTGGCCAGCAGGCCTGGCTGGAATGGGGATGGTGCTCACAGGTTTTTCCCAGAAGCCTGGGTTCAAACACAACCTGAGGAACTGCAGCTGCCCCAGAGGTGCTGTCCCTCCAGCAGGGAGGAAGAGTGGGGAAGGATGGGCACCGAGAGGGGAAATGGCTTTTCCTGGTCCACGTACACAGGGGGCTGTGCTGCCCCTCAGATCACAGCAAGCTCCTTCAGCCCAGGGGAGGGGGGAGCTCACCCCCATCCCCCTGAGCAGTCTGTGCCTGACTCTGCCCTGTCCCCCCAGGTGTCCCTCAGCCACGAGTGCACCCGTGCCATCATGAAGCTGATGTACTGCCCGCACTGCCGGGGCATGGCCAGCGTGAAGCCGTGCAACAACTACTGCCTGAACGTCGCCAAGGGCTGCCTGGCCAACCAGGCCGACCTCAGCGCCGAGTGGAAGTACCTGATGGGTGAGATGGCCTCTCCCTGCTGCAGCACTGCTGCCTCTCCCCCTTCAGCTCCCTGAGGCTGTGTTTGGCGAGCAATGGGGACGGTGGGAGGCTCAGGGAGGTTGTTTGCATGTTTGCAGTGGTAAAGCTCTCTGTCCTCCTTGTGCCCACACAGTGTCACCCAGCAAGCTCCTCTCTCTTTCTCACACTGTACCTGCAGAGCTGGAGTCATCTGAGACCTGAGAGAGCCTTGGTGTTTGTCTGGGCTCATGGAGGGCAGCACCAGAGGAGATGGCCTTGGGCTTGTCCTTGTTTTCCCTTGCCTTGGCAGCTGCTGGCCAGCCAAGCTGCCAGCTCAGCCCCAGCTGCAGCCCCTAGGCTGGCTCGGGGTTGGCATTGAGAACAAAACCCCCAGCAAAGTCAAGGAGTGTCACCTGCCTCTCGAGGGACACTGCAGCATGGATGGGGAAGCAGAGCACAGCAAGGCCAGGGCGCTGCCTGGAGAGGTGCCCAGGCCAGCTGTGCCACAGCTAACTGGAAATGCTCCCTGTGGGAGCAACTGGGAGCCTGCTGCAAAGGAGGGGAGGAATTATTCCTTCCCCAGGGGTTTGGTGGCCCTTTGGCCTTTCTGACCAGAGCCAGCCAACTGTTCCTGTCACTCTCTCCTGGCAGGATGACAGCCTCTCTCCTGAAACATCACTGTACAGCTTTCCTTGATTGACAGGGAAGCAGTTCCATGTGCATTTTGCATTTATTCTGGCTCCCTCTTCCCAAGAGACACTGTCAAGGGGTGACAGCTAGGAGGAAATTGGAGCTTCTTTCAAATTGCAGTTTTACATTTCAGTGTCAGAGGTCACAAACTGATCAAGGACGGGAGCAAATCGTGGAGTCAAAGGCAGCAGTTCACTGCTGGTGTCCTTCCTTCACCCTTCTCCAGGCCCTTCTGTGTAGCCAGAGAAGACTTTGTTACACTAAATACAGAGTTGCTCTTTCAGTTTCACAAATTAGGGCAGATCAAATTAAGGGAGATTTTTATAGTAAGTGGTTCAAATATAATTTATGCCTATTTAGGGGTGCAACCTTTGATTTAAATGTCTGTATCTCAAGATTAGTGACTCTGCAAGCACTATTTGTCTGAAATATACAGTCTCAAAGATGACACCACAGCCCCTGAGTGGCAGCAAAATTAAACTGCAAGCTCTTCAGTGTTACAGGAGATTTTATTTCCCAGAATACAAAAAAGTTACCAAAATTTACCCCCTTATATTGAGAGCTTATAGGCTGTCCTTGCTTCAGACCCAACTGGAGTGTTGAGAATTGTCTCTGGGGGTAGGCAGAGATTGGTAATTCTTTGTAAGCTGTGGGAAATGGATTTATAGAAAATTCTGTACAGTAATCCAACCATCCAAAACCCATCAGTAAGCCAAGCCCAGTCCCAAAGCAGCCATCCAAGCAGGAACCTGCAGGCCAGGCAGGAGTGCTTGGACATCAGAGCTTTCCACAAGGAACTGAGAGCTGAGGCAGCCCTCAGACACTCCCTGCCCTGTTTACCAGTTAGTTGTGGGCATACTGCTCTGCTTCTGTACCTGTACAGCCTGATATTTCCCTGGCTGTTGCCCTTCCAGAGGTAAAGGAGAGAAGAATTACTGCTTTTCTCACTCCTTCACTGCCACAGAAGTGGCTATTTCCCACATCCACTACCTCTGGCACTTTATTGACCCCAATTCTCCCACTTTCTCCCGGCTGCAGGGCTTTGCTGAAGACGTGCCCTGAGTTAGGAGGGTGAGGGCCAAGTTTTGCTGTGTTTTTCTTAATTCTGCACCAGTTTTCTGGTTTTCCTGTCTGTATCATCCAGGGAAATGCTGGTTACTTTAGGTCAACACTCTACCCAAAGTGTATTTACCATTTGCAGGAGGTTCCTTTGCCACAGAGAGTGGCTTTACCTACATAAAGTTAGGAAAACAAGGGTGCACCTGGGCAGTGTGAAAACAGAGAGGTGTCTCCCAAAAAGGAGACCTGCCAAGGGCCCAGCAGCTTCTCCCAGCCAGCATGAGCTGAGCTTTGCCTTGGCTTGCCCAGAGTGATGATGAGCTGTCCCTGCCTTGTTCACCAGATTCCCTGATCGGGGTGGCCGATCGGATCGACGGACCCTACAACGTGGACACTGTGATAGGCACCATCCACGTCAGGATCGCTGAAGCCATCTCCAACCTGCAGGAGAACAAGGACTCAATCACCAGCAAGGTAGGAGCATGTGCCTGGGCCTGAGGGCACATCTGCTGCCAGGACCAAGTGCTCTTTTGTGCTCACTCTTCAGCTGAACTGGAAGAGGTGAAGAGTGAAAGAGAGCAAATGCCCAGTCTTTTAATGATAAATTACCTTGTTTTCCTACCATCCATCTGACACAGGCAAAAACCTTTGCAGGTGTTTCCAAATACTGCTCCTTGCCACATCCAGCCAGCCTCCTTTGGGTACAGGCACTGGAGCTGGGACTGCATACACAGTGATGGGGGGGGCACGTGCCATTTGCAGTCAGGGCCCTCTGTGCTGAAGAGTCTTGAGATGTTTTGACTGAGCTGAGGCATTTACACAAAGTGCACAGTCCCCAGTGACAGCAGGCAGCTGCTTTAACCTGCCTCGAGGGGATCTTCTGCAGTGGAAACACTGGGCTATCAGGTTGTACCATGGGACAGAGCTGCAATCTGGCAGTCCATCTGGAGAGTACAAACCAGGCTCTCTTGCTGCTCACCTGTCTCCCAAGAAGTATGTATCATGAAGGTCTCTTCTGCTGGTCTTCTATTTTTAGTATATTTATCCACTTAACCACAGTCACCTCTGTAGCTGCAGGTAAGAGAAGCTTTAGGAACAAAAGCAGCCCTCCAGGCCTCCTGCCTTTTGCTCAGACACTCCCCAGATCCTGCAGCTATCCCACAGTCAGGGCAGAGATGCAGATGAAAGAGGTTGGACAGGTCCTAACTGGGTTTGGATAAGGGAAGGGCCAGAAGTGTTGCTTGGCAAACAGGAATTCACTGGGACACATCAAAGCACTAACAGCCATGTGCATCCAAGCACTGGGTTAGGTTTCTTTTCTGACATGAAAGGCAATGAATGTTCTTTCTTCCCTCGTTAGGTGAGACTGAGGCTTTCCACATAAAAGCAAATCCATGGTGTGGGAAAATATAGCATCATCTGCAAAGAAAGGTGTTTCCAAGGGGAATACAGTAAATCTGGTGAAATGAAAGGGGCTAAATAGTCCAACTGGTGTTTGATTGGAGCAACCAAACACGTTTGATAAGCTCCTCAGTATGACCTGGTGACCAGGTGAATGGAGCACTCTGCTGCTGGCACAGCTAGCAGAGGGCAGGAGCTGCAAAGCTCTGAGCTCTGGTTTTGAGCATGGCAAAGCCATCAGATGAAGGATGTTGCTGTCAGCTGTGTTCAGGACTGTCCCAGGCCAGTCTCAGAGCCAAGGACATGACCCAGACCAAGGGCAATGCTTTTCAGGTAACCTCCCAGTCTGAGCAGTCGGGAGGCACTCTGGCAGCCTCACTCCCACCATCATGCTGTCACTGCAGCCCCTGGCAGTGGCAGGTCACAGCCCCCGGGTCCCTGCTTGACTCCTGCACACCCCAGTCACACAGCCAGACCAGTCTCCTCACTGGCTCCATCCCAGGTTTCCCACGGCAGTCTCAGACCTCTCCATCCATAAAGCAATTTATTCACAGCACAGTAACACAAAAAAAGCTTGAGCTGGTGCCTCTGAGGACAACAAAGGAACCCCTTGGCTTTTTTCCCCTCACAGTCCAAGCATGCAGAAGTCTCACCCAGCTCTCTCAGTGTCTGGTCAGCTGGCTGGTGCCACAGGTGCCCTTTGTTATGCAGAGGGTGGGCAGTTCACAGCACCAGAGCTGAACCTGCAGCTCCCACTGCAGCTGCACCACCTACACAGAATGCACTCCTCCACACAGAATGCCTTCTTTGAGAGGAGCCAGGACTGGCCCTTGGCCCCAGTGCCACCCTCAGCCACAGGCTGTCCTGGGATCTGGGTAAAGCTCTAAAGAAGCACTTGTGGTACTGAGCCTTGTGTTTGGGACAGCACAGAGCCCTCTCCCTGCTTCCTCACACTTCCCTTTCTCCCTGTGGCTCTCATGGATTTCAGGCAGCAGGAGCTGTCAGAGGCTGCAAACACCTATTTGCTCTCATTATTCAGGAGATTATTGACCACTCAGTCTGCTGGAGTTGTGTTTTCTCCAGCAGTAGTTTGCATTTCTCACCTGAAGCTTTTAGAGTAGCAAGAGGTTCGCCTTGGTGCCACACTGTGCTGGAGCTGCCACTGTGCTGGACACCTCCCCAGACCTTTATCTCCTGGGATTTATCTTGCTGGGAAGGGGCCAGCAAGAGGCCAACAAGACACAGCAGTTAAACCAAGGTTTTGTTTTGGTGGAACCAAGCTGAAAATGCTCCACATGCAGTTTTCAGGGTGGGTTTTTTGCACAGAGCGAACAAGACTGATGAACAAACAAACTGGCTTGGTGCTGAACTGCTGGAGTCATCAGATCCATCTGGTCAGCAGGACAGGGCACCCCAGGAGGGGCCTTTGGAGGCTGAGTGTCCCTCAGACACACAGACAGGGGACTCTTGGCCAGGTTGGCACTTGGCTGTCAGAATGCACGAGCCAGCGCGTTCAGCAGGTGGCACGAGCTGTGTCAGCAGAGCTCAGCCTGTGGCCCTGCCTCCTCTGCTTTAAGGGGACACCAGGCAAAGTCACATTTATCAATAGCTTCTGACAGCAGCCTGGCAAGCACAGCAAGCTTGGAGCCCTCTTTTCAAATCAGGTGGCTTCCTTTGTAAAGGCTGGCATATTCTGACTCAAGCTGACAGTGCAAAGTCCCTCCTGACCGCTGATGCTTTGTCCAGCCTGGCCCTCTGAGCTCTCCTGCCACCAGTGAGGCTCAGCTGCCCAGCCCTGGTGACCTGCAGCAGAGGTGTCACTGCCTGGACTGGGAGAAGCAGTTGTTTCCAGGACACACTTCATCTCACCCTAGAGGCCAGGCATGAGGATTTGTGTGCTTCTTCCAAGTGCTTCTGCTGGCCTCTGGCTACAAAGCCCACCTGGGCAGGTGGTTAGGATGATAGGAGGTACCTGAAGATAACAGATAAATCAGTTCTGCTGCCTCATTTGCCCCTGAGACATCCAACCTGACAGACTGTGGCACATCTGCTGTCCTTGCAGTGCCACAGTGTTGGAGGCACATTGATTTCCCAGGTGGGGATGTTGATTGCAGGAGTCATGGGGATAGTCCCACGTCGCTCTGTTGTCCATCAGTGAAGCTCCCATGCTCTATAGTCTTGAAGCCCACACCACTGATGTAATGAGTGTGAGCAACTCCCATCTTTTTCTTCCCAGGAATTTATTTTCCAGTCATAAGAAGAACAGATAAAATTGCTATAAATAATTTAATATCAATATTGGCGACTCATCCAAAAACATGTGTTACTGCTGAATATTTTGCTTGATAGTGGTAACCAAAACCAGTTACAATGTGCTGAAAACACATCTGGCACTAGAAACTAAGCCAGAATCTCTGAGAATCTTGGCAATAGGAAGGATAAACATACTTAAGAAGGAAAAAACTTCATAACTGTGGAGTGTTAAATAATTAAAGGAATAGCATCGAAACATGGGATAGAGAGTTTGGTTTGTTTTTCAGGTTTTCCAGGGCTGTGGAAATCCCAAAATCAGCACAAAAGGCTCCAGTAGTGAGGACAAGAAGAGACGGGGGAAGGTGACATTGGAAGCCAAATCCTCTGCACAGGCACTGGAGATGCTGGTGGGTTGTGTCTGGAGCTGGTGGGTTGTGTCTGGAGCTGGTGGGTTGTGTCTGGAGCTGGTGGGTTTGTGTCTGGAGCTGCAGGTCGGGTCACACCACTCTGGGGGCTGCTGAGCTGCACGTCTGAAGAAGATCAGACCATCAAGTGCTGCTGTAACCCAAACAGACCTGGTCTTCTTGCCTCTGCACAGGGTTGGGTCTATGTTGCTGATAACCAGTTTCCCAGGGACATGGTGCCAGACTTACCTGAAGAGGCTCCTAGTCTGATGGTCTTCTCCTGGTTGGTCTTGTGGTACTGGAACAGTCCTTGGCATGTAACCTTTAGCCTTGGGCACTTGGGTTGATGATTGGTCTTTAGGGGAAGGTTGATGATGCATCCTATTTTGCATAAAAACAGATTTTGTGATGGTAAAACAAAAAATACACAGAATCCTTGTACTTTCCTCTGCCCTGGGGCACCCCAGAGCTCTTGTGGCCCAGAGCATCCCCTTTGCTTACAGGTTTTAGATGCCAAAGGGAATCTGACAGCTCTCAAGACATACTGGATCACCCTGCCCAGCACCCTGTGCAGCAAAAAAGTAATGGCCAGCTCAGCGTCGGATGACAAATGTTGGAACGGGATGACCAAGGGCAGGTATGGAGTGGGACACAGTGCCAGGAGCACCAGTCTGGCCTGAGAGGAAGGGTTTGAAAAGGCACTTACACGTCATCACAGCCAGCCCTGCTTGTTCAGAGTGAGCAATCTGAGCCTGTCCATAGAAATGCTGCATTTCCAGGAAACCTCATACCTGGGAATGTCAGGCCTGGTGTCATTTTGCTGTGTGTTGAGGGTTAAGCACTGAAATGCACTCACCCTGAAATAACTGTGTAGTTTTCTACTAAGGAAGCAGTTTTGCAATTCCACATGCACTCAGAAGGCAGCAGGGCTGGATTTACCACACAAGCTCCAGAGCTGCTGCAGAGAATTGCATACACATCCCTATATCCACACCTGTTCTGAAATGCTGCTCCCTCTGAGAGGGGGCACCTGGGTGACATCAAACAGCTACAGAAACAGTTCCTACCCCAGCCAAGGTTAAAGGATGGCTGAGGGGAGACTGGCAGCTGTTGGACATGCACCTTTCTCCTCTTCTCTCTGCAGTCTTCTTGGGGTTGGCTTTGCCAGCCTTCAGTTCTTCCATATTTCACATTGTTGCCAGCAGTGTCCCAGATCTGCTGGAGCAGGAGGACCAGAGCACTGTGGAAGGCAGCAGTGCAGCTCTGGTTGACTGCTCAGCTAATTAAGCTTCCCTGGGAACCTGTCTGGTCAAACTGGGTTGGGGCCATTCAGTGGTCCCAGGGTGTCAGTCTCCACAGGATTTAACCAAGCAGGGATTAAAATGCTCCTCAGCCTCCCGTATGGACAGAGATTTTCCATAGGGGAGAATCACTGTGGGCCCATTGGTACCAGCCTGAGAGCAAGCCCTCTGTCTTTCCTGAGGAAATCCCTCCCCATGCTGGAATAGGGGTGCTGCAAGGCCACCCAGCCACCCCCTGCAAGCTGAGGCCCTTCTGCTGGTGTCTGGCCATGGCAGCATGGCTCGGCCATCCAGAGAGCTGGGCTCCCCAGCAAACACCAGCTGCAAAGGCTGTTCCCTAAGTCAGTGGCACTGACTGCAACCTCTCTGGGGTTCACAAAGCCTGGATTATCCCTGGTGTCTGTAGGAAGAGGTGAGCTGAGCTGGGGGGGAGACATCTAAACCTTCTGCCTTCCTTCCCAGTTACCTGCCTGAAGTGATGGGGGATGGCTTGGCTAACCAGATTAACAACCCAGAGGTGGAGGTGGACATCACCAAGCCAGATATGACCATTCGCCAGCAAATCATGCAGCTCAAGATCATGACAAACCGCCTGGGCAACGCTAACATCGGCAACGACGTGGATTTCCAGGACACGAGTGAGTGCAGCAGAGCCAGAGAGGTTCAAGGGGGGGTGAGGGGGGCCAAGCAGTCCTGCAGCCTGCACAGGTGTCCCTGCAGATGCTGCTGCTGGGCCTGGGGGCAGGGAGGGGCTGTGGCAGCCTAGCTTTTGGCTTGGGGCTGCTGAGGGGCTGCTTGAGTGCAGCCAGTTTGTGGGGTGGCTGGAGGTTGTGCTGTTCCCAGTGCCTTACTGAAACCTGCAGGGCTGTCTCCAGTCCCAGCCCTGCTGACAGGGCCATTGCTCCTGTCTGCTCCAGAGTTTCCAGCTGCTGCAGCAACCAATGATTAAAACTTGTATCCCACATTGAGGGATGCAGAAAAGAGGGGGTGGCCAGGGTAGGGCTGGTGGCCAGAGCTCCCTGGGGCTGCAGCAAGGGGAGGGCCTTGCCCACCGTAAGGAAAGCAGTCTGTGCTCACCCCACGTCTGTCTCTGCGCAGGTGACGACATGAGCGGCTCCGGGAGCGGGGACAGCTGTCCTGATGACGTCTGTGGCAAAAGACTTTCTAAGAGCCCCAGCACCAGGCAGCCAGAAACACACGCTATTCCTAAGCAGTCTGGACACGGCGTCAATGGGGCCAGCAGCAGATCTTTGCCTTCTGCCTCCCTCCTCCTCCTCCTCTCGGTGGCTGTCATCGCCGCGCAGCACTTGTGGCGGTAACTCACTGGCACAGCCAGGAAACAGACTGCGGCTGAGGGCTTCACTTTGCCAAAACCAACCAACCAACCAACCAACCAACCAAAGGACATATTTAATTCACCTTGGCAAAAAAAAAAAAAAAAAAAAAAAAAAAAAAAAAAAAGGAGAAAAAGGTTTTAAAAA